>CM054057.1:471995663-472541154 GCA_028641055.1 Alopecurus myosuroides | reverse complement strand
GGTACTTCTGGTGTTGTTATAGATTGTAAAAAGGAGAAAATCCTTACAAAATTTGATGGAGAATCTTATGAATTTATTTCTCCAAATTTGCTAAAGCACCCTATGGAGCTGAATTACCTAATGAAAATTATAGAGTTGAACAGTTGGCTGCTATTGCTCTTGCTCCTAACAATCCTTTGCAGCAATACATGGAAGACCACGAAAGTGATGTCTTTATGGAAGGAAGGAATGAAATTGATGAGATTTTCCTACATCAGCCAACAATGCTGAAACATAATTGACCTGTGGAAGACTTAGGTACAACATTACCACCCAAGGAAGATCATGTTTTTTATTTAAAGCCTTTGCCTGATAATCTTAAATATGCTCATATTGGTGACACGAAATTATATCCTGTTATTATTAGTTCTCAACTTTCTGATAAATAAGAGGAGAGATTATTGGGGATATCTAAGAAACATGCTATTGGTTATACTCTTGATGATCTGAAGGGGATTTATGCTGCTATATGTCAGCATGCTATTAATATTGAACCTGATGCAAAGCCAGTTGTTGAACATCAACGTCGTTTAAATCCTAAAATGAAGGATGTCGTAAGAAATGAGGTATTGAAACTCCTTGATGCTGGCATTATTTATCCTATTGCTGATAGTAGATGGGTTAGTCCTGTGCATTGTGTCCCTAAGAAAGGAGGGATGACTGTTGTGCCAAATGTAAATAACGTACTTATTCCTTAAAGAGTAGTAGTTGGGTATATGATGTGCGTTGATTTTAGGAAGGTTAACAAAGTCACTAAGAAAGATAATTATACTTTACCTTTTATTGATCAAATGTTAGAAAGGTTTTCTAAGAAAACTCATTTCTGCTTTCTTGATGGTTATCCTGGGTTCTTTCAAATTGTTGTTAAAAAGCTTGATCAAGAGAAAACAACCTTCACTTGTTCTTATGGAACCTATGCTTATAGACGTATGCCTTTTGGTTTATGTAATGCTCCTTATAATTTTCAAAGATGCATGGATGCTATCTTTCATGGTTTTTGTGAAGAAATTGTGGAAGTTTTCATGGAAGATTTCTCCATCTATGGAACTTCTTTTGATAATTGTTTGCAGAATCTTGATAAAGTTTTGCAGAGATGTGAAGAGAACAATCTTGTTATTAACTGGGAGAAATGCCATTTTATGGTTAATGAAGGAATTGTTCTTGGAATATCTGAAAGAGGCATTGAAGTTGATAGAGCTAAAGTTGAAGCCATTGAGAAAATGCCCCGTCCCAGGGATGTCAAAGGTATTCGTAGTATTCTTGGTCATGCTGTTTTCTATAGAAGGTTTATTAAACATTTCTCTAAAATATCAAAGCCTCTTACTAATCTTCTTCAAAAGGATATACCTTTTGTTTTTTATGAAGATTGTAGAGAAGCTTTTGAAATTTTAAAGAAGGCTTTAATATCTGCCCCTATTGTTCAACCACCTGATTGGAATTTACCGTTTGAAATTATGTGTGATGCCAGTGATTATGCTGTAGGTCCTGTTCTTGGATGGCGGATAGACAAGAAGTTAAATGTTATTCATTATGCTAGTAAAACTCTTGATGCTGCTCATAAGAATTATGCTACCACTGAAAAAGAATTCCTAGCTGTAGTTTTTTGCTTGTGATAAATTTATGCAGTATATTGTTGATTCTAAAGTTACTATTCATACTGATCATGCTGCTTGAGTACCTAATGGAAAAGAAAGATGCTAAGCCTAGGCTTATTAGATGGGTGTTTATTTTACAGGAATTTGATTTACATATTGTGGATAGGAAGGGTGCTGAAAATCATGTTGCCGACAATTTGTCTAGATTGGAAAATATCCCTAATGACCCTCTTCCTGTTAATAATAGTTTTCCTAATGAACAGTTAGCTGCAATAAAAGTGAGCTCTCAAGAGAGTCCATGGTATGCTGATTATGCTAACTTTATTGTTTCGAAGTATTTGCCTCCTACCTTTACAGCTCAGCAAATAAGAAAATTCTTCTATGATTTGAGGCATTATTGTTGGGATGACCCACACTTATATAAAGAAGGTGTTGATGGTATTATGCGAACATGTGTTCCTGAAAATGAACAACGAGAGATACTGAGAAAATGTCATAGTAGTGCTTATGGAGGACATCAAGCTGGAGATAGAACTGCACATAAGGTTCTACAATCAGGTTTTTATTGGCCTACTTTGTTTAAAGATGCTAGAAAATTTGTTTTATCTTGTGATCAATGTCAAAGGGTTGGAAATATTTGTAGACATAATGGAATGCCTATGAATTATTCTCTTGGTATTGAACCGTTTGATTGTTGGGGTTTTTACTTTATGGGTCCTTTCCCTCCTTGACAAGGCTATACTCATATTCTTGTTGCTGTTGATTATGTTACTCAATTGGTAGAGGCTATACCTACTAAAAGTGCTGATGGTGAAACCTCATTAAAAAATGCTTGAAGACATTATTTTCCCTAGGTTTGGTGTACCTAGATATCTTATGACTGATGGGGGTTCTCATTTTATTCATGGTGGTTTTAGAAAAACCCTTGATAAATATGATGTTAATTATAGAATTTCCTCACCATATCATCCTCAAACTAGTGTGCAAGTAGAATTGTCAAATAGAGAAATCAAATCCATCTTGCAAAAGACTGTTAACAAATCTAGAAAAAAATGGGC
Organism: Alopecurus myosuroides; assembly: GCA_028641055.1. Lineage (NCBI taxonomy): Eukaryota > Viridiplantae > Streptophyta > Magnoliopsida > Poales > Poaceae > Alopecurus > Alopecurus myosuroides. The sequence goes on along the minus strand of CM054057.1, from coordinate 472,538,462 downwards.
TAAGAAATTAAATGACGCTCTGTTGGCTTATTGAACTGCTGACAAAAATCCTATGGGCATGTCTCCTTATAAAATGGTTTATGGAAAAGCTTTTCACTTGACTTTAGAAATAGAACACAAAGCTTATTGGGCAGTGAGAGACCTAAATAGAGATTTTGAACTTGCTGGTGAGAAAAGGTTGCTTGACTTAAGTTCTTTAGATGAATGGAGGAGTGTTGCATATGAAAATGCTAAGATTTTTAAAGCGAAAGTTAAAATATGGCATGATAAGAGAATTATTAAAAGAGAATCTCATGTTGGTGAAAAAGTGCTATTGTATAGGTCTCGTCTCAGATTTTTTGCAGGAAAATTACTATCGAGATGGGAAGGACCTTTTGTTATTGAAGAGGTATATCTTTTGGGGGCAATTAAAATTGTTTGCCTTGAAGACAACTCTTCACAAGTGGTGAATGGCCAAAGACTCAAGCATTATATCTCTAGAGATCCTTATAATGAAAATGTTGATTGTATTCAAGCCATGATCCCGGAGGAGTCCATTAAGAAGCATATTTCGGAAACTGCAGAGTCAGTTTTCGAATAGGTAACAGTTTTGGTAAGAAAATGTTCGCGAAACATCTTCCAACTTATATTTTTACTGTTTTTAGAAAATATGAAAAATTAAGAGCCGGAAAGGAGAGGGAGACGAAGCCCGGAGGCTTCACACCATAGGGTGGCGCGGGCCCCTCTCCGACTCGTTTTCGACCTGGACTTTCCTTTCATTATGAAACTTTTTTCCATATAATCCCCCGGATCCCCCGAGGTCCGTATATTGTTTTCTCATCGTGTTTCAGTTTCAAGCTGTTTCTGCTAGGATCTGTTTTCAGTTTTAGAAGCATCATGGTCTCCGCCAACGACAACAAGGGGAAGGGACCGAAGGAAGATGATGTCCAAGACCTGGAGTAGGATGAGAAGATAGAGAGTGGAGCTGAAGGAGATGTAGAAGAAAATTGTCACACCCCAATTTTTGGATTCTTGTACTATGCTCAAGAAGACAAAAATTAGGGCCAACAAATTTTTTTAACAACATGATTGTTTAAACTAACATTTGTTTATGATCTTAGTCATATTTTTAACACAAGTTTTGTTTCTTGAATAAAAACAATACCAATTTTTATTATTTTTCTTGATATTTTGCATGATGTTTTGTGTGTGGTTTTTATCCCAAGACTTGAATTATTCTTGGTTGCATCTTAAAACAAACTTATAACCTTGTTGGATCCAAGAAAACAAGTTTTCAAAATGATTTATGAAAATTTTCTTTTAAGTCTTCTATAGAAAACAACCCCTGAAAATATAGCCAAGTACCTGTTTTCAACCTTTGTTTTCACTAGGCTATAAATTTTTATTTTATGTTTTCTTGACTTTTATTTGTTCCTTGGTACATGTACTACAAAACCATAAGCTTAGTTTTATTTTTGGATTAATAAAAATTATCTTTTGCTTGTTGTTTTTGTGGTATAAAATTAAGGCAGAAAAAGGCATTTTTGAAAAACAGAAAGTACACCTTTTTACACATTTTTTTCATGGCCTTAAACTACTTCAAAATAGTTTTCAAAAGATTATTCTGAAATTTTATAACATGGTTAACAAGTTCCTACTTTGAAAACAAATTTTGGAAACCATTTGACCCTTGAAAATAAACCAACTTTTTGATCATTTAATCTGTTTTCAACACTTAGAAATTTTTATAAGTCTAGACAGAATTTTCTGAATTTTGTGAACAGTGTGAGATAGACTTTTGTACAATTTATTTATTTGTGATTCTTTGCAAATTTGGAAGTGTGACCATGTCTAATGTGTTGACCTCAGTACCCACTCGAACCAGGATGCATTGCTTGCTTCTAGAAGCCTTGAGGATGAAGTAAACCATGAGAGAGAAGAGGGTGATGTGGAATGGTATGGGAGCCCATACTTTGACCGAATTGACCTAGCCCTTGCCTGACATTGCTTCCAAGGGCAGTATATTGACCTGACCCCATGTGGTCTATGCCTTGGACAGCCAGAGCACGAGGGAGAAAGACCAAAACCCCCTAGAGCGCCCTCATGCCACTCACTGACATGAACCCGAGCCTATTTTTCATTTTGCCCTCCCGAGTACAAGGATCCTTTGGCTTATCCCTTGCCCCAAACCAATCCTCACACCCACACTACACTCCCCAGCTCGAGATCCAGCCCTGCCTAGCCCGTGGAAGAGTGCACGAGCCCGTGCGTGCCGCTGGTGACCGCGCTCGGCCCCAAGGTGGGACTGCACGATCCCCTCCTTTCCGACCTCCTCCTCTGCCCTCGATCGAACCCCAACCCTCCCCTGAACCTCCCTGACCTAAACCCGCGCTCTCCTTCATGCAGGAGCGCCGCCGCCATCCGACTCGCCGCCACGGGCGCACTGCTCGGCGCCGCCGCTGTACGCCGCCTCCGACGACCAAGACCGCGCCCCTCGACTCCCGCGAGCACCAGCATCTCCCCCAACCCCGCACCACCACTCCCCGCCGCCCCACGGTGAGCTCCTGGACGTCGCCGTCTTTTCCCCGTCAGGCGTATGAGAGAGAGAGAGAGAGGGATAAGAAGGAGGGTTCTCCAAGTGGTAGATCCTTGTTTGCACCTTTATTTTGTTTGCGGAAATTAAAATGGCACAGACTGTCTGTGGGGTCATTTTAAACATAACTTTTTGGATATGTAACCACAATGGTAAAACTAAATTGTTTTGGATAGCTTTTGAATAGATCTATCCATAGACTTTTCCTCACATCAAGGTGAGCTACGAAATGGAAATGACGTCCATTTTGATAAAAGGCCAGTAGGCTTTTCTAAGATTTTTAGAGTGAATTTAATAATGATTTTTGAAGTAAATCCAATTGGATGAGTTTGATATTGTCTAGATCTATGTAATTATAGCTTATATTAATTTTTGGAGCCCTAGATTATTTTTGGTGAGCAGATCTAGAAAACATCAGCTTTTCTGTTTTGTTTGTATATGAGTATTTGTTTGAAATGAAATGAGTGATTGTTTGAATCTTGTTTCCTAGCATGCATTGTTGGAACGCGTAGAGATAAACGAAAACTTTTTCCTACGCGGTACTTCCAAGATCTAGCCGAGGTAGAAGGCCACGATGATTACCACTAGACGCGCGGTTGCGGATTATCGGTGAAGCGCGTCGGGGCAGTGCAGTCCCACGATCCGGTCCGGCCGATCCAATCCCTCGAACGTCAAAGTGCTGAACGTACAGCACCTCTGCCGGTATCCACACGTACGAGGAGGAGCTCCGACGGCGGACTGCTAGGTCCGGTGCGGCGGCTGGACTGAGTGGGCTAGGGTTCCCAACGCATGGGAGAGTGAACTAAGGTGCCCGCTGGGCAACCTGCGCCCCTCTTTATATAGCGTATGGTAATGGGCTTCACAACACTTGTGGCCCATTCCCTCTGTGAGTCCGACTCACAAAACCAGTCCATTTCCGGTTCGGGTCCAACCCGACCAATACTTGCTCCCGCTCTTAAGTGTGCGACCCTGCAGGCTCATGGCGACTTGGACACGATTGGAGTCCAACTCCCAATCGATCAATCGGTAGCGGCCCCTAGCAGAACGTGCCGACTCCCAAGTACCATTGAGTCATGACGACATACCTTTCAATGTGATATTCATCTTAGTCCCTTTTGCCTCACGATATACCTTGTCGAGCTATAGGCGATTTATCGTCATCCCTTAAATAGCTCAACTCTCTTCTCGATCCATGATATGTGATTCATCTGACTAACTCTTAGTCAACCGACACAGTTAACACTTAACTGAGTCGCGCATGGCCATGCTTCCTGAATCATATCACTCGAGAGGGCCCAGAGAATATCTCTCCATTCGGAGGGGCAAAATCCCATCTTGATTATCCACATCACGCAGCTTGCTTCTCATTCGACCCGAACTCTGCCTTTATAGTTGCCTTGTCACAGAACAACGTTTGACAGAACCTAAGTCGGTGATTACATTGATTGAGACATGCAAATGACGACTTGATCGTTGCATCTCAATGTGGGTCAGTCCGACTTGCTAAACTCTTTAGCCAAGTCCGTGAACGTTGGAATAGGCATCACCATGCCCATGACAAGTGGAACCGTGTCATCAGCCATCACTCACATTAGTCTAGGGTGTGTGTCCAGCACAACCTTAACGACCAAGGACAATTAGTATGAACAACATGAATACATAGTTCCACAATCGAATCACATATTCAATGACATGTATCAGATGTTCAAACCAAAGGACAACTTAATAACTTTATGAATACATTGGGAATTACATCATCTATGATTGCCTCCAGGGCATATTCCCAACAGTCTCCCACTTGCACTAGAGTCAATCATCTTGGCATCATATGCCTAGGCATCTAATGCCCATACCTCTCGTGTGCGCCTCATGCTTAGGCTGTGGTAGCGCCTTTGTCAACGGATCTGCAATATTTGCATCCGTGTGTACTTTGCATAACTTGATATCAACTTGTTCGACAAACTGGCGAATGAGGTGGTACCGCATGAGTATATGTTTGTTCTTCTGGTGTTGTCTAGGTTCCTTGGCTTGTGCGATAGCACCATTGTTGTCACAATATACGTCCAAAGGATTGGACGCGCCCTGAACCACACCAAGATCAATCAGGAGGTTCCTGATCCAAACAGCTTCCTTTGCCGCCTCTGAGGCAGCAATATACTCAGCCTCTGTTGTAGATGCAGACACCGTATCTTGCTTGGAACTCTTCCAGCTCACAGCTCCTCCGTTCATTACGAACACGTATCCCGATTGCGAACGAGAATCATCTGAGTCGGTGAGATAACTCGCATCCGTGTAACCCTTTACACTGAATTCCTCATCACCTCCATAAACTAGGATCATTTCCTTAGTATTTCTCAAATACTTAAGGATGTTTTTAACCGCTGCCCAGTGGGCTTCGCCAGGGTCATCCTGGTATCTGCTCGTACCACTTAGAGCATAGGAAACATCTGGCCTAGTACAAATCATGGCATACATGATGGATCCGATTGCCGAAGCATACGGGATCACACTCATCCGACTTCGCTCATCAGTTGTCGAAGGACACTGAGTCTTGCTAAGTTTTATGCCATGGGACATCGGTAAGAATCCCTTCTTGGACTCTTCCATTTTGAATTTCTTCAAAACCTTGTCCAGATAAGTACTCTGACTCAATCCAATGAGCCGCCTGGATCTATCTCTATAGATCCTGATTCCTAATATGTAAGTTGCCTCACCCAAATCCTTCATTGAGAAACTTCTTTCCAATGACTCTTTGGTTTCTTGCAACATCATGACGTCATTTCCAATCAGTAATATGTCATCCACGTATAAGATTAGAAAGTTTACTTTGCTCCCACTAAACTTCTTGTACAAACAAGAATCATGATCGCTCTTGATGAAGCCAAACGATTTGACTACCTCATCAAAGCGAATGTTCCAACTCCGAGATGCTTGCTTCAACCCATAAATAGATTTCTGAAGTTTGCATACCTTGTCAGCATTAGCTGGATCGACAAAACCTTCGGGCTGTATCATATACACGTCCTCAGTTAAATTTCCATTAAGGAAATCCGTCTTGACATCCATCTGCCATCTTATATTTACTAATTGGAGGCACTAATAAAGCCTCCACGTTAATCCATATCATCAAAATTAATTAAGAAGTTAGATATTGGTTATACGACTAGGATGAAACCTAAAAAAAAGGTCCACATGTGACGTACAAAATATCTACCACGATAGTCAAACGCATCATGTTCTAGCGAGGTGCGACGTGGAAACAAGAAAATAAATGAGACGGTTATGATGTGGACTTTTGATTTAAAAGTTACGCAAATCAGTTAGGTTTTACCGGATTAAACATCTGGTACGACGGGTGATAAGCATCGTGCATGCCTCTCAAAAAAAATATCACGCATGCAAAAGCACGCATACGCACGCATCTCATCCCGACCTCAACCACGTCTTCCTCTGGTCCTTCCCCATCGATCCCCTTCCCCGGATCCCGTCGGTCGCTCCCCTTTCCGCCGCCAGCGCTCCTTCTCGCCTCCTTCCTCCACTGACACGTTCGTCGGGCAGAGACCGGACCTTGATCTGGCTCCGCATCATGCATGTCCTACGCCTCCGGCCATAGCTTGCTCAATCTGTTGACCTCCGCTGATCTGTTGGAGACCAGGTAGTAATTACGGCCGGATCAACTCCAACATCTGCTGGACGGCGGCCTTTGCGCTGAATTCAGCTGGCCGGTGCAACCCCGATCTGTTCGACGGTGCCAGTAGAAGTAAACTCTCTCACAAAACAGGCAAGCTTCTCTCCTCTTTCCAATCGTATTTTGGCTCTTTTTCTTCTTGTGAGGAACCAGATCAGTTTTTTGTGTCTTATGTTATTTAGAGCAATAGATTTGTATAATACTTTCAGTGTCAAACAAAACCGATGTTTACTGACGAATTTGCATGTATATGGGCAGGAAAAGCTAACCGCACTTGGGATGCAGCAGATGTGTCCACATCTTGGGCGTCATGGCCCAAGGCTAATCATTTGATTAGCGGTGTTTGCATCTACACGTTGGACTGTCTACTCTCTTCCTGCTGGATAGATGCAGCTAAGCATTCTGAAATTAGCTGCTGCTGCTGCTGCTATGAATCCATGATGGCATACGCTGAAACTGATTAAATGAAAAGCGGCTGCTCCTTGCATGCTGAATGCTTATTGAAGAAGAAGCAGAGCAATCAGTATTACGGAAACTAAACAATCAATATTGACAACATAATGCTGGATAGTTGGAGTCTAAAACCGAACCACATAGCCAAAAGCAGGCGGAAGTATCCGATATCCTCTTCCGCTAGGTATCGCCAATTTTCCATGTTATACTAGGAGCTCTGTTGCAACTTCTAAAAGATTTAACGGACGGTGCTACGAACTCTCGATTAGTTACGCAGCAGGTTTACATGCAAGCGCTCATATATAAAATGCAGGTCCTAGGCAAGACTGCATGGAGCTAAACGATGAGAGTCTCATTCCAGTTGTCAATTTATTTATTTGGTGTCCCTCATAAATTTATCACGTCTACAACGAAGCATGCATGAGGTATCCTTCTTCTTTAGTCCCAATTATATATGTCTCCTAAAGATATGTCATGAGCTAATATGCCTACACGTTCTTTATCGGAAAAAAATTGTTCCATCCACGTCCAGTATGTACATACTACTAATTACTTATCATAGGAAAATATAAATTTATTTCAAGATAAATATTTGCTATATCCACGAGAAAAGGTGACTTATGGATTAGGGATAATAAATAAAATAGGAACCGGATAAAATGGTATATCGTGACGACTACGTCTTACATGGTGCATGCACAATGAATTGCATCACATGAGGTTAAGCAATTTGATTCGTACTGTTTAATCATATATTTATATCTTAGCTAAATTTTTTCCTTCGAAAAGCTAAAATCGATTAAATTTTCATAATTAGCTGCATGAATTATTTGTGATGATGGTCGTAGAAGGTGGGCTTTAAACATCACTTTCATGTCAGTCTATGGTTGTTGCATCAGTACATTATCTTAAGCATAATTTTTGAAATATAACTCAACGGTATGCAACTATATATATGGGAGTAGTTATGCTTGCACGTCATCACTTTTGAAGCATTCTTCCTATCAAAATATTAAGTCCTATTGTTTTTACTATTTCAGCTTATTAAAGGTGCCATGTGAAAACTTCTAGCAATTTGGATGTAAAAGATGCTAATTAAATCGTCCATATTTGATATTACTTATTTCCTTTGCCTTTTTCAACAGTTTATTTATATTGTACCTTCACTGATAGATAATTAACCTTGACCATTTTCTAACGCACTCATGTCCATTCATATGTATTCTCATGAAAATTTCTCCCATGTTCTAACATCATTTTGGATATTCTCTCTAGAAATTCTTATTAAGCGATGCCTATCATAAAAAAAGATGCATTAATATTGTCAGTTGGTACCATTTCTCAGAAGGATTTGGTATATTAACTGATTCTTTCTCCAAGCTACTGCTATGTCGAGTCATCGCACCACTGATGTTAGTTTGTATTACATTTCACTATTCTTAGAACAACACTGACAAGGTATGTACCATTCTATCTCTTTGACTACAATGCTCATCAATTTGATTGTGCAAAAAAAATTGTCAATTACTATATTTAAGGATAAATTTCTCATGTTTCGGGCGTCAACAGAAATCATCAGTTACTATATTTGACACATTTTCTCACATATTTATGCAGGTAATCATGTGCTTATAATGGTAGTGGTATAGCTATGCAGGTCAGCGTATTAAGGATGCTTCATGGTCCTCATGGTGTCATAAGAGTAGGGCACCCAGATACTTCATGGCTGCGTTCTTTCCAAGAGTTAACCTTCCATTCTAACTTATCAGACGACCCTATTAAAAAAGCAAAGATAAATTGTCTCCGTTACGGTTTATTTTCTATTATGTACCTATTTCTCCATTGATCTCCAGTTACATAGTATTTTTTTTAATTTATTAGTGCATCATGAATCCAGTTGAGTTGTTTTATGTTGTATGGTCCAGTATTATCATAATACATTACTAGACACTTAGTTTCCGGGTAGAGTGTTCATTATGTACATATAGTCTCAAGGACTATATCCATGCTCATGTATTGGTTCTATTTTAACCATACATGTGCAAATTACTTTCCCATATTGTCCAATAAAAAAATGTTATTCTAAAATAATATATAATTTGATTAATTCGTACATCCAAGTATAATGTCTAATAATAATTTGCAAAATGAAATGTTATTAAGTTTTTCCAGTTCTTTGTCAACACGACAAAAGTCTCTAGCCCGTGCAGTTGCACGGGTTGATGACTAGTATCTCATAGTCGAAATAGGCTGCTATGGCTAACATGATCCGAATTGATTTAAGCATCGCTACAGGCGAGAATGTCTCGTCGTAGTCAACTCCTTGAACCTGTCGGAACCCCTTCGCGACAAGTCGTGCTTTATAGACGGAAATATTTCCATCCATATCAATTTTCTTCTTAAAGACCCATTTGCACTCGACGGGTCTTGCACCGTCAGGCAGATCAACCAAATTCCAAATTTGGTTTTCATCCATGGACTTTAACTCGGATCTCATGGCTCCAAGCCATGACTCGGAATCAGATCCCACCATCGCTTCCGAATAAGTTGCCGGCTCGTTACTGTCTAACAGTAAAACATCTCGAGCACTCTGTAATCTGGAAGATCTCCGTGGTTCAGGTGCTATTGCCGGTGTAGGTACCACGACCGGCTCAGCCTCCAAGGCGTTCGCCGACTCGCCCCTAGCCGGTTCCTCTCGAATTTCTTCGAGTTGCACTGTGCTCCCACTGACTTCCCGACTGAGAAACTCTTTCTCAAGGAAGACACCATTCCGAGCGACAAACACTTTGCCCTCTTCCCGGTTGTAGAAGTAGTACCCCAAGGTTTCCCTCGGATACCCCACGAAAATACACTTATCCGACTTGGGCGTGAGCTTGTCCGACTGAAGTCGCTTGACAAATGCTTCACAACCCCAAATCTTAAGAAAAGACAAACTTGGCTTTTTGCCAGTCCACATCTCATGTGGTGTCTTCTCTACTGACTTTGATGGTACTTTGTTTAGTGTGAAAGCTGCAGTTTCTAGACAATAACCCCAAAATGATAAAGATAGATCTGTCCGACTCATCATTGATTGTACCATGTCCAACAAGGTCCGATTTCTCTGTTCCGATACACCGTTTCTCTGCGGTGTACCCGGCGGAGTGAGTTGAGGAACTATTCCACAACTCTTTAGATGGTCATCAAACTCATGGCTCATGTACTCGCCTCCACGGTCCGACCGTAGAAACTTTATTTTCTTGCCGAGCTGATTCTGTACCTCACTCTGGAATTCCTTGAACTTTTCAAAGGCTTCCGACTTGTGTTTCATTAAATAGATATATCCATACCTACTCAAATCATCAGTGAAGGTAATGAAGTACTCATAACCACCTCTGGCTGTCGTGCTCATTGGACCACATACATCACTATGTATTAGTTCCAACAAGTCGGACGCCCTTTCACAACTCCTTGCAAAAGGTGTCTTGGTCATTTTGCCTAGTAGGCATGATTCGCATGTCTCGAATGACTCTAAGTCAAACGAAGTTAGAAGTCCATCATCATGGAGCTTCTTCATGCGTTTCCAACTTATATGACCAAGCCGACAGTGCCAAAAGTAAGTCATATTCAGATCATTTGGTTTCAACCTTTTAACATTTATGTTATAGACCGATTCACTATCAAGATTTAAAATAAATAACCCGTTCTGAACGGGTGCAAAGCCATGAAACATATCTTTCAAATATAAAGAACAACCATTATTCTTAATATTCGACTCATAACCTTGTCTCATCAAACATGAGGCGGAAATAATGTTTCGACTAAGCGCTGGAACATAATAACAATTATTTAGTTCCAAAATAAATCTTGAAGGTAAATGAAGTTGCATCGTGCCGACTTCCAACGCAGCGACTCTCGCGCTTGTTGCCGACCCGAATATCAACCTCTCCTCTTGCCACACACCTAGTTCTTACCAGTCCCTGCAACGAGTTGCAAATGTGAATGACTGATCCGGTATCATATACCCAAGAACTATTAGGTGTATCAGCAAGATAAATGTCTATAACATTGCACACAAGTGTACCTGAGTCGGAAGTCATACCTCCACTCTTGGCCTTGTCAGCCAAATACTTGGTGCAGTTCCTCTTCCAGTGGCCATCTTGCTTGCAATAGAAGCAATTGGCTCCGGCTGTAGGAGAAGGCTTAGTCTTTGAGGAAGCACTCTGGACAGGGCCATGGGCGCTACCTCCTGACTTATCCTTCTTCTTCTTAGTCCAAGAACTCTTCTTGAACTTAGCCTTATTCTGCACCAACAACACTTGACTAGCACCTTTCTTGAGATCAGGCTCTGCCGTTTTGAGCATCCCATGTAATTCAGTGATACTCTTATCCATATCATGCATATGGTAGTTCGAGATGAACGGACCATACGCACTAGGAAGAGAGTTCAGAATTATATCAGTAGCGAACTCTTCGTTAATGGGGAAGCCCAGCTGATCCAGAGACTGTATGTAACCAATCATCTTGATTACATGCGGACTCAGTGGATCACCGTCTTTCAGCTTACAGCCAAGCAAAGCTTGAGAGACTTGATACCTCTCAGTATTTGCTTGAGCCTGGAACATACTTTTGAGGCTTTCGATCATATCGTAGGCCTCAACATTTTCGAACTGCTGCTGCAAGTCCGGTTCCATGTGTGCAAGCATAAGACAGCTAATTTCCGTAGACTCATCTCTAGTCTTACGGTAGGCATTTGTGACAGCGACATTCGCATCATCATCAGGCTCTTCTGGAAGTGGAGTTTCTGGAACATGTTCTTTCTTTTCATGCTTGAGGACTATCCTCAGATTACGATACCAGTTGGTGAAATTAGTTCCATTTAGCTTATCTTTCTCTAAGATTGACCTCAACGCAAACGCGGACAACTGAGGAAGGTTGCTAGGTGCCATAGATCTACAACAGAAAATACGCAAAAACACTTAAGACATGTATTCATAAAAGAGCAGGCATATTAAACGCTTTAATACTTATGCTCCCACTAGAACCAACATCCCTCCGATGGTTGCTTAGTGATTCAATATCCTAAATAAGCAAGCCGACTAGTGAGCTTTAGCATCACCGCCAGCCGTCAAGTGATCTAGGTAGGCAACACCTTGCCAATCGTATCTCTATACGACTCCTGTTAGTTGGGTGGCATCACATGCCCCGGCTCCCAACCTTCCTCGCCCCGAGCCCCACAACCGTTGTGATGGACTCGTCTAGATTACCAAGTGCTTCTGCTTGTAAGAGTCCGACTCAAACCCACCTAACCGGAAAGAATTGGTAGCACCTCAATTTTATGAGCCCACTACCAAGAATGTCCGACTTGTGATGGTGCAGCACTGGCGGGGCGACCGACTAGACCTTCTTTGAGGGATTAAAGAATCTACCAACTATCTAAATAGAGGTAAATAGAGACATAACAATAACACAAATAAAACAATTATAATGTGAAATGGTATGGCTCTCTTCATGGTGATCTCCATCTCCACGAAGCTTGCAAGTCGGCTCGTGCCAACTCTTGTCACGTGCCATCTTGCTCCATGTAGCCGACTTGTACATCGACTTGCATGCCTTCCGGGTTCTCCAACAAGCTACACTAGCTAGTAAATCAAAATTTACATAGAGAATCCGACACGCAGGCCGGTATACAATAAAATGACAGCACCTAGGCTCCAGCCGGCTGACAAAAACATGATACGCAGATCATGTATGGATTACACACATCACATGCACATAAGCCATACCATTCACAACTTCCTGCAAAAACAAGTTATGCACAAATACGATATCTACCGGCGTTGTGAAACTCGCAACGACATCTAAGGCGCTACGACAGGGCGAAGCCGGCGGTCTAAGCCGCAACTGGATTTATGTGTCACGGTATACCCCGATGGCGGAAACCGACCGGTAGGGGTATGTTGTTTCACGACCTTAGCAGTATGATCACGGAAACCTGATCATCCATTAACCCCGAGTACGATTGATCCAATCAACCTTGTACAAAACTGATCTATCTCATAGAACGACCACCAAAACAGCAATTAGATCACATCTAACGCCAACTACATATCACATATGTACGGATCTCGGGCCTAATACCAGAAGCTACCGCTCTGATACCACTGTTGGAACGCGTAGAGACAAACGAAAACTTTTTCCTACGCGGTACTTCCAAGATCTAGCCGAGTTAGAAGGCCACGATGATTACCACTAGACGCGCGGTTGCGGATTATCGGTGAAGCGCGTCGGGGCAGTGCAGTCCCACGATCCGGTCTGGCCGATCCAATCCCTCGAACGTCAAAGTGCTGAACGTACAGCACCTCTGCCGGTATCCACACGTACGAGGAGGAGCTCCGACGGCGGACTGCTAGGTCCGGTGCGGCGGCTGGACTGAGTGGGCTAGGGTTCCCAACGCATGGGAGAGTGAACTAAGGTGCCCGCTGGGCAACCTGCGCCCCTCTTTATATAGCGTATGGTAATGGGCTTCACAACACTTGTGGCCCATTCCCTCTGTGAGTCCGACTCACAAAACCAGTCCATTTCCGGTTCGGGTCCAACCCGACCAATACTTGCTCCCGCTCTTAAGTGTGCGACCCTGCAGGCTCATGGCGACTTGGACACGATTGGAGTCCAACTCCCAATCGATCAATCGGTAGCGGCCCCCAGCAGAACGTGCCGACTCCCAAGTACCATTGAGTCATGACGACATACCTTTCAATGTGATATTCATCTTAGTCCCTTTTGCCTCACGATATACCTTGTCGAGCTATAGGCGATTTATCGTCATCCCTTAAATAGCTCAACTCTCTTCTCGATCCATGATATGTGATTCATCTGACTAACTCTTAGTCAACCGACACAGTTAACACTTAACTGAGTCGCGCATGGCCATGCTTCCTGAATCATATCACTCGAGAGGGCCCAGAGAATATCTCTCCATTCGGAGGGGCAAAATCCCATCTTGATTATCCACATCACGCAGCTTGCTTCTCATTCGACCCGAACTCTGCCTTTATAGTTGCCTTGTCACAGAACAACGTTTGACAGAACCTAAGTCGGTGATCCACAACTCGGATTGTGCGACAACCTCAGGTCTAAGGATTACATTGATTGAGACATGCAAATGACGACTTGATCGTTGCATCTCAATGTGGGTCAGTCCGACTTGCTAAACTCTTTAGCCAAGTCCGTGAACGTTGGAATGGCATCACCATGCCCATGACAAGTGGAACCGTGTCATCAGCCATCACTCACATTAGTCTAGGGTGTGTGTCCAGCACAACCTTAACGACCAAGGACAATTAGTATGAACAACATGAATACATAGTTCCACAATCGAATCACATATTCAATGACATGTATCAGATGTTCAAACCAAAGGACAACTTAATAACTTTAGGAATACATTGGGAATTACATCATCTATGATTGCCTCTAGGGCATATTCCCAACATGCATAGGTTTGTTAGGACTTGTTATTAAGTTGTTTTCTTGCAGTACATCTACCCGAGAAAGTGTGTGCATGGTTGGAAAGTTAAATAAAATAGGAATAGCATTTGTTATTTTCTAGTTTTATTATTTTGAATATTTTTGTGAGGCAAATCTTTGTGTGCTTGACTGACTAAGTTAGGCTATGCTAGAAATTGACCAAGTACCATTTTGGGTAATGTTATTTTGATTTTAGTACCTCTGTTAGCCTGCATGTTATTTTATAGCAAATCATGTGTAAGTTTTGTTGCACTAGTATTGTTTTCACTAGAATGAATATCCTTGTGTTATTTATTTTTTTCATACTAATTTTGTCATGTGTGACTAGAGGCTTAGTACCTCTTTTTCCTTGGTATTAGTGGTCCCATAACCCACTGGTCCCATTGCATCTTGGTTGAGGATGAAAATCCCCGACCATACATGTGTGTGAAAATAACATGTTTTATTATATGATTGATTATTATTTTTCGCCATGGAAAATAGGTTGTTTGTTTCACTTATGCAAGCGAAAGGTTTATTTCTTATTTGTAAATACTAGTATGTTTAGGCGTGATTCATTTTTTAGCATAATATTCCTTAAGGGTATCATGTTAAGAAGTGCCTCACTATTGTTTGCTTGAAATTAAATTGTATGCAAAGTAATTCCTTGTGAGTGATACATTGTTTGTGAATGATTTATAATTGAGTGTTTGGATTTTTGAAAAGGTTTAGTTAAACCTTTCATTGAGTGCATAGCTACTGGTTGTGTAGTTTATATCTTGGTTGCTTGCCATTAAAGTTATTAGAATAACATGTATTACTAGAATTGGTTTATGCTTGCTTAGTAGATGTTATCATGGAATTATTTTATGGTATTGATTAATAGCATGTGTAAAGTTTGTGTGTTGTTAGTAGGTATATTTATATTCATGACTTGATTGTTTAGAGTTAAGCATCCTTGTAGCATTGTTTGCTCCTCTAGTGTTGAACTAGTGTCACCACTAGAAATGGTGGTTTTGCTTCATTTTATGAGTGTAGGCTTTATTCTCGAATGTGTAGGAAGTTATTACTTCTGTTATGATGCCATGAAATCTTGAATTGCTTGTGCTATAGTTGTAGAATACAATTGTTCCTTATAGCATGCTGGTGTAGATTTTCCATACTAATATGCTATTAGTGCAGTCCTGTTTTTACGTAATCTATTAGGAGTATTATCTTGTGTGATGATTGTGTTTTATGACTTGTTACCATTTATTTTAGCTACTGGTATGTCTTGTTTATTTGCATGATTGATGGATCCCATAACTTAAAGTAGACATAAACATAGTCTATAGCTAGCCTATTCATCTTTGGTGTGTTTGCTTGCTGTTTGGAAATTGCCTGAGTAATTGCCTTAGCATGAGCATTGTACTTATGTTATTTTTGTGTTAGTATTATGGTTGTGCTTAGTAGTATCTTGTTACCTATGCATTAGTTAATCATGAACTCGATTGGTGATAATTGCGTGTGTGTTGTTAATATCCACTGCCATGGGTATTACTTTGATTGGTTGTATTATTTTAGTAACCCCACCTTTTGCACCCACAAACTATATTTTTAGCTTCTTAAATATCCGATTCTGAGAGTTGTACACCCACTCCATAGGTGATATTTAATATGTGGGATATGGTTTTCTAAACCATATGTTTGTCTGACGATAGTTTTATACCCTGAGAGGCATGTGATATAGATTTCTCGATAACATTTGGAGTGATTGCGCTAGTATAAGTTTTCTTGCTGTATGTGTGGTTTAGTTTAGTTGTTTGTCCTTTAGATCTGAGTGTATGTCTTTTATTCGCTTACTACGCTAGAAAACGAACAAGAAGAACAAGAAGTTGTGGAGCTATGCGTCAAGTTCAAACTACTTCAAGGCCAGGGACACTAAGAGACTTAAGGCAAGCCATCCTGATGCTTGCTGTTACTACACTTATGTTTATCTATCATGCATGTTTTACTTCTGAAAAGTTTTACAAAACCTTGATTTCCAAAAAAACTATTTTCGAGTGAATATTACTACTATTAATATTATATATATCATTACTATGCGAGTAGTTGATACTTGGTGTTACCAAGCCCATAGCCACCATATGGTATTTATTACCACTAAAATTATAAGTCCCTAAAAGACATCCTAAAAATATGTTTTTACAAAACAAAGGCTTTATGGAAAACCCGGTGTAAAGGCAGAGACTTACTCACCGGAGGATGTTGGAGTGGTCATTTTTGGGAAAAGATGTTTTCAAAAATGACACATAACCTAGTCTTCGCCGGACAACCTTTACCGTACTGCCACTTTACCCCAACATGGGCACAGGGCTTAACTTGAAGTTTGTTCTTGTTAGCGTGTGTTCTATCTCAATTTTCTATAAGGGCATGACGTCCCTCGAACCGAAATGCCGACAGTCATGAATTCAATTAGTCATACACAGTGAGGGATTAAGTTCTCCTCCGGGTGCGATGGTTGGGTCTCCTGCCGTGGCGGGGTGGGACCTTGTGCCGGGGAGATTATACCTAACTGAAGAGATAGACATATTCTAGCTTGAACATAGTGGATGGTTAGGATCAGTTATCTGATGTTTACAAACTGTTGTTACAGTCCGTGGTTGTTCACGGCGGATGTACTGGATCTGGTGGATGTGTACACCTCTGTAGAGTACAACTATTTCGAAGTAGCCGCGTCCTCGGATAGGGACAGTTGAATGGCCATGTAGCTAGCATTGTGTCAATGTTTTCAAAAAGGAGTTTTCAAAAAGGTGTTGGACTGGTGAAGTTCGGAAAGGAGGAAAACCGTATACCACGGAGGTACTGTTGATGAAAAGCCAGAAGTTGTTTTTAGAATTTTTTGTTGCAAAGATAAAACCTTCTTTTACAAAATGAGTTTGCAAAACCTCATGTACATGTGATATCTACAAGAGAAATAAAACTATATTATTTTCTTTTGAAGTACAAATATTTTCAAAATCAACTATGATATATCTTTCATATATCATTGATAGTCATATATCATTGATAGTGAACCCTATGTATAGCCTACCTATTCCACTATATAAGCATACTTGCATTTGGTAAGTTACATGATGGATGTTTTGCTGAGTACATTCAAATGTACTCATATTGGTTTCGTCCCTGGTACCAACTTGCCAGACATTGAGAAGGAGCCTCAGAAGGAGATCGATGAAGAGGAGTACGGAGCTGATGGCCTTGCGAACTAGGATCGTCTCCCGGTCAGCAGCCTGTAGGTTAAGGCGTGACTTGGGCTCTACTACGTTTGTGTGTGTTTAGTCTTCCGTTGTGTGTGTTGTGTGTTTGCCCTGTGTGGCACTTGTGTAGACTTGGTCAGGTGACCATGTCTCTTTGTAAGTGTTGTATGCACCCGTGTAATGGATATTGTATCTGTGTACCAACTTGATATGTTGTTCACGGCTGGTGTGATCTGGGATCGTGAATGTATGCATATGGAAGGTGTCCTTGAATAGTGGTTCTGGGGCGGACCTTACACAATTGGTATCAGAGCTATCCTGACCTTAGGAGACCTTAGTTAGCATGGACGTTAGCTAGTACTCTATTAATAAAGGTTAATAAAACAAGGTCAGTAAGATGACTACTTACCAAAAACATTCTATATGTTCCATCTCCTCTGTGTTTAAAAACTCTATTTACACTAAGTTAAAAAGGAGCATCTTAAAATTTTGCACACGGTTACCTAACTTAATCTACTTTAAAATTTTGTGTAGATGGTAGTTGTCTTCAACAAGTCCTTCCGGCTGGGATCGCATGCACCGTGCTATCACCGTTTTGAGGAGGATTTGATCAAGATGAATCCTCTTATCGGTCGTCCCCTACCTGAGTTGAAGGGAGCCTAGATTCACCAGGATGGACGAGAATTGTCCTAGTTGGTGGTCTGTACCATCCGTGCACCGTTTCTAGCACCGTCAACCCCAGAGATCACTTGGGAAGTGGTGGAGAACAGTTGGGAAGATGGTATCCTTAGAGTGATGCAGCTGACCATTGCCAAACTCGCAAACTTCTTTCACCGCAAGTTTGCAGGCACCCCCTATAGATACTTTGGAAGACGCGACGAGGATGAAAAGCCGTTAGAAGTCACTGGAGATTTTGTGTTTGCTCGTCACTTCCAGCTCCTGGAGGGACAGCTGTACAACACCCAACTCTCCCTTGATAAGGTTAGAGCAGATTATGACCTCCGAGGCAGAGAGATAGACCAACTGGAGAAAATCCTGAATGTTTCTTCTGCTACCGAGCGTCGCATCAAGGTACTGAAGAAGACCATGAAGTACACCGACTCCCAGCACCGCACACGAGTGAGAGCCCTTTAGCTTCAGCTTGCAGCCAACAAGAACAGAGTTGAAGAGTTGGAGGAACAGCTACGCGCTTCATCGAGCACTTAGCACTGCCGCAGGGTGTTAGGAGTTGTGTTATTTCCACCCCAGACGCTTGTTTGTGTTTGTGTCATGCAAACTCTGTTAGATCTTTGTGTGTGCTATTTGTAAGCCTTATGCTTAGGCCGTGTGAACCTTTAAAATTAAGTTATGCTATTAAGACTTTGTTTCCTGTGTATTGTTAGTCTTTTCTTGTGACTATGTTTCTCTCTCACTGATAGGAACCAATGAACCAGAACTAAAATAAGGAGTACCACTGATAGAGACCAGGGTAAATCTCCTTCCCATGTTCACCCATAAAATTTTATTATGAAGTTGGCATGATGAGATTCTTCCGTCATTCCTTGTCTAGCTGCTCAATTTCTCCATGACCGGGGACACGGCTAAGATCTTAGTTTGTTGACTCTGCAGAGTTTGTACACTTTCACCTTTAGACTCAAATCAGCCCAAACATCCTATACACCCTGAGTGCATTAAGGAAAGGAGAAGATTGAGACAAGATCTTTCAAAAGCATTTCCTCATCCCATACTGACTTGACGCGCTCCCATTCTAGCCATTCTACCACCACCTGTCAAGTCGGGACAAGTCCACGCAACTTAATCCATCTAGCCAGAGCCCATATGACTAAAGGCTGCACGGGAAGCTAGTAAACTTAGAAGGACATAGTAATCTCTTGTTCCTGGGTGGCAATCCGCAAGTGAACACCCCTCGGGGCGACACTCAACTCTCATCAACCAAACAACCAAATCCACCCAGGTAGTTCATCAAGCTTAGTACTTAGAATTTTCCTCAACATCTAATGAAAACAATTTAATAGCAAGGATAAGCATCTACTAAGCTTAATGGCTACAAAGTAACCAGGTAAAAAGGATGGCTACATACTACTAGGTAATAGCATACCATAATATAACTTAGTAAAATTTCCTATCATGCATACTACTCAAAAATCAACTAATTGATGGCTCCCAAGTGCAGGAGATCAATTGTAGTACTTTTTGAATTAGAAAGGTTGTCGAACCCACGAGGAGCAGAAGGAACTAGTAAGTAGAATAGCAAAGGAATAATAAAAGCAACAGGTGTTTTTGTGATTTAATTGTGTAGTGCAAGTAAAGTAAAATGCGGAAAGTAAATTGCAGCAAGTAGTAGGTCTCAATGAGAGACAAAGCCCAATCCTCTAATGCGCAAGAGGACAAGCTCAAGTGTGTGTTTGTGTCTTATATGTGGAAAACGTTCCCGAGGGCTTCACGGATTTAGCTGGCATAGTGATTCATTGCATAACATGTTTGTATATCTTGTCTAGTTTTAATCTTCTTCGGACGGAGCCACAAATAGGAATAGCTAAATAAATAAAGTATCACCCCTTATGATGGATGACGTGGCCAATTAAATGACAGCACGAGAATTATTAAGACATGATGTCCCACCATAGCCTTATGCTCTAAGGTCCCCGATACAAGTACCCTCATAATGTAATTCAACGACTCTGTCTCAAGTTCCTGTCACCTAAAGACATCATCACGTCACTACACTACGGTGTTCTCCTATGAGCCCATGTAGGTGAAGTGTTGTACAGTCGAGGTTCGTACAACACCATCATAGAATCACATAAAAGATAAATACTAGACCAAATAACAACTCATCTTATGTAACAAATCATTGCCAATTCATCCTATGCCCTCAGGAACATGCGGGAACTACTCACAACGTGCCAACATGATCATGTATGGTGATATATGTGATACAACACAATCTGAAACAATGGATCCACCACCAAATAATGACAAGTACTCAAT
The DNA here is from genome assembly GCA_028641055.1 of Alopecurus myosuroides. Lineage (NCBI taxonomy): Eukaryota > Viridiplantae > Streptophyta > Magnoliopsida > Poales > Poaceae > Alopecurus > Alopecurus myosuroides. Next base: position 472,518,034 of record CM054057.1, on the reverse strand, counting down.
CCCAAACATGCAACAGAGTACAATAACACGTATCTAGGGTGTAGCAATGATCAAACTATGAGGGGAACAGAGTGGATCACGGTGATGGTGATGGTGGAGATGCAGGTACTGGTGAGGATGGTGATGGAGATGCCTCCTCCCACGCCAAGGAGGAGATGGGGATGAAGATGGGGATGATTTCCCCCTTCTCCGGAGCTCCGGAGCAGCAGGATCTGTCTCCCCCACGGAGAGTTTCGAGAGTTTCGCCGCCCTGGCGGCTCCGTCTCGTCTCGGGAAAATTAGGGTGTTCCTTTTCGGGGAAGACGGAGTCGTCAGCCAAAAGACCTCGGGGAGGAGGTGTTGTGGGCCCATTTGGGGGCCGCACACGCGGGCAGGGAATCTGGCCGCGTGGGCTACCCCTTTTGGGCCTCCTGGCCCTCCTCCTTTGTGTCTTGTGCCCACGGCCTTTCTCCCGAAGAAAAACTGACAGGGTTTCTTTCCTTTCGCAATTTGGATACCTGTAGCTCCTGAAACATCAAAAACATGAAAACAGGTGTTTTCTGACACCCAGAAATTAAATACCAAAAATAGGGACTTTGTAGGAAATTCCCATAAAATCATCTAAAACATGCAAAACAATGACATAACATTGATAAAACATCCCAATAATGCCTATATGGAGGGTATAAATGATGATATAAAATGCACGTATCAACTCCCCCAAGCTTAAACCTTTGCTCGTCCTCGAGTAAATAAGGAAATAAATCATTACATGCATCAATGGACTTATGGTTGATAAATAAATACAGGCATTGTATCATCATCATGTTCAGTTATAATGCAAGATGAATGAATAGAACTGATACACATAAGGATAACATATTTGAAGCTCTAGCAAACACCCCATACTTTTGAAAGCAAATAACCATTGTATGTTGGATAATCGAATTATACTCTTTAATTTGGAGAAAGATACATGAGTAGAGGTAAAACATGATCAAGTCTCATTTAGTTTCCAAACTATTCAGCTTAAATTACTAATTGCAATGTGGCATCCATTGGGCTAAAACTCTCATTGCCCCTTTATCATTAGCATCTTAATTTATGAATGTTGAAGTAATGTGGTTGACAAGGTGTTGGTTGAATGTCTCATGCCCGTGAGTGTGAAAACCTACTCCATGATTACTCAACTTAAGATTCCTAATAAGCTTTGTACAATCATAATAAGTATTAAAGACATCATAGAGTATTGCAAAGAGGTACCATCTTGCCCCATGACATAGAAACCAGCCCATGTCACAATAACAAGATGAACAAAACGGAGTAGACTCATCATCCTTTTTTTATTTCATTCACTATATGCATAGTTTCTTATTTTAATTGTAGGATGTGTTTGTAGAGTCCACTCTAGCTGTAAGTAAATTTCCACCATGATCAAGCATGGCTTGGGTTAGCGGCCCATGCAATTTCTCTAGTCATATATACTTTACTCATCAAAACATACTATTCCTCTATTTCATTTCGGCATGGCAGGAGTCGAAAAACAAAAGCACATGACATCAACTAAATATAAAATTTCTTTGTGCAATGTTGAAAGATTTTCACGTGATGCACGTGTTAGCCAACTCCCAACCAAAATCCTCGTCAAGCACAAAACTTTTAGCTCCCATTAATGGGTCATGTTTGTTAAGTGCAATAGAAATAAATGTGTGCATTCAAAAGTTCATGAGAGTCTTATCCCAAATTCAGCCCATGCCAATTAATAACATAAGCATCTTAATTTAGAGCATAAATGAAACTATAACATGGTGAACATGCTCAGAATAGCCATTAAGCTAATAGGTAGATAGTGGATTTATGTCATATGGAGATAATTCTACAATTGTCCAACACACTCAAGTTAATTAATTTCAAGGCAAGATGTGATTGAAACCTCTAAATATGCCATGCTCATTTGCATGAGTGTTACCCATAAATCTCCAAAACAAGGGAATCATGGATGACACCATACTTTATTATTCATTGATAAACCATAAGACAGGGATGCATGATAATGCTCAATGAGCTCACTCAAGCCTAAACGAAAACGATAACTAGATAATAAAAGCAAGAGACACCAAAACTAGATAAACATGATAAAGCTGATAAAAGACGGGGGATAGGTGAAACTCCCCCAAGCTTAGATGGTTGCGGTAATTTCTTCATTCTCCCTTCTTCTCGTACTTAGCCCACCACTCTTTCTTCTTCTTCTCTTCATAGTTGTCTTCAAGCTCTCCAATGATGCACATCATGAGGCTATAGGCTTGCTCAAATGCTCCTGCATCTTTTCCCAACCTTTCCATGAGGTCCTTCTCCACCGTCTCCTTGGGAGTTTTCCACTCCGGGCTTGGTGCTTTCTTCTTGGGAATAAGGTGATCCCAATCTCCAGTGCAATTCTTCTCAGTGGGAGTTTCCCTGCCAATAAGAGGAGAAACTGCGTTTTTGCTAGCAAGTGAGTGCCTTCGAGCCTTCCCTCCGGTGCTCATACGTGCGGACTATCTCTTGTTTCCAAAAGACATGTTCACCCGTACGCCAGCAACAGGGATTGGTGATGGAGGTGTTGTTGCAAGAGGTGGTATGTCGAAGATGGCCTCGTCATCTTCCTCGTCAGGTTCTTCATCCATGATCTCGCGAAGCTCCACGTCCTCGTCATCCGAGTAGTCCTTCCTCTTCCCATTCCTCATGTGGATGGATGTGGGGCTGTTGCCCTCATGCTCATCATCATCATCGTCCATGGAGGTGCATTGGTAGGAGTCTCCCGAAGTCATGGCTTGGAAAACCTGACAGACAGAATAGGCAAAACAAAGATCGTGCGAGAACTCTCGGTGCGGGATTAGATCGACAAAAGGGGGTATATATTGACGGTTTTGGGGTAAGACGAAGCGTCGGAGTCAAAAACGAGACACAACGGGACTCCGAGGTGGAAAAGGGGTACCTCCACGCGTCAAGGAATCTGGCCGCGTGTGGGGTCCTCTTTTCCCCCTCGAGGTCCAATTCCTTCCAATTTTCTTGTCCCACACGTTAATTTCCATAAAAAATGAGTTCCGTAAGTTTTCACGCAATTCCGAGAAACTTCCAAACACAATAATTGTAAATTATTGAATTTGGGTTTCTGAAACTGCAGGATCCCTTACAATTACCTCCTCCGGTGTCATTAACTTTATCTCCTCGATGGTTCCTATGAATCTCTTTCCTGCAATATATTGTTTTAGGCGTTGTTCATTGACCACATGAGGTTTACCTTTCATATCACCGTGAAGACGGATGGCCCCCGAACGAATACCTCCTGTACTACCAATGGACCCTGCCATTTTGAAGCTAATTTCCCTGCAGAAAACTTAAAACGAGAGTTTACAATAGGACTTGATCACCTACTTTAAATTCCTTTCTTTTAATTTTATTGTCATGCCAAATGTTAACTTTCTCTTTAAACAATTTTGCACTTTCATATGCTTCATTCCTCCATTCATCTAATAGATTTAGGTCAAGCAATCTCTTCTCCCCCGCTGTTTTAAATCAAAATTTAATTTCTTAATAGCCCATCTAGCTTTATGTTATAATTCAACGGGTAAATGACATGCTTTTCCATAAACCATTTTATAAGGAGACATACCCATAGGATTTTTATAAGCAGTTCTATAAGCCCACAATGCATCATTAATTTTAAGCGGCCAATCAGATCTAGCTCTATTTACTGTTTTCTCTAAAATAAGTTTAATTTCCCTATTACTTAATTCAACTTGTCCACTAGTTTGAGGATGATAGGGTGATGCAATTCTATGATTAACATTATATTTTGCCAATGCTTTTCTAAGAACACCATGCATAAATGAGATCCACCATCAGTAATTAAAAATCTAGGAACACCAAATCTAGGGAAAATAATTTGTTTAAGCATTTGTATGGCTGTGGCATGGTCTGCACTCTTAGTAGGAATTGCTTCTACCCATTTTGTAACATAATCAACAATAACCAAAATGTGAGTATGTTTTGTACTAGATGCAGGAATTGATCCCATAAAGTCAAAACCCCACACATCAAATGGTTCAAGTGGTAATGTATAGTTCATAGGCATTTCACTCCTTCTACCAATGTTTCCTACTCTTTGACATTTATCACAAGTTTTAATATATTCAGCACAATCCTTGAATAGAGTAGGCCAATAAAAACCACATTGTAATACCTTTGCTGCAGTACGATCTCCTGCATGATGTCCTCCATAGGGACTGTCATGACAATCTCTTATAATAGGCTGTTGTTCATGCTCAGGTACACAACGTCTAATAATGCCATCAACACTTTTCTTATACAAGAATGGATCATCCCAAAAATAATGTCTAAGGTCATAAAAGAATTTCTTTCTTTGCTGGTAAGTAAATTGTGGTGGCATAACTTTCCCAACAATAAAATTTGCATAATTAGCAAACCAAGGAGATGCCACTTTAGCACTAGAAACACTAACACCGGCAAGTTGTTCATTAGCAAAACTATCATTAATAGGAATAGGATCATCAGGTATATTTTCCATTCTAGAAAGATGATCAGCTACGGGATTATCTTCTCCTTTCCTATCTACCATGTGTAAATCAAATTCTTGCAACAAAAGTACCCATCTTATTAGCCTAGGCTTAGCATCTTTCTTATTCATCAAATATTTAATAGCAGAATGATCAGAGTGCACAGTGACTTTTGAATCAATTATGTAAGATCTAAATTTATCACATGCAAATATTACCGCTAAAAAATCTTTTTCAGTTGTAGCATAATTTCTTTGAGCACCATCTAGTGTTTTACTAGCATAGTAAATAAATTCAATTTGTTATCAACCCTTTGGCCTAAAACAGCTCCAACTGCATAATCACTAGCATCACACATAATTTCAAAGGGCAAGTTCCAATCAGAAGGTTGAATAATAGGTGTAGTTATTAAGGCTTTCTTTAAAACATTAAAGGATTCTATGCAATCATCATTAAAAGAAAACGAAACATCCTTTTGCAAAATATTGGTTAGAGGCTTTGATATTTTAGAGAAATCTTTAATGAACCTACGATAAAAACCTGCATGACCGAGAAAACTTCTTATACCTTTGATGTCTCTTGGATATGGTAATTTCTCAATAGCTTCAATTTTTGCTGGGTCAACTTCTATTCCTCTTCCAGAAATATGATGCCCAAGAACAATTCCCTCTATTACCATAAAGTGACACTTCTCCCAATTAAGAACAAGGTGTTGGTCTTCACAATGCTGCAAAACTTTGTTAAGGTTGAACAAGCAATTATCAAAAGAAGTACCATACACCGAAAAATCATCCATAAAGACTTCCACTATCTTTTCAATATAATCAGCAAATATAGCATTCATGCATCTCTGAAAAGTAGCAGGCGCATTACATAAACCAAAAGGCATTCTCCTATAAGCAAATGTACCATATGGGCAAGTAAAAGTGATCTTTTCCTGATCATCACTATGAACTAGAATTTGAGAGAAGCCTGAATACCCATCTAAATAACAAAAGTGAGAATGTTTAGATAATATCTCTAGAATTTGATCAATAAAGGGCAATGGATAATGGTCCTTACGAGTTGCTTTATTTAATTTTCTATAATCAATGCACATTCTATAACCAACAACAGTACGTTGAGCAACAAGTTCATCATCTTTATTAGGAACCACAGTAATTCCACCTTTCTTAGGAACACAATGAACAAGACTAACCCATTTACTATCAGCTATAGGATAAATAATACCAGCCTCTATGAGTCGAACTACCTCCTTTCTTACCACTTCCTTCATTTTTGGATGTAGACGGCGTTGGAAATCAACAACAGGTTTAGCATCTTCTTCCAAATTAATTTTATGCATACATAGAGCTGGACTTATGCCCTTAAGATCATCAAGAGAATAACCAATAGCCTTACGGTGAGCTTTAAGCACATCAAGTAATTTCTCTTCTTCCTCAGCTGAAAGGTTAGCACTAATAATAACAGGATATATATTTTTCTTATCCAAGTATGCATATTTCAGATTTACAGGCAAAGGCTTTAATTCAAAACTAGGATCTCATTTAGGAGGTGGGAGTACTCCTAGATTATCAGGTGGGATATGCAATTGTAATTGTGGAGGTTGCTGCCATAATATTTGTTCTAAAGCTTCTTTTTATGCATCATTAAATGGCTCTTCCTGATTAAGCATATAACGTTCCACCACGTCTGATGAAGCTACAACTATATGAGCAAGAGTTTCAATTATATCTTTAGATTTTGGTTCTTTCTTAGCAGGTTTATCAGCAAATTTAGAAAAATTAAATTCAAGTTTCTCTCCAGCACATTCAGTAAACACCCTTTCTCTAGGCAAATCAATTTCAGCACCAATAGTATGTAAGAAAGGTCTACCAAATATAATAGGACAGAAAGAATCTTGTGGACAACCAAGCACAATAAAATCAGTAGGATATTTTATTTTCCCTACCTATACTTCAACATCTCTAACAATTCCAAAGGGACTAATATAATCTTTATTAGCAAGTTGAATGGTCATACCTGTTTCTTCCATGGTGACAGGATCAATATCAGGCTTAATTTCTTGATAGAGAGAATAAGGAATGACACTAATGCTTGCTCCAATATCACATAAACCATGATAACAAGAAGTCCCAATAGAGCATGATATAATTGGCTTACCAACTTTGGATGAATTCCCTTTAATAACTTTGGTAGCATCTTCACATAAATAAACATCAACATGATCTTCTTCATTTAATTGCTTAATAATAGAGACTTGGTTCTTGACTTCCACCTGTTCTTTAGGTTGAGAACATCTCTTTCTACTTTTGTCAGCAACAGCAATAAGCAAATTCTCTTTAACTTTTTCAGGATAGGGAGGTGGTTCAATATATTCTTCTATTACTACAGATGACACAAGTGTTTCTTTAATAAATTTAGGGACAACAATAGAAGATTTAACAAGTTCAACATAATAATCAAAGCCACTTTTAGGAATTCGAATGTGCTCAGCAAATTTCTTAGCTATTTCAATTGCAACATATGGATCAAGACCAAAATCTTTAATAACATTCTTGAAAAAAATAGAACTAGAGAAACTTTCTACACATGAATATCCATAATCAAAATAAGCTTCATTACCTTTGTCTAGGTCCCAATATTCATTGCTTTAGCCTATTAGGTAGTCTCACATAAAAGTTTATCAATATAAGTTTATTTGTGAGATCATGACAAGGATTCTTACGAAGGAGGTCCTTAAGCCTCCCCCAAGCTTGAGTAATACTCTCTCCAAGGTGTGGCCAAAAATTAAATATAAAGTAACGGTTCTCATAAGCCTCTTTAGGAGTAAAATATTTAAGAAAGAAAACCTTCATAAAAGTATCTCAATTATGTGTAATTTCTTCATCCAGGGACATATACCATTTTCGAGCATCACCAGTTAAGGACTAGTACAATAACTTGCATTTTACCTCCTCCTCAGAAATAGCCTTGAGCCTAATTATCCCACATATATCCTCAATAGCCCGTATGTGATCACTTGCAGCCTTTGTTCCATCCCCTGCAAAATACTCATTCCTAACATCTTTAACAAATTCATGGGGAATAATATAACCATCATCATGAGGTGCTTTTCAACAACTTTAGGTTTAATAGCATAAGCACTCTCATATAAAGCAAGTTTCAGCAAAGCATCTCTCATAAAAGCCATAATAATAACAGGATGCAACAGCAAGTAAAATTCAGCTTTCAAGTTTCCTTTCCAAACTTCTTACCAATAGCGCTACGCTCCCCGGCAACGGCGCCAGAAAAGTGTCTTGATGGCTCCCGAGTGCAGGAGATCAATTGTAGTACTTTTCGAATTAGAAAGGTTGTCGAACCCACGAGGAGCAGAAGGAACTGGTAAGTAGAATAGCAAAGGAATAATAAAAGCAACATGTGTTTTTGTGTTTTAATTGTGTAGTGCAAGTAAAGTAAAATGCGGAAAGTAAATTGCAGCAAGTAGTAGGTCTCAATGAGATAAAAAGCCCAATCATCTAATGCGCAAGAGGACAAGCTCAAGTGTGTGTTTGTGTCTTATATGTGGAAAACGTTCCCGAGGGCTGCACGGATTTAGCTGGCATAGTGATTCATTGCATAACATGTTTGTATATCTTGTCTAGTTTTAATCTTCTTTGGACGGAGCCAAAAATAGGAATAGCTAAATAAATAAACTATCACCCCTTATGATGGATCACGTGGCCAATTAAATGACAGCACGAGAATTATTAAGACATGATGTCCCACCATAGCCTTATGCTCTAATGTCCCCGATACAAGTACCCTCATAATGCAATTCAACGACTCTGTCTCAAGTTCCTGTCACCTAAAGACATCATCACGTCACTACACTACGGTGATCTCCTATGAGCCCATGTAGGTGAAGTGTTGTACAGTCGAGGTTCGTACAACACCATCATAGAATCACATAAAATATAAATACTAGACCAAATAACAACTCATCTTATGTAACAAATCATTGCCAATTCATCCTATGCCCTCAGGAACATGCGGGAACTACTCACAACGTGCCAACATGATCATGTATGGTGACATATGTGGTACTCCCTCCGTGTCAAAAAGTAAGACGTTGGAGCGATTTCAGTGCAATTCTCCGCAGTTCATTTTTGTCTAAAAAATCTGCCTACTTTCCGTTTTTACCCCCGGTCGGAAGAGCTCACTTTCCCCACCCGCTCTCCCTCTTCCACTCCCAGGCGCTCGCGACGCCGACGATCTCTCTCCCTCATTCTCGTCGCCGACGCTCTCTCTCCACCTCTGGAGTCACCGACGCGCGCTCTCTCTCTCTCCACCCGCGTCGCCGGCGCTCCGACATGCTCCCACTTCCTGTCTCCCAAGCTTCATGGTCTCACTCTCTCCAATCTAGGTCAAAAGTTAGATTTTTATGCGCCGGCGATACTCTGACCACGGATCCGTGCGCGGTGGTTATGGATCTGTGGGGTGTGGGTGAATTTGCTCGTAGACCACGGATCTGTTGGCGTCATGGTCCTGCGATGGAAGAAGCAGTGCATCTGGAGGGTGGAGTGTGCGCGTGGAGGGATGGAGCAGAGGCATCGGCAGGAGGAGTGGAGCAGCAACGATGGGAGGCGTCACCGGAGCAGGCGTGAAGCGCTTGAGCGGCGCCGGAGCAACCACCACCATGGGGCGCCTCCGCCACCTGCTATCGCTCCTCCTGCTCGCTGGGGCGGCGGCGGCGGTCGTCTCCGCTCGAGCCCCGGGCGGTCCAGCGACCTCGCCGCCATTCTGCCGGCATCGCTGCCGCTGCGGGCGCGCGCGGGGGACCTGGTGGCCCGGCTGACACGGGCGGAGAAGGTGCGCCTCCTGGTGAACAACGCGGACGGCGTGCCGCGCCAGGGAATCGCCGGCTACGAGTGTGGTCGGAGGCGCTGCACGGCGTGTCGAACACTGGGCCTGGGGTGCGGTTTGGCGGCGCGTTCCCGCAGGTCATCGGCACCGCCGCGCCTCGTTCTGGGAGCTTATCGGTCGGGTATGTACTCTGAATCTAAGCACATGCCCTCATTTCCGTTGCCGAGCGCCGCGGGCATTGCCATTGACGCTCTGTGTTGGTCTTTTTTCTGAACTCTTTCTTGTCCGTAGAAGAATTAGTGCAAAAAGGCCACATGCCAGTGCTTGCTTGTGCCTGGAGTAACTTCAGTTTGTTGTAACCTGCAGTTCTTGCTTGTGCCTGCAGATTCCTAGCAATGCAAGTGTTCTTGTTTGCTAGAAATGCTAATGCTCTCCATTTTTTGCTAGTCTGAATATGCGAAATGTGCATGGGTTCAGGCCTCCCATCAGTTACAGTCAAGAAGAATGCATGGAGCAGTCTGTTACCTGAAATTGCACAAAAATTATATTGTGTCTATTAGCAGTCAAAGTTTGAAAAAAAAATTCCCAACCATTTCTAGCTTGGTGGCAGTAGCTACAGCAAGAGAGAGCATCAGAACATTGGATTTCAGTTTGGCCTGAACTTGCTCGCTCTTTTTCCCCCCTCAAACTTTCTGAACATGCAGGAATACATCCCTTTGCTGCACCCATATCAGTAGCCTTCCTTTTGTATCGAACACTAGTTCAGGTATCCTCCACGAACAAGTGTCGATCTACACCAGATAACAACATGAGCACCCTCCAGTATGAATGAATGGAGTATATATATGAGCAAGAGTGCTTCCTGTAGCAACTTGATGCTGTTAGTGGCAGGAGTGCTTGCTCTTATTTTCATTGTTATTGTTAGCCTGGTTGTTATTTTCATTGCTGCTGTTTGTAGGAAGTGCACTGCTTGCTATATCTTCATTGTTTGTAGGAAGTGCACTGCTTGCTACAGTGCTACTGCTTGTTATTGTTAGCCTGCTTGTTATTTTCAGTACTTGGAGTACTTGAGGAAGTGCACTGCTTGCTATATCTTGAACAAATACTGGAGTAACTATAATTAGTTGCATCTGCCTTTTAGGAGTGTTTAGGCAGTTCCAATACTTGTAACTATAATTTCTGTCAAGGAGGTGGCAGCAGCAGTACCGCTTTCACTGCTTGCTAGAAGCAGCAGCAAGTGCTTGCTTCCTACTCCAAATAAAAACACAATTAAGCCAAATACTCGAAATAGCAAAACACAAATATCGATATATTACACCCAACCATTTCTTAGAGTCTCAATAAATTACACACAAGTATTCCATTTCAACATAATTACACACAACAACCATTTCAACATAATTTACACACAACAACCATTTCAACATAATAAGCTTAGCACCCTTCTCTCTCCTGATGAACATCTAAGCCTAACACCTGGAGAGCATTGGCATAAACTTCTGGAGGGCAAGGAATCCTTAGAGGTAGGTACCCTAGCTCTCTTTCCACCACGTCCTTATGGAGATGGGGACGCTTATAATCATTTCTGCCACTGTGGTTCATGATTTCCACCATACAAGCTTGGAGGGTTAGAAAAATTTTGTTGAGCTTATGGGCGTCATAACCGTCAAATTCTTCCATAACTCCTTTAATTAATTCTTGCAAAGTTGTTGGGCTTCTGCGATCTGTTATCGACTGTAGCGAGTTGAAAAGACCAAGATCAAGGACATTTAAATCTGGGCTTCTTGCCGGTTGTTGAATCAGTTTGATGTCGAGTCCAGTCTTAGCAACAGCCGCAAGGAATTCTGGGTCATTGGGCAAAATATGGGGCCTGGCATTATCTTGCTGGATGAAAATGGTTTCTCCGGCGTCTTTATCAGGCCAAGCATCCACTATAGCAGGCAAGACCTTGTTGATTATGAACTCTCGCATCACTTGTCTGTCGACTTTAACCGCCTTAGTCTCCATTGTACCCTTAGGTCTATTATCACTTGCTCGTTGTGCTGGAACTTCTCTTACGAAAGGCCACATACCAATTCTACCTGAAAATATCTCATTTCCATCTTTATCAAACCTAGGTCTTGCCACCGCGGTGAGGAACATAACTTTGCCAATGTTGTTTTTGTTGGCAACTGATCTTATAGGGTCTTCTTCGGTACGAAATAGGTAGTAATTCCTTTCCTCTTTAGTCATGTTGAAAAATTTCTCATCTAGATGTACAATATTCAGCATTTTAGCCATTTTTGGCCTTGCATGTGCTCTAGTTTTCTCGTCTACGAATGAGAAACAAAATTCCACCCTTGTCTTCATGTGTTTTTCGGTTAGTGATGGCTTCAGTGAGTTTGAGTGCCTTCTTATTTCCTTCATTTGGAAGCGTCTAAATAGTGTTGCAGGGCTGCACCTTAGCTGCCAAGCAAGTGATCGGAAGGTGGATCTTTGATTAAATGGTATTGTCGGGATTAGTTCCATATGAATATCGACTGCTTTTCTTCCACATCTTCCTTTTCTTTTATTTGCGACGTCGACCTCTAAACCAGCTTCAATTTGTTGCATGGCTTTTTGCCAAATCCTTTGGATAACTTGAATGCCCACTCCAAAAAATTCTGCAATATTTTTCTTGTCATCTCTTTTAAGTTTTCCTCCTCTGCTCATGGAAAGAGTATGCAATGCCACATAGGCAGCATATTTTTGAGTGTCATTTAGTAGAACTCTTGTCCTTTTTGTTTGCTGCAAACCTGCTATACTTCCTTCATCTTCAAGCATAATTTCATCTTCTTGTACTCCTGCATGCATGGAAATTAATGAGTTAAAGTAAGAACACTTCTTGGAATATTAGAAAATGAATTGTTTATTACTGCTTCAATAAATACAAGTAAAGGTTGACTGTTCAAATAAAAGCAAATCAAGATGGAACTGAATAATTTTGCTTGCTACTCCTTGCCAAGTAAACCTTGGTGTAAATAATTTTGGTTGCTACTAACAGCTAGTGGTGTGATAATTTTTCAGCTACTGGTGTTATATTTTTTCAGTCCAGAAATTAATCAATTGCTTTTACTATATTTCTTTAGCATGAACTGGAAAAAAAGAAACAGAGCCAGACCAACATGAATGCAAGAAATATGTCGGTGCCTTCTTGATTTTCAGTTCATGCTACAAATGGAGTAGCAGTAGCAAGAAATTTTGGACATAACTGAAATTTTGCACTAAATTTAAACTGAATTCAGGAATGTACTGTGGCACACCTGGATCATCATGTTCTTCTATTCCTTGTTCAATATTGACTGCTTGTTCATCATGGAAAACTTGTTCTTCCATTACTTCGTCGTCGTCTACCGGTGGCGTACAGTTGAGGTCCAGGAATGCCATATTGTTGTTCATACTGCTGTTTCTGATACTGTTGTTTTTGATACTGCTGTTGCTGATACTGCTGCAAGGTACTACAGGGATCAAGATACTGCTGCACGTACTACAGGGATCAAGCTGATGTTGTTGATACTGAAGGGAGTACTGAACTGAATTCAGGAATGCAATCAGAAGGAGTACTGATACTACTGCTGCAAACAGGAGATACACAATACTACTGTTGTTGTTGATGCTCCAGGGAGCAGTTGTGATGGGGGGATGCTAACCCGGTATGCCAAGATCCGAGGAATAACCCGGCCCAGAGACAGTGAGCAGGATACGGCTAGGGATAAAGATGTTTGTGGAGGCCCAAGCTCGTGGGCCTGGTGGCCCGGATTGTGGGTGTTGTAAAGGAAAGTTAGGGTTAGCACGCCGTGTCTGGGTAGGACCCGGGTGTGCCTTGTAAAGTAAGTTAAGGGGGTACGGGTACTATATAAACCGACCCTCGGGTATAGATTGACACAGAGATCTAAGAACCCTAGCAATATCGTGTGGTATCGAGTATCCAGTGTAAACCCTGATCGAGTTATTGTATCGAGAATAGAGATACGGCGACTTCGATTGCCGGCTGTCAGATCAAGTTGTATCATGTCTTCCTTTGAGCTAAACCCCCTCCCGAACGCCTGTGTCGACTTGCCCCAAGATCAGTTACCCCTGGTAACATCTGCCGTGATTATCCCACGACAGTTGGCGCCCACCGTGGGGCCTGCGTCCAAATGTGTCTACGTCACGGGAGAAGCTCGGAAGGGCATGGAGAATCTTGTCATCGGCGAGATCTACATCGACCACGAAGGGGAAAAGGTGGTGGACGATTCCGGCTGGGGGCCGGAGTCGGACCACCTCGAAACCGGATCCGTCATAACAATCGGCCGGATCAACGTCTTCATCGGTATGGTATGTGCTTCCAATTCGGTCCCTGACAACGTTGGATCTGATTCTATGCCAGGAAAAGCCACGTCTATCCAATCAGATGATGAAGAATCAACGGGAACGACATATCCAGCAGAAGAACCCATCGCGGAGTGGGAACAGCCGGAGGAGCCGGCATGGACCCCACGCGACCGGGTCCAAGGAGAAGATGACACCGGGTCTATCCTGGATCTACTGGAAAACCGGTATGAGGAGAACGGTGAAGAGGAACAGCCTGAATTTACACCGGATATCGCGCGCCGGGTTGCAGTCTATGCAGCCCCCGCGGCTAACCAAGGAAACACAGCCGCGGCACCAGTCGGGGCGGCTCAGGCAGTGGCCCAGCAACAGGGCGCGGTTAACGGAGACCCGGTCTTGACCCGGGTCGATGGAGAGTCAGCATCGGTCACCAGTCGCGCAGCAGATGAGGAGCAACACGCCAACATGTTTGGGTTTCAAGCCAATCGGACACCAGGGGCGGGTCCCTCGAATCCGCGTCACCCGGCCCTGTTCGATAATAATTTGATTTTGGATCCTACAGTCCTCGCCACTATTATCACCCCAGAAAACGCGGCAGAGCGTGTAGAGATCTGGACGTGGCTCGTCGTGCATTGGAACAGCAAAGAAGGCAAGTGGAAGCAGATAGACAGGGGATGGCCACCCGACGGCGCGAGCTCGACGCGTTGGAAACCCGGCTTCGAGAGGAAACGTCCAGGATACATCAAAGGCACCACACCAGGTTGCCAGCGACGGGCGGGGTTATTAATCCGGCTAATTTGTTCATCACGCCTCAGGACCAACCGATACCAGTGGTGAACCAGGGAACCGCACCCCAACAGACAACAGCAGCGACACATCCGGCGAATGAACGGACCGGGTTACCCCCACCGCAAACTAGAGTCACAACCGGCAACGATTTACTGCCGCCGCCACCATCACGATTCCGCACGCCAGCCGGCCACTACAACAATCCTATGGACAACGTATATGCGGCGACACTCGCATTGAATCAAATACCTGTGGGAGAGTCGCCCCATGCAGAGAAGACCCGGCAAGCCATCGAGCTGTTGCACACTGCGGTGGCACAGCAAGCCAATTACCCGGATCACAGAAGCGGAATGCACGGGACGCCATATGTCAGCCAGCAGCAAGGGAATTTACAAACAAGTTCGGCGCGGCGGAGGGAAGAGCAGCAGCAAATGCCGCCTCCTCCCCGCGCTCAGGCAGTATCAGCAGCACAGGCCGTCGTGGACAGTTCTAGGGCTCGGAGGGCCGCGGCCGGGTCTGCAGCGCATGGACCTCCCGCAGCACAGCGCCCAGACGCGCCCCCCGCGGCGTCACACGTTTCCAGGGCAAGGCCGGCTTCCATCATTCTTGCGGGGCCCAAGTGTCTCTCGGACAATATTAGAGCTGAACCTTACCCGGAAAAGTTCAAAGAGCCTGGGAAAGTAGTGAATTATGAGCCAACCATGGATCCCGAAACATGGCTAAGCAGTTACGAGATGGCAATGTCAATCCGCAACGCATCCGAGAACCTTCAAGCCAAATTCATGTATCTGATGATGTCTGAAGGAGCAGCAAAATTGTGGTTCACCAATCTACCAGAGGGATCGATCAAGTCGTGGGAAGAACTGAAGACCGCGTTTATCAAGCACTTTCACGGGACCTGCAGGAAATTATTCACCATTGATGATCTAGAGCGATGCGTCCAAAAGAAGGGAGAATCGGCGCGCAGTTGGGCGCGCCGGGTTATGGAGATACTTCACTCATCCACAGACATCCAGCCCAAGGATGCGCTACAAGCCATGGCAAAAACATGCAAGTATATACCTTTAGTGCAAAAGTTAACTCGCATGAAGTCCAGTCGAAATGCGTCAGAAGTCACGATGGGAGAATTGATGGATGCGTGCAACAAACACGCTGCGACAGATACCACAGAAGAAGAAGCTGATGACAAGAAGACAAAAGCAAACACAAGCGGTAATGGAAGAACCGGCAACGGAACAGCGTCAGGAAACAACGGAAATAGTCAGAACAAGCGTCCCTTCGAAGGAGGCTCCGAGTTTGTCGCTAACACCGAAGCCGGGTCTTCAAGGCCAAGAGCAGAAGGAAACTTCAATACTGGAAATCACAACGGAGGAAACTACCAAGGGCCGCCCCGGCCGAGTAATAGTTGGGACATCTTCAGGATGGCGTGCCCAAAACACAGCAGGAATGGCAGGCCGGCTAACCACTCCTTGGAGCAGTGCGCCGATTTGCAAAGATGGAAAAATGAGGAAGTGCACAGAGCTATGCGAGGTGCAGGGCGGGGAGGAGGACCGGGTCCAGGGGCAAACCCGGGCAACGGCCCACCCCCAGCTGGTAACCCGGCGGCTGGAAATCAAGGTAATAACCAAGGGGGGGCAGGAGGCTTCCAGGCTAACCCCAAACAATTGGGTCAATATCATGTGCATACCACAGGAGGATCTAACAAGGACAAAAAGATACTGAAGCAAGCAGTCAACTCAGTTTCGTTAGCCGTTCCGAGATACTTGAGATGGTCAGAACAGGAGGTAACATGGAGCAGAAGGGATCACCCAGAAAGAGTGGAACATCCAGGAGTCTTGGCACTAGTAGTCGCACCGCAAGTTAATGGGTACGAACTAAAGAAGGTTTTAATGGATGGTGGAAGCAGCATCAATATACTATATTGGGAAACCTTCCTACGCATGGGTCTCAAGGAATCTCAACTGCAAAAAAGCTCAACAGTTTTTCATGGAATAGTGCCGGGTCATTCAGCATGCCCCGAGGGAAAAATCGCATTGGAGGTAGCTTTCGGAGAATCAAAGGATAACTATCGGATTGAGTGGCTCACCTTTGAGGTAGTGAAATTACGCAGCCCCTATCACGCGCTGTTTGGAAGGCCGGCTTATGCCAAATTCATGGCTAGGCCGTGTTATGTATATCTACAGCTAAAAATCCCGGGTCCCAAGAAGACCATTACCATACATGGAAATCGAGATATAGCAGCTGAATGTGACGAAGGAGACGCAGCAATGGCCGAGCAGGCCTGTAGAAAAGAAGAGCTCAAGCACTACCGATCTCAAGCAGACCCGGAGGATATAGCCACATCAAAAAGGCCGAGTACTGAAGGCGAAAGAACAAAATTCAAGGCAACGCAAGATTCTAAAATGGTGGCCTTAATCGAGGATGATTCCCCCAAGCGGCTTGCTGTAAAGGAAGAAGCCACACGGCCGCTTACAACCAGCCAGGTCATTGGAACGCCCCACCCGGGTTGGCTGGCAAACCCGGTACTCATCAGGAAAAAGTCCAACTTATGGAGGATGTGCATTGGTCAAGCCGGATCAGGACCAGTGCTTACACAGAACTGAGTAATGTAACGGGCGGCAGGTTTCAGACGCGCTCTTTTCCTACCCAGGGTACCTAAGGGGACTGGAAGGTTTTTAATGAGGCGGCCTGCTGACCCAAAATTTCTGGTATCAATAAAGAGATGGTTATCAAGTCCTATGTCTTTTCGCCTTTATCACAAGTAAGTAGTATCCATACGACATCGATAATTCAGTATCATCAAAAGCATCGATTGCATGTAGGTCTTGGGGGTTGGTTGCTCAGGTAACCAACCACTAACCCGAATGACCCGACATAGATAGCTATAAGTTATAAGGGCCGATTCCTCGCAAACGAGCACGGCTGCAATCTTATGACTGGGCAAAGAAGCCAATTTTTCTTGACTTATCTTACTTAAGCTTGATGTGACTCGCACTAAAGTGGCATGATTCGTTTGCTTACGATTACAATCAGCCATGGAGCCCAATGGGACTTGCCTGACACTGTTCTCGTATGGATGTAACAACATGGTATCCACGCGAAAGCCGGCTTATAGTATAAGATAGTCAAAAGGGTCATCTAAACCACAAGTTTATGCAGAGTACAAGGCTGATAAGCCGGAAACTCAGTGATTATCAAGCATAACTTCAGTATTTACATGAGATGGTTTTAGGGTTTTGCCTTGGTAGGGAATGATTTGTCCTCTGAGAAAGGCCACACCCTCATGACTCGTCCTTTGGGTCATGGGGACTGGGGACTTCGTAACAGAAACAAACCACTTTGATACCAAGGTTCAAAACGGCCCTATCATCCGAGTCTTGGGAACTTCAAGAGAATTTCACTTATCAAAGCCCCTGGTCTCGAAAAGAAAACGAGTCTTATGAAGGGAGCTAAAAAGAGAGATGGGTATCAAGAACAAGTTCAGAAGAACAGCAAAAAGTACGATTATCAAAAGGCTGGGAAAGCCGCGAAAATATGTCACCAAATAGAAGTATATTACAAGCTTTTGCATCGGTATCAGAAGTGCACAGGCGCACCATTAACAGAATAAAATAGCTCAAACAAAAAGGTCCCATGTGACTAAGATATTATGACATCCTTACTCTACTCGGCCTCCTGAGCGCGATCTTCCGGGTCTTGCTCCTGGACCTGCTTCTTAGCTTTTTTGGCAGAGCCACCCGGACTCACCGCGCCAGGGCGGATAGGAGGAAGGACGGACGGTGTAGAGGCGGACGGCCCTGATTTTAAGTCGGCCTCCCTCTTCGAAGTTGCCTCCTTCTTCTTAGCTGAGTAATCAGCCCATTTCTCCAAGAGGTCAAGGGGCGGGGGTGCTTCCTCTGTGATAATCTTGTCATCAGCGTCATACGCAGCCATTAGTGTATTAAGGTTCAAGCTATCGGCTAGAGTGGTGGCAGAGGGGCGCACTGCCGACTGAATGGCCTTGAAATCCTTAGGTGTAAATTTGGCGCCATCCGCCTTGAACTCAGGAAACCCGGAGATTATCTTCGCCGGGTCAAGCTTCGGAAAGTAGGCTTTGGCCAAGGTCAAAGCCCGCACTATACCAGTACGGCAGGACGAACGCTTCCAGAGTTCAATCCATCCGGGTACAGTGGAGCAGGCTTGGACAAGGTTCTCTTCACCCGGATAGGCTTCCGTGGGCCAATTAATGGCATTCAATATAAATTTGGTGCCGGCAAAGAAAGTCCGGAGCACACTCTTCAGGGTCCTAACCTTGACAATAGCATCTTCCTCTGGAGCTGCAAGGTTCGCGCCTATAGTGGAAACAGAAGCAAGAACGTATCAGTAGCAGCCGGGTATGAAATTAGTCAGCAGGAAAAAATTAGTCGGCAGGCAAAAACTTAGCCGGCAGGCAAACACTTACTAAGTAAAATCTGATAAGTATCGGAGACTTGATCCGATAACTTCTTCAAATCGGCCTGAGCGGCGAGGCACTTCTCCTTGTATTTGGAGACATCCTTCTTCAAAGTTTTCATATTATCCTCAAGGATTTCTCGGCGTTTTATCTCGGCAAGAAGGAGCCGTTCAGTCTTCAGCAAGGTTTCATCAGACCGAGTTACATGTGCCTGTAAGTGTAAAAGGGTGCAAGAACCAGATGAGTGTTATGGCAAGAAAAATATGGTGAGAAGTACCAAGCATAACTTTTGCAAGTTATACTCAGAACTTGGGGACTAGATAGGGAATATAAGATAACAAGCGCTCTTACCTGGTGCTCTGCAGCCATGCGCTCTAAAGTCTCGCTCTCCGAAGCCTTCATGGTGAGAAGCTTGTCCATCAATTGTTCGAAAGTATCTTTATTCGTGTCAGACGACCCGGGTCCTTGGAATTTCCTAGAAGAGGTTTTCTTCTTAGAAGGAGGTGGAACCCGGGTCATTTGCATGTTGGAATCCGACACTCCTTCTGCACCTAAGGCGGTGGTCTTTCTCCTGCTGGCATGAGAAGCAATTGGATATTCGGCTTCCTGCTGGTCCGGTTTAGTCGGCGATGTTTGTTCTTCATCGCCAGACGCGGTTGCAGTTTTATCAGCTGGGTTCCCCTTACCCGGGCCCTTATCTTCCGAATCCTCTTGATCGCTGATAGCGACCGTGGCCCTGTAGATGTTGTCACAAAGCAGCTAAATATGCAGTCAGGAAAAGATGACGAAGTATCGGAAAGTATCTGGAAGGGGATTTTACCCGGCATTCACCGCAAAGTCACAAGGAAATCCATCGTCAGACCCGGGGGAGGCTGGAAAATGTCAAGTTAAATATTATACGAGAATGCTTCGAGGAAACCGTGCTAACCAAGAAAAGATAGAGCAAGTACCAGCTTGCCGAGTGGGGAGCGGTGAAGAACCCGGGTTAAGGGCGTCGTTACCCGGGTGATTTCGAGTCGACCTGCGCTTAGGCGTGGGCGACCCCTTCAAGATCGACCAGTGGAATAGCGTCAAGAAAGGTTCAAGAATATCATTACGGTAATATAAAGTGAATGTGTGAAGGGGGATGAAACCTTGGAGGTGGCTCCTTGAGCTTTTCTTTTAGATCCGGCTTTGGTTGCCGGCTCCGGTTCTTCCTCATCACTGGCAGATTCTACCTTGCCGTCCGAATCTTCTTCCTCGTCATCTTCTTGTTCTGAATGTCATCAAGATTACGGTTGGAAATAAAGGGGTTACGGTGAGTTCAAACGAGTCAAGTAAAACTCAGAGAGTACCTTCGTCTGAGTGAACAACTTCTTGCTCCTCTGGACCTTCGGAGCTAGGGAGGTATTGGTGTTCCAAAAGTCGTCATCATCCTGAAAGGCGTTAAAGTACGAGTTATCAGTTGCATCAAGTGGAAAGAGCGAAAGTAAAGGCGTCAGAGTCGGGTTTTTACCTGGGGGGGCCGGGTTTTCAAGTGTGAAGGGCTCTAACCCGGATATGTTCCGGATTACCTCGAGCTTCTCCGTAAGAAAACCCTTGATGGTCTTGAGAGTGTCGCCGACTGCGAAGATGTTGTCAGAGTATCGTAGTGGATCAGAAGGCTCCCCAGAATACTCGCACATCAGCTTTGTGCGGATGGAGTTGGGTTGAATTCTGAAGTCGACCCAGGTCTTCACTAGGTTGAGCCCAATGAGGCCCTGGGCTCTAAGAGTGGCGAGTTTGTATAGCAAAGGTTGGATTGCCTCCCTATCTGAGTCAGGGGCAAAGGCACTAAATTTATCAGAGATATCAAGAAGGCCATCAGAATAACCCGGCAGTTTCTTTTGGCCGGATGGGGAAGTGTCCTGGCAGTAGAAATAAGAAAGCTGCCAGTGTTTGACATGAGAATTAAGGGTGAGGGATGGCATCGGGGAGTTCTTGCGGCGCTGGATCGAAACCCCGCCGCAAGTGAGAAGCGCCCCATCACCGCTTTCGCGGCATGGTTTGCATTGATAAAGCTCGATAAAAAGAGCTAGGTTTGGTGGAGTGCATAAATAGGATTCAGAAAGGACAATAAAGTGGGTGATATTTAGCACGGAATTGGGCCCGATGTCGAAGACGCGAAGGCCATAGTGACTAAGAATGTCACGGAAAAAAGGATGACCGGGTGGGCGAAAACCCCGGGTTACATGTTCCACGAAGCAGATTACCTCGTCTTTTGTAGGGGTGGGCCGGGTCTCCTTACCCGGCACCCTCCATTGGATATTCTCCTGAGGAGGGAGAACTCCCAGCTCTACTAGCTCCTCCAACTTGGCCTTTGTGACCATAGACCGCCCCCAGTTGGCGGAAATGGTGTTGGTGGCTTTACCCTTGGTTGGGGTTTTCACCTGTTTCTTGGGAGCCATGTGGTTGACCTGCAAGGCGTCAAATAAGAAGAAGATTAAGACATGGAAGTTATGAAACGGTCAGGTATCAGCCGGATGGTATTGAGGTATGGCAGGAGATCCGGGTGTTAGCCCGTAGAATCAAGCTCGGAAGTTCCGGGTATCGCGTATTATGGAGAAATTTATGGGGTTTAAATGGTAAAGAAGCTTTTTGAAAACGATGGGCAGTGGCTTAAGCGTCAAATGTGAATAAAAGGGATTAAAAAGAAGCAGTCCAGCCGAGTGACTGATGCAGGGGCGGAAATTTTGGGCAGTACGAGCCTAGATTGGAAGTTTTATTTTCAAATTCGTGGCGAAGGTAATGATTGTGGGCAGTAGGCGAGCTGGTTGGAGTATGCGCTTTATCCTTTGTGTGAACTAAAAGAGACTATGGGTAGCCTAATCCGGTCTAGCCAAGAAATCTGAGGCGGACGGATCTAGATCTAATCTGAGAAAAAAATCAGAGGTTGCGAGGAGAAGTTGATGAACGCAAAAGGCTTACCGGAGGAGATTCGAGGGAGGCCTTGCGGAGGCAGATGGCGCAGGCCTGGTGTCCTTTCGCGGTTCTTGGCGGGCCGGATGAGAATTTGCCGGCGGATCTTGGCGGTGGCGCGGAGCGACCAGTGGCGGAGCGTAGCCTTCGGGCAATGGGTTCCGGTGACGTGCGTGGAAGGTCCGTGGTGGCGTTCAGGAAGAAAGAGAGCTCAAGAGGAGAAAGGAATGGAGTGGGGGAAATGAGCCGTTAGGGTTCGAGTCATTCCTAAGGAGCTTTTTTATAGTCCGACTGGATAAGCACGGTTCGGTGAGTGGAGGCCGGGAATTGTGGGGGTAAAACGGCTATTAATTTAAAGTTCCTGCGAGATATGCGCCCAGTATTGAGTAAAGCATCCGGATAAAGAAAGAAGGGGATTCGTCCCGCGATGATGGGATTAACTGTCAAGCATAGGATCTTGGCGTTGCTACTATGATTTGGATCCAGAAGTTTGAACCAAGGTGTTTGGAGGGAAAAACCTGAATTATCGCATGGCCACCAAGGAGCAAGGCCTAGCTGGATGTTGAAACATCTTAACCCGGTTTCCATGTGCCCGTGTGATTGGTATCTTTTCAGGAATAGCAAGCGCTTCAAGGAGATCCGTGAAGCCTAGGCTATTCTGGGGACTACTGATGGGGGGATGCTAACCCGGTATGCCAAGATCCGAGGAATAACCCGGCCCAGAGACAGTGAGCAGGATACGGCTAGGGATAAAGATGTTTGTGGAGGCCCAAGCTCGTGGGCCTGGTGGCCCGGATTGTGGGTGTTGTAAAGGAAAGTTAGGGTTAGCACGCCGTGTCTGGGTAGGACCCGGGTGTGCCTTGTAAAGTAAGTTAAGGGGGTACGGGTACTATATAAACCGACCCTCGGGTATAGATTGACACAGAGATCTAAGAACCCTAGCAATATCGTGTGGTATCGAGTATCCAGTGTAAACCCTGATCGAGTTATTGTATCGAGAATAGAGATACGGCGACTTCGATTGCCGCCTGTCAGATCAAGTTGTATCATGTCTTCCTTTGAGCTAAACCCCCTCCCGAACGCCTGTGTCGACTTGCCCCAAGATCAGTTACCCCTGGTAACATCTGCCGTGATTATCCCACGACAAGTTGTTCTTGCTGCTTTGATTACAACTGCACTGGATGCTGTTGTTGATGATCTGCCAGAAGATACACCAGGGAGGGATGCAACTAGGGTGTACTGATGATCTTATTGCTGCTATTTCTTCTTCACTGTGTGCACTCGCTGCTATTGTTGATGATCTGATATTGCTGCTGTTTTTGATGAACCAGGGAGGGCGGAGGGCATCAGGCTGGCGCGGAGCTCATGCTGCTGGGGCGGGCAGGGCATCAGGGCGGGCGCGGGCGCAGGACACCAGGATCGCGGAGGGATGCCGTGGACGCTGGACGCTACGGGATGTGCTCGCCGGATCTGCGAATCGCCGGATCTGCGGCTAGAGTTGCGGCCAGATCAGGGGAGGAGTTAATCCCGGCGTCTTGCGGGATCTGCGGCTGGACTCGCGGGACCTCGAGCATTGATGCGCCGGAGATAATCCCGGCGATGCGCGGGATCTGCGGCCAAATCGGGGCGGAGGGATCTGCGACCAAATCGGGGCGGAGGGATCTACGGCCAAATCGGAGCGGAGGGATCTGCTCGCGGAGGGAGCGCTGATGCGACGGAGTTGATCCCGGCGCTGATCGTGGAGGGATAGCTGATGCGATGGACCTGGAGCTGATTTCAAATTTTGTACCTGTATCGCTGTGTTCCGACAAGGATAAAATTGTCAACTTCCCCAATTTTCGGGGTTGTCGGAAAACGCTTAAACGTCTTACTTTTTGACACGGAGGGAGTACAACACAATCTGAAATAATGGATCCACCACCAAATAATGACAAGTACTCGATCCCAAACATGCAACGGAGTACAATAACACGTATCTAGGGTGTAGCAATGATCAAACTATGATGGGAACGGAGTGGATCACGGTGATGGTGATGGTGGAGATGCAGGTGCTCGTGAGGATGGTGATGGAGATGCCTCCTCCCACGCCAAGGAGGAGATGGGGATGAAGATGGGGATGATTTCTCCCTTCTTCGGAGCTCCGGAGCAGCAGGATCTGTCTCCCCCACGGAGAGTTTCGAGAGTTTCGCCTCCCTGGCGGCTCCGTCTCGTCTCGGGAAAATTAGGGTGTTCTTTTTCGGGGAAGACGGAGTCGTCAGCCAAAAGACCTCGGGGAGGAGGTGCTGTGGGCCCATTTGGGGGCCCCACATGCGGCCAGGGAATCTGGCCGCGTGGGCTACCCCCTTTTGGGCCTCCTGGCCCTCCTCCTTTGTGTCTTGTGCCCACAGCCTTTCTCCCGAAGAAAAACTGACAGGGTTTCTTTCCTTTCGCAATTTGGATACCTGTAGCTCCTGCAACATCAAAAACATGAAAACAGGTGTTTTCTGACACCCAGAAATTAAATACCAACAATAGGGACTTTGTAGGAAAGTCCCATAAAATCATCTAAAACATGCAAAACAATGACATAACATTGATAAAACATCCCAATAATGCCTATATGGAGGGTATAAATGATGATATAAAATGCACGTATCACTAATGCATATAGAACATAATGGGTAGTTAATGATGTGTTACTTGCCTTTGAAGTTGGTGAAGAACAATCACCTTCTCTTCACAAAATGGAACGTTCTCTCCGTACAATCTAAATAACACAAGTAAACAACAATAAACAAACAATAACAAGCAAAACAACAAAGTATAACAACCAACAATCTTAACATAACAATTTATTCTACAAAGGAATTATTTTATTTGGGTTTAGTGTATGGCAAATGGCTAAGGATTGTGTCTTGAGGATTCCAAACTTATTGAACAAAAGTTTCACTAAGGATTATCACCTTTACTCTAATATGAAAAAGGAAAACTTGTTATCGATACACAAAGAGAATTAAGAAATTCTTGTTAGTGGTTTTCCCTTTGTGACTAAGGGTTAGTTTTTGATCAAAAGATCACACAAAGATCAAATCAATTTATGTCTTGTTTTCTCCAAGTCCTTCTTTTTCCTCCTTGAGTTTCTTCTGATGTCTAAGTCTTTCTTGTTTCTTCAATGGTCTTGCTTGTAGTACTCCTTATTGAGTTGAATAAAAACATTTGAAGTATCTATCTAGAATTATAGGGACTTAGTCATATAGAATAAGAGAGGTAGTAGAGATAGTTAGAGTTCCCTAAAAGAACTTGTAAAAATCTTCATCTTGTTCATCTTCTGGGAGAGTATTCTTCTTGAGTTGCATTTGCTCTTTTTGTGTTGAAGTCTTGGTCAAAAATTCTCATCTTACTTGGAAAATAAATTCTAAGTATTGGAAAACAAATACTAAGTCTTCACGGCCTTGGTCTTAGAAAATCTTCAGGATCCTTTGTAGCTTCCTCCTTGGTGTGGGGACTTCATTGAATCTTCTAACACTTGATGGTTTTTATACAAACTAGTGGTTGGTCAAATCTAACTTAGCCATAGCACAAAGTCTAAGAGAACAGATAAGAAGGGTAGAAAAGACTTAGAGAAAAAGGGAGGTTAGTCTTCTTGTAGTTCCTCTTGTTTTCTTCTAAGTGCTCCTTCTTGGAAATGCTTCTAAAGTTTGTCTTCTTGGCTAAGTACTTCTTTGGCCTTCTAGCTTATATGACTAAGTCCTTCATGGTTCTTCATGTAGTTTCTTCAGCTTGACCCCAAGGATGAAGAGGGGCACCTTTTCTTCACTTCATTGTCTTCACCAAACTAGACTTAATGGTCTTAATGGTTTTTTCACCAAGATGCCAACTGGCTTAATTTAACTTAGAAATATTTCCAAATCCTAAGTTCTTAGTATTTGGTGTCTCTTGTCAAGAGTTAGCACTTAGAGAAATTTTGCTAAGGAGAAATATATTAAAAACCTTTATTGAAATTAGTCATAATAGTAAAAGAGCATCAAACTCCAAGGAAACATTTTTACACTTAGCTTAATATTATTTTAGTCATTTGGGACTATTAGTACACGGCCTAGGGTTTACAAAAATATTTTATCTACAAAATTTGAATTTATAGAATTTAAAATACGCCAAAAATGACCAAACAAGCATATTTGCATTTTAATATATTTAGAATAGTAGAATTTAAAATTAGGCAGTACAATATTATTCTACATGTTTAGGGCTTCTCAAAAAGTTCAAGTTTTCTCAAATTGGATTTATAGATTAAAAGTTATCAGCAAAACAAGATTTACATAGATTCAGCAATAACAAGTGTGTGCACGTATCAAGATTCAGTTTTCATAATTTTAATAAATTCTACACATAGTGCTGATTTCAAAAGGTACAACATTATTCAATTTGGATAAGGGGTCAAAGGTTATTAAGGTTCTAAGCTGGGGGCTTTTCTGCAAAATTACAGGGGTTGTTCTGTTTTAAAAGAAAATAGGCGATCCAGGGGTCACGGATTGGAATTATTTGTTCTTATATTATTTGTTCTAGTCTTCCTCTTGAACTTTGAAAGTGTCCTAGAATTTATGTTTTGTCCCACTCTTAAGGTCTAGCGAAATACCACCTTGCCATGCTTTCTCTATACCTGAAACAAACGTTTATCTTTCTTTGCATTATTATCCATGATCCTTTATTTAAGATACTCTTCATGATGTAAAGTGATTGGAATGCTTTATTATTAAATTTATATTTATGATGTTTGTGTTGAAGTTTTATGATCTCAGCGTACATATGATTTTACATTTTAATGATCAAGATTATGATAGTAGCATGCCACTTAAGAATTTATTGTTTTATCGTTTACCTACTCGAGGACGAGTAGGAACTAAGCTTGGGGATGCTTGATACGT
Source organism: Alopecurus myosuroides (assembly GCA_028641055.1). Lineage (NCBI taxonomy): Eukaryota > Viridiplantae > Streptophyta > Magnoliopsida > Poales > Poaceae > Alopecurus > Alopecurus myosuroides. The sequence goes on along the minus strand of CM054057.1, from coordinate 472,491,263 downwards.
CATAAACGTTTCCCTAATTTCTGATGCTCCATGATCATATTATGCCAATTGCTACATGTTTTCTCCCTTATTTATAGAATTTTTATACGTTTTCTGAGACTAACCTATTAACAAGATGCCAAGTGCCAGTTCCCTGTTTTCTGCTGTTTTTGGTTTCAGAAAAGTTGTTTTAGAAACATTCTTGGAATTGGACCCTGCAAAGCCCAAAGTGCCTATTTTCCCCGAAAGCATCTAGAACACAGAAGAGGAGTCGAAGACGGGCATCAGGGGGGCCACACCATAGGGTGGCGCAGGTCCCCCTGGTCGCACCAGCTATGGGTGTGGGCCCCCTGGCCTCCACCGCCTCTGCCCTTTCGCCTATTTATTCCCCCCGGATGGAAAACCCTAGGCACCTGATAAAAAATCCCGAAAAATTTCCGCAGCCACCGTCGTCGTCAACCCTAGATGAGGTGGGTTCTAGAGCTTTTTTCCGGCACCCTGCCGGAGGGAAAATCATCACCAAAGGCTTCTACATCACCATGCCTGCCTCCGGAGTGATGCGTGAGTAGTTCATCCCTGGACTATGGGTCCATAGTAGTAGCTAGTTGGTTGTCTCCTCCTCATATGCCTCCATGTTTAGATCTCGCGATCTTCCTATCATGATCGAGATTGATCTTATGTAATTCTATATGCGGTGTTTGCTGGGATCCGATGAATATTTAACTTATTACAAGTTGATTATAGTCTTTATTGCATATGTTATTTGTGATCTTGCATGCTTTCCGTTGCTAGTGGTTGCTAACAAAGGGATGAACCCTGGACCTATCGGGTGAAGATACCCGGTCCAAGGCCCAGGACCTAAGCCCAAGAGGAGATGCCATAGACTATTCTAGAAGGCCCAGTTGAAGCCCACCCGCAAGGCCTTGCGGGTCAAGTCTGGAAACTTGTAACCGACTTTAGGTTATGGTTTGTGTCCCCCCACCCCCCGGGTACGGTTTGAGATCTGGCCACCTATATAAGGCCAGGAGAACCACCAGGAGAGGGACAAGCAATACCGCACCACCAAAGCCTTGAGATCGAGATCATACTCTCTACTTGAGCACCCCTCCCCCATTGTAACCGATCTACTCATCAATACAGATCGACAGAAGCAGGAGTAAGGGTTTTACCTCTACAAAGGCCCCGAACCTGGGTAAATCATGCCCCCTGTTTAGCCGACGATTGTCACCAGCGCCTACACGTTCTCCTAATCGAAACCCTATGGGCTCACCCGAGGGACTTGTTGAGATGCATATTCGACAATTTGCGCCGTCTGTGGGAACGGCGGGCGCTGGATCTCCGGCATCTTCGGCCTCATCGATAACCAACTCAAGCTGGAGCCCCGGGACTTCGACTCCAACCAATCCGATCCGAATCGGGTCGATCATCGTCGCCCCTCACTCGCCGGAATCACGCCCGGTATTCAGCGGCTTGGAGAAAAGTATCACCTTAACGTTCGGAAGCTTCCAGTTCTATGCTGATAAGGAGGGAATTCTTCACTTCCCCAAGATTAGCACTCTCGAAGGATCGGGATCTGAATCAATCTCGAGCCCAGGAGCTGTCGATTCATTGCCCAACTACGCGGATTGCAACTTATCAAAGAGCGGCGAATCTATCCGCCCCAACACCCGGAACTTCCACACCCTCTCCGTAGAAGAACCTTCTCGGGCCAGGAACGCTTTCCAAGCTATGCCTAGGACTAACGAGCCATATCTGGCCCAGGTCTGCATGGCAGGATCGAGCGACCCACCCGAAGAAACATAAAATAGCGCAAGGGAACACGCGGCCATCAATGTATCGCGAGACGCTTGGAACAAGGCAAAGGAAGCCATCCGCACAAGAAAACCACTCGAAGATGGAGCCCCTCATGTAGATATGACCGCCTACCACTACCACCTAGTGAGAGCGGCAACTTTGATCAAGGAAGCCCGGAAAGATCTAGCTGAGTGGAGGAAATTGGCAGATGAGTCAAGCCAGCGCCAAGCCGCGCTATCCAAAACACATTCTGCCGGGAATCATTCTGCAAGGAAAAGATACATCTCAAGAACCGCGACCATGGATAGAGAGTCCCTGACCGGAATCAGTAAATCACTCGAAGCCTCCGTTATGCACGTCGACGAGGATAGCAACGTGTATCTGACAACTCCTGCAGCCGCGGTACTGGCCGTAACCACCTACATGCAGACAAATCAACCAAGGGAGAACGACCCCCGCGCAGAGCAATACAGGCAAGTCCAGAAAGGACTGGGCATGGCAGCCGCAAGACTCGCCTCCTACGATCGGAAGAAAGCAGCCGCAAGATTCGCCTCCTACGACCGGAAGAAAGCAGTTGCACATAAAGATAAAGAAGCATCCCGCAGACATAGGAGTACATCGCCCAGAAAGGAGAAATCACCTCGTCGTGCCCGAGGAAAAGAAGCCCGTCGACGTGGTGATAGCCCGAGTAGCAGCGATGGCAGCCCGAGGTATAGAGATCGCAGCCCGCGACATCACAGCAGCCGCTCGCGACATCGCAATAAGGAGCCACGGAAGGAGATCGGCCGTGACCAGCTAGGATACAACGCGCGATCCGACATCGCGCAACGCGCTATCCCCATCCTCCTCTTCTGACAAAGAGGCCTGCGGCGCACTATGCTTCACTCGCAGCATCCGCGAGGCGCCTCTACCCAATAGATTCAAGCTTACTACGGAAGTACCAAAATACGACGGTTTACTAGAACCCTCGTCCTGGCTTTCGGATTACCTCACCGCAGTAAAATGCCAACATGGGAACAAAACCACAGCTATGTAGGACCTCAACTTACACCTTGTAGGAGCAGCACGCAGCTGGCTCGAAGGAAGACCAAAGGCCTGCTACGGGTCATGGGACGATCTACACTTTGACTTCTACAATAATTTCCAAGCAACATACAAAAGACCAGCAACCATCGAGGAGTTGTGAGCCTGCAAGAAAAAAAGTGGCGAGTCTACTCGCGAATATATCCAGCGATGGACCACACTTAGGAACACAGCAGGAAACATATCAGAAGAGGTAGTCGTCGAAGCTTTCACCAAGGGTGCTCGACGAACTGCTTTCAGAGAAGAATTGGGACGAGATGCGCCCAAAACCATTGGAGAGCTAATGGCTATAGCCGACAGATGGGCCAATGGAGAAGACTCAGTGCACAACAAAAAGGCATCTTCGACAGCACCCGAAGACGACCGTCATGGTCGAAAGAAAAAATAGAAAGTATTATGACCACAACGATCGAGAAGAACTAGTGGCGGCAGAATTCACGCGAAATCGTGACAGTGGGCGCCGTGGAAGTCACGAGTGGAAGCCAAAGACAGAGGATACAACTCCTGAGGAGGACCTCGATGGTTACTGTACGCTACAACTATTTACGGATAAACGCACAGGAAAAACCAAGGCAACACACCTTCTCAAGGATTGCCGAAAGTTCCTTGACATACACGAGGCCTTCTCAAAGAAAAACAGAGTAGCAGTCAGCCAAGGCTACCGCAGGTCCCAGGAGGAGGAAACCAGGGATTCCACCCACCACAACCCCTGCCTCCACCAGGAAACCAAAATGTGGTGCTAGCCGCACTACCTGCGCCGCCCTCCACAAACCAGGGAGGAAACACATACCCGAACACCACGGGACTCTTAGGGATGATACAAAAGGTCTGTCCATCCCGCATGGTCGAGAAGACAAACACACAAAAAATATGCATGGATGTCCAAGCTCCACCGACAAGGCCCGAGTACTCTAAGATGGTTTATCAACCTATAATATTCTCCAAGGAAGATCACCCCCCCCCCCCCCGCGAGTCTATCGACCAGGACACGCTGCTCTGGTCATCCAGGCGCAAATTGGCAACTACGAACTAGCTCGCATGTACATGGACGGAGGCAGCAGAATCAATATCATTTACGCGGACACACTCCGTCGGATGAACAGGAACCTGGACGGACTCGTAGAATCAGAGACATCCTTCCACGTGATAGTACCAGGGAAGGCGGTCCGCCCACTCGAAACAATCAATTTGGAGGTGGTGCTTGGCAATCAAAGCAATTACAGGCGAGAATTCATCGACTTTGAAGTAGTCGACTGGCCTTCACTGTACCACGCCATTCTTGGTCGAACAGTGTTCGCAAGATTCATGGCAGTACCACATTACGCCTATCTGAAGCTCAAGTTACCTCGGGAGTATGGCACAATCACTATCGACGGCGACTTCGAAAAATCCAACAAGTGCGACATCGAGTTCAACGAAATCGCGAAATCTTTCGGGATGCAAGAGGAACTGGTAGAGATAGCAAAAACCACAGACCATTCCGCGATGCCCCTCACGAAGAAGAACGCCCTAGAGCTCGAGTTCAGCGCAAACAGTGATACCCGCAAGCATCAAGTGCAGCCAACAGAGTCTGCGAATATGGCGATGGTCTCCACCACCCTCTCGCCAACATAGGAAGGCGCTTTCGTCGAACTCCTCCGTGAGTACTAGGAAATTTTTGCCTGGCAACCTACAGATATGCCAGGGATACCCGGGGAGTTCGCCGAGCACTCACTCGAAGTCTTCAAAGACGCCAAGCCTATCAAGCAGAGCACCCGACGGTTTTAGTGCCCAAGCAAAAAGCGCTCGGAGAAGAAGTAAACAGACTACTTGCAGCAAAATTCATCAGAGAGACAAAAATATCCACTTGGTTAGCAAACCCAGTGCTGGCCCCGAAGAAAAATACTGACATCCTTCGCGTGTGCATCGACTACACGTCGCTGAACAAACACTGCCCCAAGGATAATTTTCCCCTCCCACGTATCGACCAGATCGTGGACTCCACTGCAGGCTGCCAGCGCCTCTCCTTCCTAGATGCCTACTCGGGATATAATCACATCAGGATGAAGAAGGAAGACGAGGAAAAGACAATATTCATCACACCTCACGGTGTCTACTGCTATACGACAATGCCCTTTGGGCTCAAAAACGCATGCGCCACATATCAGCGTTGCATTCCAAAATGCCTCGCTAAGCTCATTGGCAAGAACGTACACGTGTATGTTGATGACATCGTCATCAAGACTCGAGTAGAGGACATGCTCCCCGAAGATATCAAAGAAACATTCGATGCTCTGAACGCATATAGGATCAAGCTCAACCCGACCAAATGTGTCTTCGGCGTCCCTGCAGGACAACTTCTCGGGTACCTGGTGTCCGCTCGAGGAATTGAAGCCAACCCGGAAAAAATCCAAGCGATCTTGACAATGAAGGAGCCAACGAATCTTCGCGGTGTGCAACATCTCGCACGACGATTAGCTGCCCTGAGCAGGTTCATTGCGAGACTAGGCGAACAAGCATTGTCCTTCTACAAGCTGCTGAAAAAGACAGATAAGTTCGAGTGGACACCCGAAGCAAGACATGCATTCATCGACTTGAAGAAACTACTACAGAGCAAACACGTCCTAGCAACACCAAAACAAAAGGAGCATCTATACCTCTACCTGGCCGCAACTAACCAAGTAATCAACACTGTCATTATAGTCGAGCGATCGGAAGAAGGGAAGACGTACGGTGTCCAAAGACCAATATATTACATCAGCGAGGTACTCCCGCCATGCAAGCAGCGATATCCTCATTACCAGAAACTAGCATACGGCGTGGTACTTACAGCTCGAAAGCTCAAGCACTACTTCCAAGAGCATACCGTCACGGTGCTAAATGACACATCACTCGGTACTATCATGAACAATCCCATAGCATCCGGAAGAATTGCAAAATGGAGCATCGAGCTAGGCTCCTGGGATATCATATACGCAGGACATAATTCCGTGAAGTCACATGTACTTGCTGAATTCCTAAGAGAGTGGACAGAACTGCAAACGCCAGGACCACCAGAATATACGAGTAACTGGATCATATACTTCGACGGGTCGAATAGGAACGAAAGAGCTAGATATGGGGTCATCCTCATATCCCCTAGGGGAGATAAATTGCAGTACATCCTGAGATTGGATTTTCCACCCGCCGACCCAGCATCCAGCAACGACGAAGAGTACGAAGCCCTACTTCCCGGCATGAGAATGGCGATCTCCTGCAGAGCCACCTGATTGATGATATATGGAGACTCAAACCTAATCGTATAGAAGACAATGAAGGAGTGCGACGCTATCGCGGATAACATGGTTGCCTATCGGGACATGTACAATCTACTCGAAGGAAGCTTCAAAGGTTGTGAGCTGAAACACATCGCACGATCCAGCAATGAAGAAGCAGATAAATTGGCAAACATGGGATCTACAAACACACCCGTACCGCCAGGAATATATTTCTATAGATTGATCAAGCGTTTAGTCAAGGTTAAGAAACCTGCAGGAACACCCGCAGCATTGGAAACAGAGGTCAGCTTGCAAATCGCTGTCATCGAGCTGAGTCACAATATCTCATACAGGTTTTTTCTGGTCGAGCCAGTCTGGACGCAGAAATACCTCGACTACTTGTCTAACAAACAGCTCCCGGCAGACGTTCGTGAGGCTCGACAAATAGTACGATGCAGCAAAACCTTTCGCGTACTCAACGGGGAACTATACAAACAGAGCATATCCGGCATACTGCAAAGATGCATCGCACCCGAGGATGGCGAGGAACTGCTGCGCAACATACACCAAGGAAATTGTGGACACCGCGCAAGCTGGAAGGTAATTGTGGGCAAAGCTTTCAGGACAGGATTCTATTGGCTCACGGCAGCCAGAGACGCAAAAGATCTAGTCGACAAATGCAACGCTTGTCAAAAATTCGTACCCAAGCCACACTCCCCCGCCACTGAGCTCCACATGATACCTATTGTCTGGCCTTTCTCTCAATGGGGGTTGGATATGGTAGGATCGTTGCGTAAATCCACAACAGGCGGATACACCCACTTGCTCGTGGCAGTCGACAAGTTTACAAAATGGATAGAAGCCATGCAAGCCACTTCCGCACACGCCGAGTGCGCCATGAGATTTCTCAACTCCATCGTGTGCAGGTTTGGTATACCACACAACATCATCACAGACAATGGGAGCAACTTCACGGCCAAGGAAACGAAGGACTTCTGCGAAGAAAAAGGAATTACCCTCAGCTTCGCCTCGGTCGCCCACCCGCAAACTAACGGCCAAGTCAAATGATCCAATGGGTTAGTTTGCACTGGCCTCAAGAAGAGACTACTCGACAGACTGCGTCCAGCAGCCGGGCACTGGGCTGAAGAATTACCATCGGTACTATGGAATCTCTGTACAACTCCAAATCGATCAAGAAATTACACACCATTTTTCATGGTATACGGAGCTGAAGCTGTCCTTCCCGAGGATGTCAAATTCAGCGCTCCACGATTCGTCGTATACAGTGAAGAAAATTCAAACAGAGCACTCGCTGAAGACATGGACGCACTGGATGAGATACGCGATATCGCACTCGCAAGATCCGCAGTATACCAACAATCGATGCGCAACTACCATAGTCGCCGTGTACGCCACAGAGCTTTCGTGGTCGGAGACTTAGTGTTGCGGCTGAAGCAGAAAGAAGGACACAAGCTCGAGCCACCATGGGAAGGACCCTTCATAATACAAGAAGTTATCCCTATTGGCGCATACCGATTGAAGAACCCGAAGACTGGTGGAATCTACTCCAACCCATGGAACATGGCATATCTCCGCAAATTCTACCCTTAGGATTATCCTACTCGCAAAGAAATAAGGCTATACTAGCCATCTTGTAGTTTGATCAAACACATGGCTTCTCAGCCATATCAATAAAAACATGGTTTCTCAACCACAACTATTCGCATCTTCGATTTTCTAAATGCTATAAATCACATGCATACACCCCAAAACACACGGGGGCTACGCCTAATCAACATAAAAAGAAAACAAGGTTCAACAAGGTACACACCTTATAAACACCTTAAAAATACACAGAGTAAACTATACAAAGTTCGCAGGACTACATTTTCGAAGACATTACAATCTTAATACAGGGTATCTACGTCCTACAATTACATATAGCAACGAGCAGACTCCTCGGCTAACACTCGATCAACCTCTTCAGAAGTTAGCAGAATAATCTCCTCTGCTGCAGGATGAATGACTTCATAATGAGGGGTCATATCGACTGGAGCATTGGGGAGTCTAGCCACAGAATTAAAGTTGACCTCATGATGCCACAACCGAACAAAAGCAAGTGCTACTTGTGATCTGCAGATCAGCTGTTGGAGGACACACTCGTGCACTTCACCTACCCGACCAAAGGTTCTGAGCAGATGGCTCAAATATTCTGGACCTGTATCCAGCGGATAGAAATCCCGGTTCATAGATGTCAGAGCTTCACGGCAAGAATCAACAAGTATCTTCGCCTGGCCTACACGATACTTCAAAGTAGCCAAGATGAAGCCTCGACTGCGGTCGGACCAGAAGTTGTTCGCATGCGGTTTTGAGCTACCGGCTTCATGAGCAATATGGTTATCCACCCAATGCGCTTCACACGGACCGTCAGGCTCAACAACTACAAAGAATAGTACAAAGAGTTAAAAGGTGAAAAGAAGGTAATCAACAAAGTACTAGGGGGCTCGCATGCTTACAAAGCATATCTTTGGCAACAGCTGCCAGCTCCTCCATCACGAACTGTTCACGCTCAGCCGCAAGCTTTTGTTTCGACTTGGCCACATCGGCCACTCCACGCAAAGCTTTCAGCTTGCGCTCGCCATCCGCGACGCGATCAAGGAGCGCGACAAAGGTACTAGCAGCAGCAACAACGGGATCGACTCGCATAGCAGATCCACTCGGAGAATCTGCGCTAGGATTCACTACCTGGAAGGAGATGAAGAAAGTTCAGACACACTACAAGACCCCACTCGATAAACATACCACCTAGTTAACAGGTGCTCGGGAGCTCATAACAGTCAATCGCAAAGAATGACATTTTAGACATCAAAGAAACACTTCGATTACAAGCAAAATACGGGAATACATCCCAAAGTTCATTACATCGAGAGAGAAAACTAAAAACAGATTATCCTATGGAACTGCATAGGTACTGCCACTCGGAGAAGGATGCCCCTTGCGACTAGCACGGGCAAGCAATTCAGATAGCTTCTTGGCAAGGGCTTCAGCCGGATCGCCAAAAGGACGAAGCGCTACCTTTCTGCCTGTGGCGGCATCGTAGGGAAGGCTTGAGTATGCCTCATCCAGGCCCGCGACTCCGTGCGCGAACGCAAACTAGATAGCAGTCCTAGCTCCTCATTCAGACTGGGCGTCTGAATAAGCCTGAAGGATATTCTCATCTTCCAGGAAGACTTTCAGAAGGCCGCCCAGCGTAGACGGAACCATAGCATCCACCAGAAGGTGCTCGTGGAATTGCGTCAACACTCGAATGGCTTCGCCAACGAAGTAGCAGATCCCACTCGCATGTTTCTGGAGCTGGGCGCAAGAATCCGTCAAGACGTCCAATCGTTGGCCCCCAGGCAGCTCCAATGCAACGCCAAGGACATTTGCGAAAGAACATCATAAATTCCCGAGATAACCAACTAATTTACGTTACAGCGGAAGTTAAATGCAACTTACCTGCAAATTGTTGAGCCAGAGGGTGAATGATGCCAACAAGATCATTATCATGTTTAGCACCAGCCTCCTCCAATTGTTTCAGCGCCTCCTGGGTGTCGACGAGCTTCCCCTCGAAGTCAGTCGACTGCTTGCGAGAGGACTCCAGTTCTTTTTGGGCAGTCTCCAACTCGGCCTCAAGGGTTTTCACCCGAGTGACAGCTTCAGTTTTCTCGGCCTTCAGGAGATCAACTTGAGCTACAGAGCAGTGAATTTAGCCTAAGAGAACTTATATGATCAGAAGGAACAACAAAAGGGAACGGATTAACCTACCTTGGAGAGCTTAGCCGTCCTCGACGAGTAAATCATGATCCACCCAAAGGGAAACACAATCTGCCTCAGCGTAAAGCACACGGCGACCAATAGCAGCAAGAGAGTCAAGAAGAGACTGCAAAAGCACGAGACGAAGGTCAAGTTAAAGAAAAAGAAAAGGTATCGAGCCTATTCACGACTGCACACAGTCGAGTATAGCCTCGGGGGCTACTCCCATCGGGAGCACAGCCGTGCACCCGATAAAGTCAAGGAAAGAAAGAAGTTTAACTTGAGCCCGTGGCCAATCGCAAGCGATTGACCACAACCTCGTGGGCTACTCCTATCGGGAGCACTGCCATGCACCCGATAAAAATCATAAATAAACGAAGTGGAAGATACAAAGAAGATGACAAGATTTACTGGCCTTGAGCGATGCGCAGAGGGTCCGCCGAGCTACCCGACACTTCCTTTGAAGCCGAGGCTCCACCCGCATAGCTAGGCGACTTATAATCTGTAGCCGCGGCTGCCGGAGCTGGGCTCAGAGACTTCTAGGCAAGCTTGGCGATTGGAGTTTCACTCGCAACAGTTTCCTTCCTCTTCACAGAAGGAACAGAGGAAGCAAACTGTCCGAGGCTGATGGTCCGAAGACTATCATGAAAGGAAAGATTGAACACCAGCGTAAGGAAAATAGAAGAAAACCTTCGACTGGAAGACAACGCGAAAGCAAAAACTCACTCATCATCATCGTGATCATCCAACATATCTGCGTTCCAGGTGGTGGTGACCTTCGGCTTGGAGGCTGGAGGAGGAAGCACGCTCAGAGGCATCACTATGAGAGGCTCTGTCACCTTTCCAGATCCGCCACCCAAAGAACTATCTTTGGAGGTAGCTTCATCGTCCACCACCCTGCGACGCTTGCGGTGGTGGAGGTCTCTACCCGACTCTTCCACGTCGTCTGAAGAGCCGTGTTCCGAGCTCGAATCGGCCTCAGCAACACCGGTGTCAAGAGCAGCCTCAACGTTGCTTGCCAGGAGGTCTGAAGCATCATCGACGGATATTGGCAGGTAGCAGGTTGCTACCTTCATACTCTACGAAAGGAGAATGATGAGAAAGAGGCGAAATCCCAGTCAATAAAGATTTGAATGGCAAAAGTGGTGAAGATAAAGAAAAGAAAGGAAACTTACATCGGCTGGAGGAGGTCTCGAAACCTCGAATGGATCGAGACGGCAGGCAGCAAAGGGCTCGCCCACCTTCAGCTTGGTGATGTCCACAATTTTCTTCTCCAATTCAGCATTCGAGAGGATATCTTGGCTAACACGTCTAGGGTCTTCGATGCCCTAGTACTCCCACATGGTTGAGGGCCTCTCTTGGAGAGGCTGGATCTTGCGCCGGAGGAAGACGCTCGCCAGATGCAAACCATTCAACCCGACCCCTGCGGTCTGGTCGCGAAGAGTTGCCACCTTGGCGAGTAGCGGGGCGACGACACGGTTCTCTTCGACCGAGAGCTTGTGCGCCCAGGACTTCCGTCGCTTCAAAACAGCGAACGGGTGGAATTTGTGAGTTCCACCCGCGCTGTTATCAATAACGTAAAACCATTTCTTCCGCCATCCTTGCGCGGAGTCGAGGAAGTGCATCTCCGGGTAGGATCCGTCCGTCTTCACTTGGATTCCGAAGCCGCTGGTACGCAGCGTCTCCCCAAGCTGGCTCTCCATCCGCGATTTCTCGCGAAACACCCGCACTTTGAACAGGGCCTTCCAAAGGCCCCAGTGCGGGCGAATGCCCAGAAAGCACATGCAAAGTACGATGAAGCACGAGATGCGCTGCACCGCATTTGGATGAAGATCGTGGAGCTGTATGCCATAGACATACAGCAGACCAAGGAGGAAGGGATGAAGGGGGAGTGAGAGCCCGCGCGAAACGTGATCCGCGAAGATCGCGCGTTCGTTCGCGCGTCGGTTTGGTACCTCCTCTTTCTTGCCAAGGTGAGCTCGCTTGTCGCCTTCAGGGGGCAGCAGCCCCTCCCTCTGCATCTCCTTGATGCTTTTGTTGGTGGTGTTGGCAGAGCGCCCGTCGCCTGACCTCGTGACGGGTGGCGCAGGGACATCATCGGTCGCCTTCGACGATGAAGCGGCAGCTCCGCGCTTTTTCCCTCCCGCCATGAGAGCTTTTGAGCACTTGTAGAGGGAAAGATGTGCGCGAGGAAGAAGAAGAAGGAGAAGCAAGTGACCGGGAAGTTTTCACCTTCCGCCTAAGGGAGGATATATGTATATACAAGACAAATCGATCTGGACCGCTCATCGAGCAACGTGGCACCCATCGCGGCTACCACGCGTGAAGCGGAAACGAGGCGGCGGTGAAAAGTTTTTTTATGCCACAATCTTAACAACGGATCATGCGCATTTACTGCGCGTGGATCACGGAAAAACCGGAAACGACGTCTCGTTTCCGGTCAAAAGCTGACAGGGTGGGCCAGTGTGCCCTGTTTTCACTTCGTCACTTCCCATCGGGAGGAGTCAGAATGAACAAAGTGCGCAATGACATCATTGTGTACCTCATCAAACCCGAGAATTCTTTCGGGTAAGATCCCAGACGCGAAATTTACTTCGTATGGGCACATCAAGACGCGAAAACTTATTCGCATAAAAGCCCCAGACATGAAATTTTCTTTCGTATGGGCACAACAAAGTTTCTAGACACGAAAACTCTTAATTGAAACCCTATGGGCTCATCCGAGGGACTTGTTGAGATGTATATTCGACAATTGCTCTGGCCAAGTAGTTGCTAGTGACTCCAAGAGGGAGTATTTATGCTAGATAGTGGGCTCATGCCTCCTTTTCGCATGTGCTCGAGTGAGAGAAACATGACGGAGGAGGATGTGTTGTTGCCACTAGGGAGAAAACTGCAGTGTGAGTGCCCGTGTGTACAGACATTGCTTACATTACACACATTGTTTAATGCAGTTATCTATTGCTTGCAACTTAATACCTAAGGGGTTCGGATGATAACATGAGGGTGGATTATTAGTCATAGATGCAGATGGATTTCGGTCTATGTATTTTGTTGTAATGCCCGCACTAAATATCATAGTAGTCATCATATTATAATGTGCACTACGGTGCAACTTTTATTTGTCAATTGCCCAACTGTAATTTGCTCACCCAGCATGTTATCTTTATGGAGAGACACCACTAGTGAACCTATGAACCCCGGTCCATTTTCCACACTGTTAAACAAACCACAACAATTTCCTGCTCTCTTTACTTACTGCAAGCATACAATGTTTTCCACACTATACGTCTAATCTTTGTTTTCAACAAGACCGGTGAGATTGACAACCTCACTGTACCGTTGGGGCAAAGTATTTTGGCTATGTTGTGTGCAGGTTTCACGTTGTTGCTGACACCGATGAAGCGCCAGCACCACCGTCAGTGGATCAACCTTCTGAAGGTCCTCTTTCTCCTACTGGATTGATAACCCTGGTTCTTAACCAAGGGGAAAACTCCTACCGCTGTGCTCATCACACCCTCCTCTTGGGGTTCCCAACAACACATAGCAAACATAATCACAGACCAATACCAGACAATGAGGCAATCAATTTCTAGGATGTTCCCCCACACATGGCACCGGAATTGCAGGTTCCATGTTATTAGAAAGGCTCAATCTCTTCTTGGTTCATTCTTGGGGATGCACCCAGAGTTAGCTACAAATTTTAATGAGTGTATTGATTTGAGCATGGCTGAATTTGTGTTTGAGATTAATTGGGAAATTATGATTCAGAAGCACGACATAGGAGAGAACGAGTATTTTCCAGCGTTGCACAAAATCATAGAATCCCGGGTTCCATGCTTTTTCAGGAGGAATTGTTACCCATTCATTACGTCCACAGAGTGGAGCGAGCGGCTTAATATTGTTTTAAAACGGTATGTGAACCCACATAATTCAGTGTTGAACTTTGTGAGGCAGTATATCAAGATTAAGAACAACATTCTTATCAAAGAGGGTGGAAATGAGTTTGAAACTAGTGAGTTTGAACCAAAAACTTGGTCTCCTTTCCCAATAAAAAAGCAAGCCCTGCAAATGTACAGTCGAAACATATACTGCAGGTTTTCACATGAGTTTGAAATGATTGGACAATATAATGTGAGGCCGCAAGGTGGGGACATGTACTTTATTGTGCCCATCAACACATATGTTGGAGTGTATGGTAGAAGGAACTACATGGTGACAACTATTTTGGAAAATCAACACTACGAGTGTGAATGTTGCAAATTCTACAAACCTGGCCTACTGTGCGTGCATATGTCGAAGGTTTTCACACACCTAGGTGTGGATGAAATTCCGTCTCGCTACATACTTCATAGGTGGAGACGGGATGTCATTCAGCATGTTGCAGGCCCCTCTGCACCTGATGACATGTCTGCTGAGTCTGTAGAGCAAACTGCTCTTGAAAACCTGTGTATAAATTTTGCAAAAGTTGCAAGAATGGATGTTCATTCAAAAGAGGGAATTGCAATTTGCAAAGCACACATTCGTCAGTAAGGACAGAAGTCAGTCAGGTGGACAAGGTGAGGAGGGAGAAAAGAAATAAAGCCGAGGCAGCGGTGGAAGCAGCAGCAGCTTCTACAGCTACAAAGGGCTCAGCGGGTGAACCTGCAGTTCCAGGACCTAGAGCAACAAAATTCAAGAATCCTATGCGTACATCAACTAAAGGGCGGAAGAAATCGCATGCACTAGGTTCAACTCTTGATTTGCAACCTAAAAGGACTAACAATTTTGCTGGTTGCAGAGCGAGGCTGAAACAGAGTAGCTGAAAATAATTGATTATCATGTTATAGGGACAATGGTAGAAGGATGGCGTGATTTTGTAGGTTGGGTAATTTATTTGAATTTAAAGCTTTGTTATGAGAAGTTGATAAGTTTCATGTATGCAACTAATTTAAAAACAGTTTCAGGTTTTATGGTTCATGGAGAATGTTCTGTTCTGTTTTATGTTGATTGTTGGCATATTTTGTGTTTTGAATAATTTTTTGCGAATATGTAAGATTCATATTAGGTCCATATGGGAGAAAAATGGATGTACATTGAGAAACACAAGTAAAAACAAAAGAAGCCGAAAACAGAAGATTGAATGAATGCCTAATTACATGTGAAGTTCAAGAAAAGTTGTTGAATAGTTTCCTAACTCATTTTGATAATATTACTGCAGAAGAGCATTGGTAAAAAACGAAGGTTCATGTGGCTCACCTTTTTGACTTTCAAAATTGCCCTCCAATTACCGTCATTGTGGCCACAGCTTAACCACTTGTAGACCATTAGTTTCCTGATGCTTGGTATGTTTTGTTGCCCAAATTGGGGTACAACTCTGCCCTCCAAGTCGTCGGCATTTTGTAACATGAAAATGCCACAGTCGGTCCTTTTGTACGCACAATGGAGAAATCTTGCGAACAAACACATGGAGGAAAAAACACAAAAAAGGCATGTAAGCACGATTGTAGGTAGCACTGGCTTTAAAAAGTTGCTTCAATGTTGAAAATGAATGACAGAGACGTTAGCATTACGGTGAGAAAACTTACCCATTTGATTGCTTGGGGTAATTGATTTCTATGATATCAAAGTCCCTAATTTGAACCTTGGATGTGTTGTAGTGCTTATCCCAGTTGGCAACAACTCCTTGGACTATGTTGTTTGTGCATTCAACAAGTTGCTTGTCTTTCATTGTCCTTAGGGAGTCCAGAATTTCAAACATGCCATCCCTGATATTGAGGAAAAGCAGACAATAATGCCCTGATTCTTTAGAAATAGATTTATCTAGTATTTCTAGGACTGGGAAATGAACCTAGGCAATAATTTGAAAAAAAGGAAACCAATAGCAGCAGTTGTTACATATTTGCTTGACATACAACGTGGTAAAAAAGATGGTAAGAGAGAGCCCGGAACATAGGGGGTTTCTCACCGTTTCGCACATGCTTAGTCTCTTTGAAAAATTATTGAACCATTTGTCGATTTCGTTTCTAATGAAACTACCATTTTGCAAGAATGTCTGTAAGAATGCAAGCAGGAAAAGTGGTGAGTTAAATGACATATAATTAGTCATCAGATAAAAGGAACAAAACTAGTATGAAGGAAACAACATAGTGATAACTTGCTTACAGTTATTCTGAGAGGCATGAAACGCGTTTGTGGACTTTTCCAGTGGTCCTTAGAGCAACGATGCCAATCTCGTCAACACATGATTCAAGCTTGCATTCAGGTCCCATGGAAGTAGCCAACTCATCCGCATAAATGAAGAACTCATCATACTTGATTATAGTTTTGCTGTATAAAAGGCGTGAGGGACAGAATAGCGATAAGTACAAAAAAAAAGAGGAGCATTCTTGTAATTGATAAGCAAAAAACAAGAAACTATATTATATGGGTAGGCATTTACCCTTTATTGCTGGGTCTGGTCCTGACTCTCCTTTTAATGTTCTGGCTTATGGAGTCATACACACTATTTACTTCATTTTAACATGAAAAGGGATCCATGTTGGCAGGATCTACATACGAAAGTCTTATAAATGCCCGTACAACCCTGTGTTGATGCCCAATTGCTGGTTGGTTGATTGACGAACTGCTACCTGTCAAATCTTTAGCTCTTGCTGCTGGTTCTGTCATAGTGTTCATGATATATGCGTTTGTTTCGTCGACATGGTTGGTGTTGAGCTACATGTTGCGCATCTGGTTGATTACTTTCTTTGCTTCAGCCTCAGCTTGGATCAGAAGTGTAGGGTCCCAATCCTCATCATCATTGCCTAAATCTTCTAATTCTATAGGTATGGCTGCAGTGCCTTTCAACTTGCGTGGGAGCATATTGCGGTTGATTGATGCGGACTCAAAATTCACCTGCATACCTGTCCTTCTCGGGCTACTCTGTAAGGTTGGAGCAGGGGGTTTCCGCGGGTTCCTCTGTACGCATTGGGCAGAGTTGCCTAGCTGATGTTGCACAACTTTACTGGGTGTTGGGGTGGTGGGCAAGATTGATGTACCCTTTTTAACGCCACTTGGCTTGTCATTTGTGAAACTACGTGTTGGCAGAGGAGGCGCAAAACACTTTGTTGGTTCTGGAAGGGATGTGCCCAGAAATATCTTGGTTGTTGGTGTCTCTGGTGGCATGCATGTTTCCTGGTTATCAGCACAAGCTGGGGTGTAACTACTCAAATGGACATGCTGTGGAGGAGTGCTTGCTCTGTTACAGTTATAATATCAAGATTCATATCCAGGTACTCTCTTTTGGCGTGAGGCATCATGAGGAGCAATTTGTACCGGATAAGTTGCCTCAACACCTATAGAAGGAACATACTGATGCAATCCTTCATTGTTTTCGGAATCTGGAAATTCCTTGAGTTGGTGAGCCACTAGTTTAAGAGAGCGAAGTGGGACAGCTTCATGGACGGGTAGACTTCCAATGTTTCCTATCTCTAGTGGTGCCTACTTGGAAATGGTGTGATCTGAATTTATTTCCGCAGTAACTTCATCCGTCTTGTCCTCTTTTAGTCCATCTTTGACCTTCTCTGTGAAGCCAGGTTGAGCCCCTTCATTGGGTCATTTTTCTTGAGTTGTTCGGGTTTGACACGTTTTGGTGCAGCCTTGACTTTTAGACTGCTTCGGGTAGGATTTGAAGACGTAGTGGCTTTTTCTTCGAATATATGTGCTGGGTTTTTACTAGGGAACCTCGCTGGAGCAACAAAGTCATCGTTGTCATCATCTTCAATGACCTCGCCCATGTGTTTAACTCCATTCCTTGCAGATGGGAATCCGTTGTTGCTGACGTTGCTTGGCTCCGCGAACGAAACTTGCTTCCGTTTTTTTGTTGGTCTATCAGCTGCAACCTCATCAGTAAGTTTCCCCCACACCCTCAATGAATGTAGAAACTTGGCCAGATATCGATCTGCACAATTCACTTGCCATTGCAGTGATCTTCCTTTACTTCTGTAAATAAGTTCATGGAAAAGAAGGGTTAGTACCACAGAAGGTAAGAAAAATTGTAAAAGACCATACAGAAGAAGTACAACTGCAAGATGGGAGAGACACTTAGAGTTGGACTGAAATTGGATGGAAGCTTCGCTGAAACAAAACGTTCCGTCTCCTCATATCCGAAAAACAAGCTGCCCCTATATTCTTGCGATACGCTAGGTTTCACTCTGAATCGACCAAAGCCACCACCTAGCTTCTTGTCAGCTTTAACAACTTTTGCTAAGCGTTTGTTGTCCCAAGCCTGGACACGAACTTTGCAACTTGGTACGGTAAAACCAACACCAATGAATCCACATGTTTTACCTACAAAACAATGGATTAAACAAAGAAATCAAAGACTTGCTTGTCAGATGTATACAATAGCATAAAAAAAAGGAAAAGAAAAGAAAGAGAACAGTGGTGAGAGGGAAAAAACCTTTTCACCTCTGTTTGCAAGGCCAAGAACCTCTGTAACTCCATCTGGATTGAGCATAATCTCACCCTGCCCTTGCACCCCAATGCATGATTTTACTGGATCCACATTCTGCAAAACCCATTTGTTGTAATCCGAGGGAAATGAGGTTGCACTTATCTTCAACAAACCACCAAGATCATATGAGACAATCAAATCTTCCTGGTCTTCACTAAGGATGTCATTGAGATTCATTAGGCTGTGAGGTGATGCTCTGTTCCTTCCGTCATTATCATTGTTTTGCTTTTTTTTTCCACCTGTCATAGAAAAAGTTGGCCAGTATAAGAAACAAATCAAGTGTCCACAATACAAAAGTTTATTTCCTAGCAATTGGTGCAAAAGATATAATTGCCTACATATTTATTGGGTTATTACAAACAGTTGCTTAACATTTTAGCTGCCTAAAATTCTGACTATAGTTCCGTAACATGTTGTCCAGATGAAAATGCATTAATATTCACATACTTGCCTACCAAATTATTACAAACTAGCAAATACTATGCACTGACAACTGCGTACGCATGGTAAACAAATTAGTCGCATGCCAAAAATCATCTAAATGATAGACATAAGCAAATCCTAAGAAAAACATCACCATGTCTTCAAACATCATGATAGAATATCATCCTGCAAAACAGATGGAAAGTTTGCAGGGGAAAAACAAGTATACCTCATGGAGGCCTTCGCTTGCCTGATCAACCATCAATACTGTTTCCTTCCCTCTAAGTTCTGAAAACAAATACATAGTAAGCAACTAAAAAGTAGCAGCGGATTTTGTAGACAAGAATGTAAGAAGTGAATTATTCAGGGCCGAAAATAATCGCCACATATACTACATCTAAAGGACATGAGAGAAACATACTGAGGTTGATACAAACTTAGAAACAAAATTAACGACACATTGGTACAACTCAGAAAAACAGTACAAGTCATACTTCCCTATAAAAATGGATCAAACAAGCCAGACCCCAACTCATGCAGACTTATAACATGCAATGATCAAAAACCAATCATATGGTTGCGAGAAAAAATTGCCCGAGGCAAATCAGAACAAAGCAAAACATAACTGAACCTTGATGTATACAGTATACTGAATGCAGGCAGTTGAGGCTCACCAACAACTTGCCTACAAAACAAACATACTTCCTACAAACTAGACTATACTCATCTTAAGCAGACAACAAACTCAAGCAAGTATCAACCCAAACATGTGCAATCAGTCTATGTACGAACAAAAAACTTGCCCGAACAAAAAAATTCAGGTCACATTCAGGCATTCAGGCTAGAATTAACCATGCAACTGAGGTCACCAACCTAGATCGATCCTAAATCCTGACTAATCATCCACGAAAATGCTATAGCGCACCTCATATAGCAGAGTGGGGTTTTGATTTGGGGATGGGGGAGAAGGTGCATGTGCATACCTGACGAAATCTGACTCCGACAAGCCCGTCCGAACTGCTACTCTGCTCTAGAGGGTGATTGACCGTCCTGCTAGGGAGAGGAAGCCCTAAAATCGCACCTAGATCTACCTCGGGCGGAACAAAGATGAACTGCAGAAAATGGATTCGCCGGTGAGTAGCAAATCCAGATCACCCAGCCGCACTAGTCAGCTGCCTCGCCGTCATCGCCGCCGCGCAACCACCGAAGATAGGAGCAAACCGAAGATAGGCGCACGGCGGGCGGTGATTTCTCCTGTAGGAGGAACAGGGACAAGAGGGGAATAAGAATGGAAACGGTACGGGGTGAGGGAAAATGAAGACGAGAAGAAACGACAAGCCGCCGGCGCTTCTCCCCAAATTCGAAACGACACCTAGTCGGGGCGAGGCGGGGACTTGTCCGAAACGTACGTACGAATCTCCGTGCACGATCGAGAGCCGTGCGAGACGACGAGACAGCGCGCGATTTCTAGCTTCTGGGAAATTTATAAGGAGCTGAGTACCGTACGGAGTACTCCTAGTTGGAGGCAATTTGGGGATCGCCCGACCTCCCAGACTGCGTATCGGTATCGGCAAGACTCCGATCTCGAGACGGTTTCTGCCCCTACCCTATATAATGCAGTACCAAGCACAACCCGGAAACACCCGATCGAGTAAACCAGACCTCCAAATCAATTTCGCCAATCAAACAAGCAAAGCCATCGACATGACGCACACTGTGGTGCGGCCGCAGCCGGCCAAGCGCAGCAAGAACCAGCAGGATGCCTCGCCGCCTCTTCCAGAGGAGATGCTCGCCGAGATCTTCGTCCGACTGCCAGCAAAGACAGTCCTCCGCTGCCGCTGCCTCTCGCGCTCATGGGCGGCCACACTCTCGTCGGCCTCCTTTGTCCACCTCCACCACCAGCAGCAAGCCACCCACAACCACCAGGGGAAGCAGGAAGGCACGCCGCCCAATCTCTTCTTCACGACGGCGCAGCGGAGCCTCCACGCGTGGCGGTGGCGCCACGACGATGACGGTACGCGGGCACTGCCTCGGCTGACCGGCGCTGCCGCCCTCTCTCTTCTCCCGCAGCTGGACCGCGACCGCACTCTACGGGTGCTCACCCCGGCCCGAAGCCCTGTCACGGCCTCGTCATGCTCCACCGCTGGCCCTGCCATGGCCACTACGTGTGCAACCCGAGCACCGGCGCGCTCTCGCTTCTACCGGACACCAAGATTCCGTCCAGGATGTGCTGGCGGTACAAGCTTCCCGGCACCCACCTAAACTGCGTCTCCTACGGCTTGGGTTACGATCCAGCTGCCAAGGAACACAAAGTCGTACGGATCTTCTACCTCGCCGAAGGAGGCTCCGCCGCCCCGGTGACTGCCTGTGAGGTTTTCTCGATCGGAGGGCGCCAAGCGTGCGCACACTGGAGGCCCTCTGCTCAGCGCGCCCCCTTGTGCACCGTGCGTCCATGCACGCCGGCCGTGTTCTTCGGTGGACGCCTTCACTTCCTCCAGCAGGAACGTGCCGACTGCATCGTCACTTTCGACGTACACGACGAGACCTTCGGTTTCTTGATGCCCCCATTGGCATCCGGCCTAGACAAGGCCACGTTCAAGCTGGCAGTGTTGGATGGGTGCTTGTGCCTTCATTATGGCACTAGCGGTGACGACGTCAACTCGGCTAGTTTCTACGTCTGGCAGCTAAGACCACCATGCCACGGGGCAGGGTCAGGGCAATGGGAGCAGCTATGTTGCGTCCGACGGCAGGCTTGGCCAGAAGCTCTCCTCTTAGACCAGATGTGTCCGCTTGAAATCTACCGCGGTCGTAACGGAGAAAAGAAGATTATGTTTTCCACGTGCACTGTCACCGTG
This sequence comes from Alopecurus myosuroides, assembly GCA_028641055.1. Classification (NCBI taxonomy): domain Eukaryota; kingdom Viridiplantae; phylum Streptophyta; class Magnoliopsida; order Poales; family Poaceae; genus Alopecurus; species Alopecurus myosuroides. The sequence goes on along the minus strand of CM054057.1, from coordinate 472,469,625 downwards.
TTCACGGTTGAGATCAACCTTAATGGTGGCGGTGCACCGGAGATCCTTATCTCGCCGCCAATAGGCGACGCTGCCCTGGATAGCTTCATCGAGACCACTTGTCGCTCCCATACCATGGGCATGGATCAGGAAATTCTTTTTGGCTCCAATAATACGGTGGGTCTCTTGGAGGAGAGCCTGGCGCATGTAGGCCGCGAGAGCGACGAGGTCGTTTTCTCTTCGCCGTCCAACAAGGCCTGGTCGGAGGTACTCAAGTGGTTGCCAACGCGCTCCATTGTGCCGCTGAGGCGTGTGTGCAAAGATTGGCGCGCTGTGATCAAGAGCGACCGGTTCATGCAGCAACACGCCATACACGCGAACATGGGCAACAAGAGGCCCCGAATCACCCTCATCGACCCTCTGTCCGCACTTTTCTGGAATCTCGGACAAGGTTGTGGGAGGGAGCTACACCCTATGAATACGATGGGGTTCTTGTTTTGCTTTGGCTTGGGATCCAGAGTGGTGTTCTCTAAACCATGCCACGGTCTCATTGTGGGCAGCTACACCCAACATAACACTTCCTTTGATTTCATATGCAACCCTACCACAGGTTACTACAAGCAGATGCATCTAGATCCCGACAGAGATGTCACTTTTCTTGCCGGCAGGATTGGACTAGGGTACGACTCAAGGATGAAGAAGCATGTACGAGTACGTCTTGTGTACCACAAGAGAAATATGGACACTCGTATTTATCGGCTGGGGTGCTATGTACATCTCACGGAGACAGAAGCGGCGTGGAGACCGATCAGCTCTCCGCCGAGGCCGGTCGCTGAAATGCAGCCCGTCTTTGTAGATGGTAAACTCTACTGGATGGTGGATCCAAATCTTTGGACGAGAAAGTCTTCTTCGCGGTGCGAGATGCTGGCATTGGACGTTGGCACCCAAGAGTTTGAGGTGCTTCAAGGACCCCCATGCGACTACCATGACATCACGTCCATCGTCGAGCTCAACGGTAATGTTTGTGTCACATGCCCGGACAGGACGGGGACAGGACGCGGAAATTCCACCCGGGGTTGCGGCCACCCGGCTTATCTGCACCGTACTTTACTGTTGGAGATTTGTGTTGCACTATTTCACAGAAACAACCTGCACTTGTACAGGTTCTTTTCCTTATGGGAGCAAAGTGTGCGTGTCAAACTTGTCTTCCCTCCCCCACATTCTCTCTCTACTTCTCCCCCTCCCTTATCCTCTCTTCCTGGCACATCTCCACCTTACCACCATCTTTCTCTTCTGGTTGCCACCGCCGGTTCTACAGTATGGTTGACTCCCGACGAGCTCGCCGGCCGCGGCCTCCTCTTCCTTGCCCCCCCCCCCCCCCCCCCTCCAAATGGAAGAAGTCCACTAATGGAGCCATGGTTTGTGGGCGTGATGTTTTTTTTTTGGTTCAGATTGTAGAAACGAATCTGGTTTAGCATCCCAGATTCATTTCTTTCTCCTACCTTTTTTTTTTGTTATTCTTTTGCTAGTTCTTCTCTCATTCTTGATGTTTGTTCCAGAATCCCATCCAGACAGTGAATAAAACGTGGACGAGATTAAAATCACGTGGTGAAAAAAACTGATCCAAATATAAGCCTGTAAGGTGGATGTACATTTCCTTCTCCTTAATATTTTTTTGCCATTTTTTCTTCAAGGATCTCTGGTACAAACTTGGTTACATATTTTGGATAGGAAATTCTATACAAAATATGTTTCCTCTTTCTTAATATTGTTGTGTGTTTCTGTTACTTGAAAAGTTTTTTAACCTGAATAAAATGAGCCAGTTCATTGCCAGATAGGTGACTAGGCAGCCTCCTAATTTGATCATGTTCATGTTCAACATCCTTGATCCTTTTTCTAAAAGTGCTGTTACAGATTCTAATCCTTTCACAATGGTTGCGTCTCGGCTTAGTTCCTTTCTGTTTAGTTTCCTCGACAGTATGGAGAAAACGATGTAAGGATAAATGTAAGGTCCGTCTTATAAAATATGACGGATCTCTTGTCACAAAATAGATTTAGTTGAGGGGCTTTGTTATAAATTTGCATTTACGTCGGGAGAGTCAGAAACGCATGATGGCCGGCTATGATAAGGCGGGTACGCGTGTGCCCAGGTGGGATGACATTTTCGGGACAGGACCGCAAAAGCATTGGACATATGGGCGTTGGAAGGCGGTGTATGGGCTATTGTGTGCCGAGTAGAGCTCGGAGAGTTTTCGCGAGAGTACTCGCTTGAAGAGGCTGCACCGATGGCTGTCGATCCTACGGACGGCAGGTTGCTTCTCAGCACAGGCAGGGCTCTAGGCTATTACAGCCCCATGACAAGAAGGGTAGAGACTATTCACCGTCTGGTGGGTCAAAATGGCTTGAAGTTTGCCCCGGTTCTCAGAGAGGAAAGCTTGATGTGTCCGTATATTCGTTTTGAGAAAGCCTCGTACTCTCTAGGCGTGTAACTGCAAGCATATTTAATTGCAAAATGCTTGTTATAGGGTGACCTACGCGGTGAAACTGTAGGTCGCCCATGGAGCGATCGGAGCGAAGCTAGCGATCCGAGCGAAGCGAGCCAGTTGTTGGGCCGGCCTGTAACATCCTACTGTTTGGGAGGTTATAAGAATCTAAATTTAATATGTGCATTTGCAAAGCATGCATATAAAAGTACGGCAAATTTTGGCGCGAAACTTTAAACGATTTTACAAAGTTATTACAAATTACAATAAATAGAAAAGACAAGTAAAATTACAGATGAATGTTACAAATGAACAATTACAAAAAGAAATTCCTAATCTAGTTCTTGCAAATATCCAAGTCTTCTATTAATCTTCTGACCCTGCAAAATAAATAAGAAAAACAAAGAAAAGTAAAAAAAAAAAGATAAGTGGGGGTTAGTAATCTCAGCTAGGCAGTGAGGTGTACTGCTAATCGCATCATCGAGTTTAGGCTTAGACAAGTTAAGCATCTGTTCAAATCAGAAAAATATAACAGTGTATCTCATTGGCCAAGCATCAGGTAATACAAGTGTCAGTCCAAAATAGAACCATATCAGGATAATACCAAGCCCAACCGACTACATCAACTCAGGCAAAGCCAAGAAATACAACTGGAAGCACAAAGAAAATAGAAGGTTAGGATAAGACCAGCCGCATTGCCTGGTGAAAATATCTTCTCAGCTAGCACACAAGCAAACAGCACACTCACCGGCACACTTTGGTGCTGTCAAGACCACTGCTACAGTATAAATACCACATCGGCCGTAGGGGGAATGGGACAAAGTCCATTTCTTCTTCTCTTCAACATCTCGAGCTACACAGCTCAAGCTCATACCACAAGAACACCACCACCAGGAAACCACAGCACCACAAATCAATCCATCCATCAAAGATCTGTGAAACCATAGATCCAGAAGGATAACAACAAGGCCAAGCAAGGAGCTGGAGGAGCAGACCTGAAGCATAACAACAACAAGACCACAAGAAAAAACATGGGAAGTAGCTCAAGGGGAAATGGATCAAGAAGCCAAGATCCATCAGGAAATCACAGCCACAACATTAACACCCCTAGGTGATTTCTACACACATCCTAGCAAGGGATCTTGCTAAGCACAAAAAGTGGGTTGGGATTTATTTCCCTCAGTCTAGCATCTGTTGCTATGCTAATCACATCACAGGGGTTAAAAAACAAGTATAATACATGTTCTTATCTTAAGAAAATTGCCTCAGAACAACATCATTGTCCTAGGGGCAATTCAACAAGCATTAATCTGTTCTTATCAGATATAATAACCAAACAATTAATAGTGTAGTTTCTGGGCACCAGAACCATCAAAATTGGTACCTCAAACACAACTCACCAATCCAGATATTTCATAGAAATACAAAAGGGACATGGTAACACATCCTCTGAACCCTAAGGTTCAGAGTAGCACCCACTAGTTGGCATACATAGATGCCCAATAATTAGCTCCAACATCTCAGATTTGCAATTAGCTCAAGCACAGTATCTGTTCTTATATAAAATTAGGGCCTCAGGCTATTGCGTCACAGGCTAGGGGCACCAAGATCAAGTAAATCATGTTCTTATCAATTTAAATAGCTACCAGGAGCACAAATCCTAAGCAAATGGACTAAGACAAAGTTTCCAATTTGCATACACAAATGTTGCTGGGCACTAATCCAGTGGACTACTACCTCAACACAACAAGTATGCATATATTTGCATCATGTTCCAGTAAGTATAGAGAGAGGGGAAAACATAAAATATGTTTCAGTTAAACAGAAAGAATTCCATGGGGGCAGTGGCACATTCTCTAAACTAAGATTCAGAGTAACACCTATCAAAAAGAATTACACCCATAGAAATTACTGGAGCAACACATATTGGTGTGCTCTGTCCAACAGATAGTAATCCATAGGGACTAATCACGGGGAGAAAACCAAGGGCATTTTTCCACAGCAAAGGCACATGTAGTACATCCCAGATCAACTTCCATCACAAGCACAAGGGAAAATATCAACATAATTTCCACATCAGATTTGCAACAGAAAATAACTCCTATGTGCAAGTCATACCAAACTAAAGCATCTATGCTTCCATACCATCATAAGATGGAACAATTTCCTCAGAACATCTGTATCAAAAATGCCATTGGGGAAATTTCCCAAACCTAAGCAATCCAGCACCAATCTCACTAAGATACCTCATGGGGTCATGGCATGAACACTGGCACGAGGGCCAGGTTCCAGAGCATAGGAGGGAGGAGACAGAGAGAGCTGGGGAGGAGACAGTGAGAGTTGAGGGAGGTGAGGAACTCACAGGTGGTCACCATCGTGGTGACCACATCCAGTTGGTGAAGCGTAGAGCGGGCAGCGTGGCACCGCGGTTGCACTCCAGGAGGCCGTCCCGGCGGCGCCTCGTCACCGCAACCATCCACGACCACGGGGAAGTAGCAGCAACACCAAGGCAGCACGAGGTCGCCCTGAATCACCTCGAGGAGCAGGCACACACCGGAGAGGGGTGGAGCGCCTCGGGCTCCCGAACCCTAGGGTTAGGGTTTGCTTGTACACGAGTAGCACAGCGAACAACAAACTGATCGAGGTGGAGGAGAGGGTAGAGGACGAGGTGGTGCATCAATTGCATCCATCCACGGCGGCGGGGGTGGCCGGAAGAAGTCGGGGAAAATCGCCGGAGGCGCAGGCGATTTCGGTCGTCTGAGAATCGCCTGAGGGCGAGGAGGAGGTGAGAGGAGAGGAGCGTGCGGGTGCGAGGGTGCGTCTGGATCGGCCAGGCGAGTGGGTTGGGTTCAACCCTAAAGGGGTTGATCCACCTGTCAGCCCAAGGGGCAAAATGGTCATTTGACCAAATCCTTTAATAAAAGAATTATAAAAATTATAGAAAAGTAATAAATAAAATTCTACAAATTTCAAACATTTGCAATATAACTAATTATTAATCTAGTAAAATAGTTGTGTATTAAAATTAAGAAAAATAATCCAATAATACTAATAGTCTTAAAATTATAATTTTAAAATAATAATTTCATAATAAAAATTTGATTTAGAATAACCAACCAAATAAAATTATATCTTCTCAAAACTTAATTCAATACTTAATCATTTCAAAACATTCCATAATCTATGTTTTCTGAGAAAACAATAAGTACTTAATTAATTAAAATAAAATAAAAATAGTAATAATAATAATAATCATTAACTCTGAAAAATAATAAATAATTCATAAAATCAGAAAAATACAAGTTATATACCAAAATGCTCAAAATGAAAAATACAACTCATCTATGATGTTTACAAAGCCATTTGCTAAAGTTTTCATGTGTGCAATATTTTGTCTAGTCATTTAATTAAATTAAAATTAATAAATTAATAGCTCATTCAAATATTTTCATAAAACATAAAATGTATGTTAAATTAAAGAGAAAAGCGTTTTAAACTCAAATATGAAAAACACAAAACATTTTTTTAAGTTATAAACTTGTTTCTAAAAGTATAATGAACTTCTACCATGTTCCATTATAACCAGAAACAATTGCCATGCCATTATTTTCTTATTAACAAAAACCTCATGTTTCACACCTAACAAACCTATCATCATAAGTCAATATCAAGTTATGTGATGATAGAGTTCGTTGTATAAAATCACCATTTTCAATTAAACTCTCTATCATTAACTCTACACTTTTGAACATAAAATCAAGCATGTGTATTATCTTTTCAATAGATGTTTTTCATAGGTTATTGTTTTCCCGTTTAATCATGTGATAACTATTTATACTTAAACATTATAACAATTGTTTGCTAAATAAAAGTGAAACACATGTAAGTCTAAAAGAAGTAATAACCACATCACCACAAGTAATGAAACAATTCACCTAAAACTCATGTGATTAAGTTATCGTATCAAACATAGCTTACACTTGTAAGCTGGGATATTTTCCGGGTATTTCGTGATGCATCTCATTACTATGCATGTATCATCCTTGCCAGTGTTTTCTGTAGTCCTTACCGGGACTACTTTGCTATCTTTCAGATATCGGGATTTCCTACGAGACCCTTGACCCCGAAGACCTAGATTATTATTGTCACTATTTCAATCTCAGGCAAGTTCATCACTTGCTCATATCCTTTGCAATATTTCATAACAAACTATTTGCAAAAACCCTATCGTATTATCACCTACTCTCAAAAGAATGCATGATCCTATTTTTATAATAATATGACTAATTGAATGACTATCCGAGTGGTAGTGTTCTGTTTGGTGGGCGGATGGGACCATGGTAAGATGAATAGGTCAAAAGAAGGTTCCATCTGGATGGGAAAGTATTACATAGGAGTTAATCACAAATGCCGTCAGAACTCGCTGCGCCGTAAATTCGCGTTAACCATGGGTCTTCTATGGGGGGAGTAAGTCAGCTGTGATCTTTTACCGTTCGCATGTCAACGGGCTACCAGAGACGTACGCTGTAGGTCTTGCGAGACTACATGCACATGGGTGGGAGCCCTTACGTCCCACGGACTCTCGGGTTTATGAGTGTCTGCGAGGGGCGCGTAAATCTCCATCGTGAGGGGTGGAATCAGGCGTTCAACCTGCTGGCGGAAATGGATGGGCATGCGTTGTGCGGAGAAGCACGGTTTGGCTTGGACCAACAACCGGGCCCCACACCTAAGTGGGTGTGGACAGGAACGATCGCCTGGTTGTGCAACATGGTCTTGGTCGTCCATGGGTAAAGTAACGCACCTCTGCAGAGTATAAAAGGATGTGGCATGTTACCCCCTATTCCGGGAAGGAACTGCGAACGCTACAGGAAAGGCAACAATATGAAGTTCTAGTCATGTGATGGTCTGGCGGGCATAGTTTTCATAATTAAAAGCAACCTCTTGAAGAAAGTTTTACAAAACCTTGCATTAGCTTATGACTCTTTCGAGTCTAAATATGTAGTTAGTGCATCAAACCACCCACTATATATCATGAACTTGTTGAGTAACGCTCGTTACTCATTCGTTCCCGTTTGACCCCCTGCTTAGAGTTGAAGCCTTTGGAAGTCATCATCGTGAAGCCATCGCTACCTCATGAAGCTAGGTCGAGTGATCTACTTCTTAGTCGGTAAAACATTGTCATCAACAACGCTGGTGGAGGAGAAGCTATCAAGATGTAGGTAGAGACCATTCTTAGACTTAGCTATTACAAGCCATAGATTAGGGCTGACATCAGCCGTAGTGGATTAGTTCTGAGCTAGAGTTCTTCTCCAGCTTGGAGCTTCGCATTGCTTCTTATGATGTTTTATTTGCATGAGATCTTCTTGATTCATCAAAGAGATTCTCAAGCTTTTTGTAATGAAGTTTGTATCCTATAGCTTTGATTGGACCCGCTTTGTAAGAAGATCAAAGTGAATGATCTTCTTGATGAAGTGGTGTGCTGGGTCACCACAGATGGTATCAGAGCGAAGCGACCTTAGGTTTAAAACCTTTTAGGAGATCTGTAGGTTGGTAAAGACTATAGGAAGTCATCTTATCTAAACCACATTTCCTACAACTATGATGATCATTCACTTGAGAATGATATGATCATACTTGTATAGAAATTCTTACTCAACTGGAGTAAATCTACTTATCTATTTTCTTTATACCTAGGTATGAATAGTTAAAAGTCTATCATGTATCAATGTTATTGAGAAAAACAGAGTTCTGACATAGTCAGAGATGATTAAGTCAAAGTGATGATTACCCCATTCTATGAATGAGTATGATGGAATAGAACATGATCTAGAGTAAGTATAGGAGCCAACAATAAGGAACGTTTGAGAACCATGAAGAGTTATTAGACTCTGGTAACCATGGGGTATATACCATATCCTTAGTTATCAAGTCCAGAGGTGAATCACTATAGTATAGAATAGAGTTAGGAGAAGGCATAAGCATTGATGGAAGCTACATTACTACTTCTACTATGTGATCAACAACATGAAGGATCAACAGATGCCATGAGAAGCTTATCGTAATCAAGATGAAGGAATTTAGCTTACATGGTACTTAGTCCCATATGGAACTAAGTTAGACAACAACTACTATAGGATCATTTTGTCTTGGTTTATTCCATTGCAGTAAGGCATGCAATTGGAGTAATTACCTAGGAAAAGAGTGGTTGTGTAGAATAGGATTACAAGGTAATATATACCTAATTGTAGTGTATAGCATTTAAGAGACTTGGTACTTGAGATGTTTTACTTGGGTGCACCGGCTTCGCCTACTCCACAACCAGAGTGAGAGATCGAGAGACCATGCCTCTATTAAGCGTTGTCGTCCCAGTCAACAACGGCCAGTTGCTTCCGTGCTAAATCTCTGTCTCATTGATCATGCCCAGCGGCCTCATTCTGCCTAGACATCTTGTATCTCCATCCTGCATACACAATTTTTGGCAAGATGTTTTAGCAAACGTGACACACGCATCACACTAGCCTCGACATGCAAGACGATAGGGGCAGACGGCGCGCTAATATGTCTAGTGATATTATTCAGATGGGTGCTTTATCAGCCCACGTCCGTTGTAAATATTTTCGGTAATTGGTTAAATGGGGTTGATAAAAGATCGACAACTATCTTTAGGGTAGGAGCGCTAGCCGTTATTTGGTCGCTCTGGCTATATAGAAATGACAAGATTTTCTCTGGTAGTTCTATTCCGATGCAGAGGTATTCTCCGTTCGTGGTCCATGTTACAGCGGGGAGAGTTTTGATGCCTTTTTACGGAGGCGTCTACACTGGAGCAGGTGGCGAGTGATATTTTTATCCCACATGGATGGTCGCTTGATCTATGGATATCAGCTCCATAGAGATTACAGTCCACAACTTAGTGTTTTGTTTGGACGTCTATTTGTTTCTCAGGTTCTGGATTTCGGTCGTGTGGATTTTATAATGTAGAGGCCGAATATAATGTTTAAACCTTTTAAATAATAAAGCCTTTTATCAAAAGAAGAAAAAAAACGGGTGGGTGCTTCCCGGTGAACATCGAAATAGACTACTATGCAACTTTTTTTTTTTGGATCAACTACTATGCACCTGTGTATGCATCGAGTAGTACAGAAGCAACACACGCAGTTACTTCTTCTCAGCTCCTTGCCCGGGTCGCCCTTGTCCAGTACGCCGACAACGGCGACGGATTCCCGCTGGCTAATGGATCCTAAATCCCTCCTCTCCGCTGAACCCACTACTCTAATTTTCCCTTTCAATTACCGCCACAAATCCCCTAATTTTACTCTGCCCTTGGGGTTGCAGCTTGGGTGCTGCTGGGGATCTTCCACCTCTCCTCCAGGTTCAAGGTCGCTGCCGCACTGGAGCTGCTCCGATTCTACTACGGGCGAGTGCTCTAATCGTAGCTTCTACAGTACCCAGTACCGAAGGTGTGTTCTTAGCCTGCAAGTCATCTGGTGGTCAAGCGCTCTTGTGTCAAACTTCAGTATTTAGATTAGCATAACTTCCCCAAAATTTCACCTGTGTACCTTGTCTGAAATCATCTAGGGAACTCCTCTTTCTAGTGTTGTTTCTAGCTTATTTGCTGGTGATAGTATTACGCGGCAAGTGAGTTGTGCTAGAAAGTGAGAAATGAGAAGTGGCAGAGAGAAGAATTGTGGAGGGTTCTAATTGGCTCGGAGCACAGCCCATACCTAAATCACTGTTTTCTACTGCGCTTTCTAGACAAAACTTATATAGATACGTTTTAGTGTATACATACATGTGTATCTTACACTAAAAGATGTCTAGTTAGTAGTTACATGTTGTATAGGAAACGGGAAAACATGTTACATTTCGATACGGAGGGAGTAGTTAACTTCAAATCTAGTGTGAAGTATCTGGTTGTAGTGTCTCATATGTATCAAGATCTTTTTTTTTTTTTTTTGCACTTATATGTATCAAGATCTGGCTGGATTGTCAATAACTCCGGTATTGGTCAAGTCTGGTGTGGCCTTATTGTAGTGCGGGATCACATGTTCTGTTTTCTCGTATCCATTGATGCTGTAACAAATGAGTACACATTTGAAAGGCATGAATAAATTATTGGTTTGAGAAAATATATGTGTTGCTATGATCTGACTTGTGCTACAGAAATTCTACTTATGCAGTAATTATTGCTAGCAGTAAATATTTATGGGTCGTTACATATTAGGCGTGCAATATTACCAGTGCACAAAAATAATCCAGTGTGGTAACATTGTAATGGATGATGGAAAAAAGAGAGGTTCATGTTTGGTGCAAGGTACCGCCAGTACTTTCAGGTACCTCCTCCGGGGATTTATTTCAGCCGTTGATTTAAATAGTTAAGAAGCAGATATTAAGTTTACACACAGGGGCATTATGGGCCTTTCTTCCTGTCAATCTCGAACCGTTATCGAACCTGTCCTTCTCTGCTCGATCGTATCTCGTCACCGGGACGGCAACGGCGGAGGCCGCAGTGTCGCTAGCAGTGTCACGAGAGGTACACGGAGTGGGTTGGCGTCTTGGTGCATCGCGAACTACTACAATAATTTTATTGTGGAGCATAGCTAGGTATCCAAAGATAGATTACATCTAATAAAGCAGGGAAACATCAGCGCTCGTTTTAGACAGCATCAGGCTGCACCTCATGGAGGTCAAGCGTGCTACCTGGGTGGTGGCATCGCCGGCAGCCGGGCAAAGGGAAACAACTGAGGACAGCATAATGCAAGAGCGTTGGCCAGTGGAGCTAGTCCGGTTCTACGCCGACGACATTGTCGTCTACGGTGCACTCCACGTCGCCTTCTCCTGTGGCTAGGACGTTTCCTTCGCCGTCGTCAAACCAGAGCCCCTGCATTCTTCGCGGAGTGCTACGTCGACGGCGGCTCAGCGTGCTTCACTTTCTACTTAGAACCGGAGCGGTACCGTTACCCGGCGCTGCTCTGCCGTCCTCGTGCTCGAGTCAGCTGCCGTATCAGCCAACGACAACGACACAACAAGCCGATGCCGCCCCTTCATCGGTTAGAGCATGTCTAATAGGACCCGAAAACTTTCGCCCTCTAAATCGCGTGTAGAGGGCCCTGTATAGGAAATCTAGGAAAATCCGTGCTCAGTTTTTCAAGTTCGTCTAGCAGTCCCCCTATATCCGCCCCGTATGTTTAAATTCGAACTACGCGGGAGAGAAGATAAAACTCGATTTCATTCATTTCGGTGATCACCATTGGTACAAGAACTGCTCGAACATGAAATCTAACCTAAATCTAGTCGAGGAAGACGACGGGGCCGGAAGCCTCCATCGCCTTGAAGGCCTCGACGTCGGCGACGGCCTTCGCCTCCTCCTCCGCTTCCGCCCGCGCCCGCGCCTCTGCTTCCTGCTTCGAAAGCTCGAGCGCCGCCGCGAAGGCGGCCTCCTCCTCCTCCTCTGTCGCCGGTAAGGCCTCCTCCTGCGCTGTCGCCGCGCTTCCTCCTCCGCTGCCGCTAGCGCCGTCGCCGCCGCGTTTGCACTGCTGCAGCAGCTCCCTCTCCGCGAGCCATTTCTCGAATTTGCGGCCGCACATCGGCCGCGGCGGCGGGTCGACGCTGTAGTATCTCCCTCCCGGGGCGTAGTCCTTCAGCGTGTCCGGCATGGCCTGCGGCCACGCCACGTACTTCCAGACGCTGTGGCGGCTCCCTGCAACGGAGTGTTTGCAGTGGAGCCGCCACGCCTCCTCGAGCGTCTCCGGCTCGCGGCGGCGCTTGGAGCGGGCGGTGGAGGAGCCTGAGGCGTCGGGGGAGCTCATTGCGGTGGAGGAGCTTCGAATGCGGCGGCGGCGCGTGAGTAATTTCTCGCCGGAGCTGCGAATGCGGCGGCGGCGCGCGGCGGAGCTAGGGTTGCGGGTGGGGGGTTGGACCCCCACCCCAACCCTCACCCTCTATATGTACGGGGCGGAGGGGGCGGTGGAGCAGGCCCCGTAAAATTTTGTTACGGGCCAGGCGGCATACGGGGCCTGCTAGACGGCCGTTTTGGCACGCGCCCCGTATGCCGCCGGAATTTTACGGGGCGCTCGCGTGATACGGGGACTGTTAGACTTGCTCTTATAATGCCTGCCTGCGGCCGAACCCCTATGGCGTCAGTGCCCGCGGCCGGAGTTTCTTCCGCGGCTGCGCTGCAGTGCTACTGTTGCCATATGGCGATGGCCGGCACTGGCGCCGGAGTGGCATCGAAGCCACACTTGAGGAGGATAGGTCGAGCGCCGTCTTCGGTCAGGACTGCGACAACGTGACTGCGAATCGAAAAGAACACGCTGTGGCAAGCTACCAGAGAAACCAGGCGAGCTGGGAAGTTCAAGAGCTCGCCGCACCGGTGATGGCGCTGGAGTTTTACGCGTCCAGGAGATACTGCTCCAGAGAAGTGAGATCAGAGGATTGACTGTGGGCCCACTTGCAATGGAGACGATCTAACCCTTCTACGCCATTTAATAAAATGAATAAGTCAGTACCTTCCAGTACTTTCCAGTACCTTTTCTCTAGTACTTCCTGGTGCTGCCTATTTATCCATCGTTGGATTTACTCCATTTGACGGTTGATAAAATCCCCAATCACTGTAAAACTTGTATAAAAGAAAAGGTAGACCTAGATCATTAGTTACCTCAAATAAACAGAACCGTAAAGAATCATACATATATGCTATAAGAAAATCTGGAGGTCTAAAAAACATATGTCATAACATAGAACTAGCCAGTGATATCATATCATCACAACATGGCATCAACACTGATAGGAATGAACAGATCAAAAGTTTTACAAAGTTTTGTCCATTGCTCATAGCCAACGACATGACAAAAGGATCATGTTTCGCATGAACATCCAACACAAAACTTCGGCACCCCAAGCTAGCTCACGCCAACAAGCGACAAAACGGCACCAAGCTCAGAACCATTGATCTAATTCTTCCATCCATCTAGGGTTTGCCGAATTCGCCATTCTCCGCTATAACATCGTTCATGAAGAAGTTGGCAAATCGTTCTCTAACATCCATGATGTCATAAGACTCGAAAGGTTTTTTGTTCATCGAATGCAACATCTGCACGATGTAAGATCAGATTTACTAGATTGCTAAGCGGGGGGAAAAAAATAGATGTACTAACATTTATTAGGCCGGCAGTGTTAACTGTTCTCGAACTTGGGAGGAATCTCATCATGTGCAAGCAAACATAATAGCCACAAAGACTGGTTCCTTTGGGCTGTTGAGGACACTGAAAAAGACAGATTTACAGATTGAAAGAATGAGATCTACTACTGGCACACTTAGCAAAAAGAAATAGAAAATCTGTTCTTAACAGTACAATGGCATATATAGTAGAATTTTTTTTTTTTTTTTGAAATGGGTAGTCCCAGCCTCTGCATCAGAGCGATGCACACGGCTTTTATATTAAAAAGAAAGTATCGAGTATCCAGAATCACAGTAAATTTATTACAACTCAAGGATCGAAAACGTGGCCATAAAGATTAGCCACCTAAAAAGAAGATGCATTAGGCTGTTATCCATGTAAGCCGTCTAGTGTGCAACCAACCACCCCTGCTGAAGATAGCCCGTACGACCGCCATCAGCCGAGAGCAACCGGCATCCAAGCGTCCACGTTGGTCTTCTGGCAGCAGAAGAGACCACATGCGAATCCAGTGAGTAGCCCGATGCACCACCTGCAAAAAATGTCCCATAGCCAGATTGTTAAATATAATGTCATTTCGGCAATTCCATATTGCCCAAAGGAAAGCACATACACCAATGCGTATACTAGCTTTAGTAGATTTGTCTACCCCATTTAACCAGTTCCCAAACATATTAGCCACACTAGTCGGAGGGGTTATACTAAACGTAAAATGTACTAGTCTCCAAACTTTCATGCTAAATTCACAATGGACAAACAAATGCTCCACTGTCTCATCTTTATCACAGAAAACACATCTCTTACAACCTGTCCATCTTCGTCTAATAAGGTTATCTTTCGTGAGCAACTCTCTACGATAAAGGAACCACATAAAGATCTTAATCTTCAGTGGAACCTTTAATTTCCACAAATACCCATGTAGAAATCTAGTGTCCCCGTTCATAAGGTCTTCGTATAAAGACTTAACTGTGAAAACACCCGATCTCGTCAATTTCCATGAAAAAGAATCCGGCTCGTCCGTCAAAGAGACCGCCATTAGTCTTTGTACTAAATGCAACCAGTTAACCCATTTATCTCCACAAAGAGTACGCCTAAAAGCAATATTAAGTGGTTGCTGGCCTAAAACATTAGCAACCAAAATGTTTTTTTGCCGCACAATATTAAAGAGAGAAGGATATTGTAATGCCAAAGGGGTCCCATCCAGCCACGGGTCTTCCCAAAATCTCACACTTTGCCCATTGCCTAGTGAAATAGAGATGCGGTCAAAAAAATCCTTCTTAACTCCCATAATCCCCTTCCAGAAAGGGGAATCCGTAGGGTTAGCCTCTACCTGAGTTAGGGGCTTGTCTCTAATATACTTATTGTGCAGGAGTTCGTGCCAAACCCCCTGTTCCGTTAAGATTTTATAGAGCCATTTGCTAAGAAGACACCTATTCTTAACGTCAAAACACTCAATACCAAGTCCACCCTGGTCTTTAGGACGACAGACGATGTTCCATTTGGTAAGACGATATTTCTTTTTTGTCTGGTCACTTTGCCAAAAGAAACGAGACCTATAGAAATCTAATCTCTTTTTAACCCCAACAGGTATCTCAAAAAAAGAGAACAGAAACATAGGTAAACTAGATAGAACTGAGTTAATAAGAACAAGACGATCTCCATACGAGAGCAGCTTTCCTATCCACGAACTCAGTTTCTGCTCAAACCTATCCTCAACCGGCTTCCATTCTCTATTAAGAAGCTTACGATAGTGGATTGGGATTCCGAGATATTTAAATGGTAGAGCACCAAGCTCACATCCAAAAATATTCCTATACTGTTGTTGATAATCACATGCCTTACCAAAACAGAAAAGTTCGCTTTTATGAAAATTAATTTTGAGGCCAGATAGTTGTTCGAAGATGGACAGAATCAATTTCATATTCACAGCTTTCTCTAAATCATGCTCCATAAAAAGGATAGTGTCATCAGCGTATTGCAGGATAGAAACCCCCCCCTCAACTAGGTGCGGAATTAAACTTCCTACTTGCCCATCCTCTTTTGCCCTCTCAATGAGAAGTGCTAACATATCAGCAACCAAGTTAAAGAGAATAGGCGATAGCGGGTCCCCTTGCCGCAATCCTTTCAAGGTCTGAAAATAATGACCAATGTCATCATTAACACGAATCCCAACGCTTCCCCCTTGCACAAATCTGGCTACCCAGTCACACCACTGCGGGGTGAAACCTTTCATGCGCAAAGTCTGTTGAAGAAACGACCAGTTGACCTTATCATACGCCTTTTCAAAGTCTATCTTCAGTAAGACTCCATCCATCTTCTTCCGTTTAAGCTCGTGAATAGTCTCATGAAGAACCACTACCCCTTCCAAAATATTCCTTCCCGGAAGGAACGCTGATTGGGTGGGGCGAATGATCCTCTGAGCAATAGACGTTGCCCTATTCGTACCAACTTTAGTAAACACCTTGAAACTCACATTTAACAAGCAAATAGGTCTATATTGTTCAATACGACTCGCATCCTCCTTCTTAGGAAGTAAAGTAATGACCCCAAAGTTTAACCTAAACAACTGGAGATCACCGGCATGAAGTTGGGAAAACATCGCCATTAGGTCATCCTTAATGACCCCCCAGAATTTTTGATAAAACTCAGCCGGGAACCCATCTGGTCCCGGTGCTTTATTGTGTTCCATCTGCGAGATAGCCTCCCAAACCTCCTCCTCCGAGAAGGGTCTTGTCAAAAGGTTATTCTCATCAACAGACACCTGAGCTACATCATGAACCATAGACTCAACTAAAGAAAAAGTGGATGGTGCCGACGCTCCAAACAATTTCTTATAATATAGTAGAAGTAGATGGCAGCTATACTAATGGCATACTTGGCATGATCTAGAAACTTTGAAGCATTACGCACACATAGACATCCGTTGCAGTAGTTTGTGGGTTCTTTTTATCTGATAATGATCCATTTTCTTTACATTTAAGAATCAAATTAGGTTCTTTTTGGAACTATATAGTTTGCCAGTATGTATGACCCAAACTTGAACCTGATTAGGTTATGTATCACAAACAGAGAAGATGTAGCTACTTATACTTTTGCTTTACAATTTTCATGTAAGAATCTTGTTTACTTTAATGGTTTCATTCTCCTCCTCTTGTGATCCTTTTTCAGAAGCATGCTGCCATTTACCATGCAGTTGCTGGTTTCAAGTTGATATTACCTACTGCCATCAATAAATTTTAGTAGTGTGTAATGATAAATATTCAAATTGCTGTTTGAAAGTAAGTCAGATGTTTCACATTGCTTGCATATTATATTTGGTAGCTGCGACATAATCATGCCGGCAATCACAGTAGCCACGGCTCCAAGATTCAGCTGTCACAGGGCACAAAAGAAAAGGAGGAAATCGATATTACCTCATAGTCCAACATGTGAATCAGATTCTGGTCTTCTCCTGTCCTGCATCTCCCCCCACGATCAACATACTTAACGAAAGCACTAAAATTGTCGATGGCTTAGGAAATTGACAATGGAAATAAGGAAGTTGCAAAATACTGAAATGTGTTTTATCACCTTTCTAGGAATTGTCTAATATCCACGAAACCGTAGGCAAGGGGACTGAGGGAATCAAGGTATATAACCTCGTTCCATTTTGGCACGATGATTATTAAGATCCAATGTTCTCTGCCCAAAAAAAAAAACTCAAACCGTGTGAATTGATGCAAAACCAGTTAAAGTGCATGTATTCCAAACTTACTTCTCGTTGTAGGGAAGTAGAATAAACTCTTTGCTCTGTTGAGCCAGCAACGCCTCAACAACGTAGTTGTGGATCATTTCCTTGTTTGTGTCAATTTGTTGCCTCGAAACTAACTGTGGGTCCAAGAAACCAACTGGTTCTTCCATTTTTATGGATTTTTTTATCAGGTGCCTAAGAATAGAAAAAACTAAGGTTATCATGTAGGTATTTAGTGACAGGTTACTTGAATGCAGAAAATTAATGTGAACTACTTACAATATGAAGCATCTCATAAGGGAGCCATCGAGTTCCTGAAAGTTAAATAGGAAGAACATGTCCTCAAAGTCTACGGTGCAAGCCCCCGCATCATGAAGAAAATGCTCCGACTTGAAATACACCGGAATACACACCTCACCGACTTCAAATAATTCCATGCAATATTGATGTAATCTTTGGGAACAACTATCTGCATTCGCAAGTTCTTTTGGTTGCAGGAATGGCTCTCGAAGTTGGTACTTGCGCACAGGCTCCGCTTTGGGGTACAACCTTAGGGTCTTTCCCTTGCCATTTCTCTTGCCCTTGCCTTTGGGAAGTCTTTTACTCTTGCAGGTAATCTTCACCACAGAGAGTGCTGAAGTTATATATGAGTCAGCAGGAAACTTAGCTGGAACATCTGCTGGTGTCGGGCTGGAAGGTGACTCGGGCTGCAAACTCGGGAGTAGCAGCTCAGATGTAGGAGTCAACGATTGGGAAGCAGGCAGTGGTGCCGATGTGCTCTCCAGGAGGAGTATGTCCTTTTTGGGCCACTGGACAAGTGATAACACCGCCTCTCCCAAATTCTGGTGATCTGCATCCTCACCTCTGTGAAATAGTGGGATGCTCTCGAAGCCAGGCTCAACCTTATTGACACTACACTTGGCAAAACCTGGCTGTATCAGCACACCGTCCACTGTATCCCCCTTAATCGGTGGATGAACCAATCCGTAAGCAGCCGTCAAGACAAAAGACATATGCTCTATTGGCACTTGGAGCTTGCATTTTGTCAGCCCCGTGATGTCATCGATAGGGGATCTAATGATCTCATCAAGGCATTCAGCCGGCAGACCAGCTGAGTTGCAACTAATCCTGAGTGCAGCTGGACTTGGGTGTATAGGACCTTCTACCTGTGATGCGTACCTCTCCCCCGGGGCAGCTCTTTCTTCTGCCAACCTAGCCTCAAATCTTGCTTCAACCATGCCTTCAACCTCTGGCATTAGTTGTGCGCGTAGCTCATCTTTCATTCGCTGTTTTTTTTGCTCCGCTCTCAGCCTTTTGCACTCACGCTTCTCGTCGTCATCGAGGGGGAAGGCTTTGATATGCGGGATATTGTTTCCAATTGCCCGAGCACGACCTGAGGGCTCTTTGGTTCCCAAACTTTTTGTGAGAATGTCATTAGAGCCTAGGGACTGAAAAGTGCCTTGCGAAGCTTGAAATTTCAGCTGCAATATAAAAATAAAAACAGAAATGCTATGTAAGTAAGCAAAGACCAAAACTAGTTTGTAAGGAAGCACAATGGGGAACTTTTAATCAGGGTGCCGATCTTACCATTGTTTGGTACAGTTCTTGGTCTGCTCGGTTTGGCAATACAATTTGACCCGACTCGTCAATTATAGACCTTGCTCTCAAGAAATCCCTGCACCGTTTTTCACCAACATCAGAAAATGGCAACTCAGCCCCCAAAAGGCATGCATCTTCATCATCTTTTTTCCAATTTTTCTTATTCCCGTAGTATCCTGAGACCCCCATTCTATGGGGGTGTTTGTTCTTTGCAGCCAGGGCTTTGTGTTGATTGCTTTTAGCAAGAAATTCCTGCGTCGATTTTATCACCTGAAATCTCTCCCAGTCCTCCTTGCAAATTTGTTTGTATGCTTCAAAGGGCTCTTTTCCTTTTTGCATGAATTTTGTATGAAGGTCATATTTCCAGGTCCTCCATGCATCCTTTGCCTTTATGATGGCACAGCCTTTCACTGCCTCAACCCAATGTTTTGGCACTGTGAAGTGCTGCATAATATCTGACACTATTGCCTCCTTGTCTTCTTCACTAACCTGTGTCCAGTCCTCCAATAGAATGTTGACTTTGTTCCTTGCAACATATCCACATACGGTACGAAACTTGGTCTTCGTTATTTTTGGTTCGACAGGAGCTCCAGATTTCTCATCGATTTCCTCTACTATCCATACTCCTTTTGGTTTTTTTGTTGGTTTTCTAGGACCAGGCTTCTTTTTGCCCCGTGCAATTATAACTTGTTGGTTTTCTGGTTCAATGGTTCCTTCTTGTCGTGATAATGTACTTTCTTCGGACTCCCTGGCCATCTGCAAAAGGGAAGATTTTAAGGGTTAAGTATGTCAGATTTTAGCCAACTCCAGGTGCAATATTATAAGATCTTCATTAACCAATACATGTACTCCCTCCATCCCGAATTAATCATCGTGTATTTGTCAAAATATGGATGTATGTAGACGCATTTTAGTGTATTGATATATTCATATTTTAATAAATCCACGACGATTAATTTGGGACGGAGGAAGTACAATAAGGCAGATTGTATTATCTAATCTACCAGTAGGCAAACTTTTTATTAGGTCTTGAGAAATGAGAGGTGCAACTGCCTAACAGCAACCTAATTACAAAATATTCCCTCCCTCTCAAATTAACTGTCACAAAGATGGACAAAAATGGATGTATCTAACACTAAATTATGTCTAATACATCCACCTTTGTCAATCTTTGTGACAATGAGTACTTAAACTGGTATCTCTCATGTCAAAAAAGAAATGGCATCTCTCATGTCAAAAAGGAAGTGGCATCTCTAAGTACTCACTCCGTCTCAAATATACGTGTTTAGTAAACAAAAACAGAGGCAGCTCGGATTATTTATGCAGTGTCACTATAAGTCAACGGGAGGAGGAAGTGGGGATTGGCTTACCTGCAGTGCCAGCGAGGGCGAACAGGGGCAGTGGGTGGCAGAGGTGAGGGGAGGCGGCGGCTCCTTGCTCATAGCCGTGCGCGGGGGGGGGGGGGGGGGGGGGTGGGGGGGGGGTTAAGGAGCCTGGTTTCGGCCACAGACGCCAAAGAATGAGGCGCGGCGGCGGCGGCGGCGGCGGCTCCGGTGGGCGTCGTGGGACAGTTCCGGGTGGGTCGCGGCGACGATCGATTGGGACTTTGGGAGGAGGAGATGGAGTGGTCGTCGCCGACGGTCAGTTGGGAGAAGCACAGTCGGCTGATCGTCGGCGACGGCCGAGCCAGGTGGCGGCGTGGTCGGTGGTTTGATTCTGTGGCCCACGCGACATCGCCCACGGACCGTTCACCTGTACCGTGTGAGAAGACATCCAGTGGACCAAAATATAATTTCCAACATTGTGCCTTTTTTAATATAATAAAAAAGGCTCATACATGTAAAAAAAATCGTTCATACAGCGATTTTTAATTAACTACTCCTTTAAAAAAAAAAGGGGTACAGATATACATGTACATTCTCACGAAAAAAATAGTCCCACATACCTAAAGTACAAACAAGATGTGGCCATATTTCCTGGATGGTTTTCTAGAAAAATACGTATATATTTTTGAATTCAATTGGAATGATATGTTTATGCGCTCTTTCACATGTTGCAAACATGTGATTTTATTTTTGTTATCGATTTTGTTTTACTAAGGGGATAATTTTTGTTGCAACTGGAACGGTTTTGTTACTTACCAACTTTTTAATTGATGCAAATAATTTTTGTTGTTGCAATAGGTTGTGATTTTTTTTTAATTGAACTTTTTTGTTGCAACGCAATAAACACATTATTTAACTCTTTTCTGTAGAATTACTTATTTTCAATTATTTTTGGAATAATTTGTTGCAATACTATTTTTTTGTACACGGGGCGATAATTTTTGTTGCGATGTCAGTGAATTTGTTGCAATGGCAGTTTTGCTATAATTATCGAGATGACCATGAGCAACACAATATATCTCTTCGTTTAAGAGGGGCTGTTGTGGTGTATGGGTTCTATATAAGAAAAGTTGGGGACTAAAATGTAAAAACACGAATCGATGTCTGTGGCAGTAAGATGGCGATCCAATGGCCGTTGACGAGGGACCTAAACTTGGCCGCGCTAGCGTTCGCCCTTTATAAATCTCCTAAGAGAACTAAGCGCAGGGCTATTCAGCCCCTGAGAATCGTCCCTGGTGTGGGACCCAGTTGTCAGCGTGACTGTCTGTTTCTGGCGTGATTTTCTTTCGAGCGTGTCGTGTGTGTGGGCCGTCTATTTCGCGCTGGCGCTCTGCATGGATCTTACGTGTTCGCTTTTGGGGAGATAGGACAGGTCGGTTCGTCTCATCGGTTTTCCCCTTCTGCCTGGCTTTGTTTTGACTGCTTGCGTTCCTGTTTCTTCCTCCCAGTTTCTTCCGCGCTGGGTGCTTTCTCTGGATTTCCTGCTCGTGGTCGCGTCGCCGCTGTTGTGGAGATTGTGCTCCGCTGCGCCATTGTTGCTGATTGGTCGAATCATTGGACTCTGCGCCGCCGACGCCATCGGCCTCTCCGCGGTTTGTTCTTGTTCCTCCTGCCTTTTTAGCTTCTTTTCTGTTTTCTTGGATGTCGAGCGGATTGTGTGTTGCGGGCGTGTCTAGATCTGTAGGTCTTTAGGTCCGATGCGTTTTTTTTGGCGATTGTTTGTGGGGAACGGTGGATTTTTCTGTTTTCTTTGGTTCTTGGGTTCTTGGTCCGATTTGTCGGGTTGCATGTTGGTTCCTTGGATTTCTTCTGGGCCGCGGGTTGTTTTTGGGCGTGCTTTCTGTTTTATAGTTGCTTATTTCCTACAGATCGTCTTTTTTTTTTTTGTGCTGGTCTTGGTTCCTATGATCTGGGGGCTATTGTTTGTGTTTCAGATTGCGGTTTGTTGCTCTTGGTTCTGCCTGCATTGTGATTTTGTTTGCGTCGTGGTTGTTGTTTTAGGGGCTCTCAGGTACAGGGTGTGTTTCGATTTGTTTGTTTTGCTTGGCTTTGGGTAATTTTGCAGTTGTTTTCGAGCTTCTTCTTCGGTCTGTTCGGTTGCAGGGAGTCGTTTGGTTTGTGGCAGGGATGGAGACCGGTTCTTCTTCGTCCCGTGCGCGTGGTCGGAAAAGGGGCCGTGCTGGTGTTCCTTCTTCGCTTGCTTCTGTTTCGAATTTTTGTTCTTGTCTGCGTTTTTTCTTGGTGCTATTTGGTTGCTTAGCTTTCGATGGACAGGGGATTTGGTGGATGGAGTGCCCCCTGTGTCTGAACTTGCTGACATTTTTTTGCCTGGTCAGTACCGTTTTCTGTCGTTGGTTCCTTGGTTTCAGGTCTCTGGCTCCTTATGCCTGACTGTTGTTTCTGGTTATATTTGGTCGATTGCGTATTAGGTGAGACGGTTATGTGCGCTGAGTCGGAATTTTCGCCGCTGCCTGTTGCTCCTCGCTGTACGCGCCGCCGCGTTGGTCGTGCTCGTGGTGGGTTCTCTGATGTTTTCATTGTTTGTTTGGTTTTGTATCTTTGCTTTGTTTATGTTGCTGTTTCTGTTTCTTTCTTCGTTAAGGTGGAGATATTTTTTTACCGCGTGTTTCTCGCCTTGAGGCTCGTCAGAATCGGTTGAAGAGGCGTCAGTTCAGGAGGCCCCATCTTTTTGGTTTTTGCCTTGGCTTTGTTCGTTTCTTTTGGAGATGGCGTTTGTTTTTTCCTGTCTGCTTATTTGGTTCTTGTTTAGGTCTGCTGACGGCGCGGGAGGCAGTGGGGTACGATGAGTTGTCTGACGAGAGAATTGAGTTTCTTAGAGGTCTTTGTTTGGTGTATGCTTTGGTTGTGCTTTTGTTTTCTTTTTTTTTTACCTTTTTTTTTGTCTGTTTCAGTTACCTATGTTGGTAGATCGCACAACGGTAATCTTGCTTATCGCTGTGTTCATTGTGGGGCTCTTTTTTGGTATGCGGAAAGGTGCGAGTCTCTGAGTGCTATCACAGTTGGAAGGGTGGTGTATAATCTGTGTTGCCGCGGCGGGAAAGTTCGTCTAGCTCCGTTTAGAGCGTGGCCTTCACCTCTTCGAGAGCTTGCTGTTTTCAGTGGTGGTCCTAGGTGTGCTGAGTTTATGAGGCTGATCAGGTCTTATAACTCGATGTTTGCTTTCACGTCGCTTGGTGCTAAGGTCGACAAGTCTATAAACACGGGGGCTGGCCCTTACGTGTTTAAGATCAACGGTGTTGTTTGTCATAAGATAGGGTCCCTTGTCCCGGCCGATGGCAAAGATCCTCAGTCCGTGCAGCTTTATGTTCACGATACTGCTCACGAAATGGATAATCGTATTAAGATTTTTAATCCTGATGGGGAACATTCTTCGGGACCGGATCCTCAGATTGTGGAGAGTTTGCTTGCTATGCTAAATGAGCACAATAAGTTGGTTAAGGATTTCAGGGTCGCTAGCGAGCGTTTAGTGTCTCCTGAATGTTCGGAGATAGCTGTTCGTATTGTTGGTTCTGATTCCACAGACCCTAGGGAGTACGCTCCACCGGCTGCTCCTGAGCTTGCTGCACTTATAGTTGGAGATTTGACCGCCGATAGGTGTAGGTTCGATATTGTCGTTCAGGAGAAGGATGGTCCCCTGAAACGTGTTTCCCCTTTGCATCCAGCTCTTATGGCATTGCAGTACCCTTTGTTGTTCCCTTATGGTGATAAGGGTTTTTATCTTGGGATTAAACTTGCTCCTGTAGATGGCGTTCCCATAGTGGGAAGGAATGAAGTTAGTATGTTGGAGTATTATTGTCATCGCTGTCATTACAGGAGGGACGAGCCTAACCCTTATACCTGTGTTGGTCGTTTGTCTGAGCAGTCTAAGGTCGATGCCTTCTCCTGTGTTGAGTGTGATAGGCTGGATTTTATCCGTAACAGCCAGGATAAGTTGCGGAGCGATACTTTTCAGGGTCTGTCTGACGCAGTCGGTGAGGGGGCTGCAACGGGTAAGAGCGTTGGCGTGAAGGTATTGCTTCCTTCCAGCTTTGTTGGTTCACGCCGTTATATGGCTCAGAATTATCAAGACGCTATGGCTATTTGTCGAGCTTACGGGGCTCCTGATCTGTTTGTCACTTTCACGTGTAACCCAAAATGGGACGAAATTCGTGAGGAGCTTTTGCCTGGTCAGAAAGCTGCTGATCGGTCGGATTTGGTTGCGAGAGTATTTAAGATGAAATTAGATGAATTGTACGCTGATATCATGGATGGCTCAGCCTTTGGTCCAGCTAGAGCTGGTTAGTATCTTGCTTGTTTTTTGTTCTGTGCTGTTTGTGCATGTGTGGTGGTTATTGTTGGGTATTTTTGTGACTTTTTTTCCCTTTGTGCTCTATGTAGTTGTGTATACTGTTGAGTTTCAGAAGAGGGGACTCCCGCATGCGCATATCCTGGTGTGGCTTGATCGAATTGATCGTGCTGATCTAGCAGGTTGTTCCGAGTTGCCTGCTGATTTTATCAATGAGTACATTTCCGCTGAATTGCCGGATGTTAGGGATGATCCGCTTGCATATTATTTGGTTAGAGAGTATATGATGCATGGTCCCTGCGGTCGTATGAACATGGGGTGTCGTTGTATGAAGCGTGGGTCTTGTTCGAAGCGGTATCCAAAAGAGTATGTAGATGAGACGGTCATAGATAAGGATGGTTATCCGGTCTACAGGAGGAGGCGTGATGGTAGGTTTGTTGCAAAAGGGGTTCATTCCTTGGATAATCGATGGGTTGTTCCTCATAATATTAAGCTTATTAAAAAGTATCAAGCCCATATGAATGTGGAGTGGTGCAATAAAACCCATTTGGTAAAGTATTTGTTTAAGTATGTGACAAAAAATGGAGACCGCGCGAAAGCTAAGATGCATTCGTGCTCGGTCGAATCTGAACCATCAGACCAAACTCGGTCTCATCCTTCTGCTCAGTTTTCTTCAGAACAGGATTCTTTAGAGCGTCCTACCATTCCTCGGTCCCAGAATCCGTCTGAAGGGGTCGACGAGGTGGATGAGTATCTGAACTGTCGTTATTTATCTTCTTGTGAGGCTATGTGGAGGTTATTCTCTTTTGAGACTCATGTCCGGAAACCTTCCGTGGAGCGCCTTGAGCTTCATCTTCCTGGTATGAATAGAGTTGTTTATTCTGAAAACGCACGATTGGATGACGTTGTTGGTCGTGAAAATGTTAGGAAGAGTTCTCTTACAGAATGGTTTGTTATGAATCAGAATAATGTAGGAACCCGTGATCTTACCTATTGTGAGTTTCCTTCTAAGTTTACATGGTATCCTGATAAAAAATTGTGGGTTCCAAGGGTTCGTGGCGAGAAGTTAGGTAGAGTCCGTTATGTGAGTCCAACCACTGGGGAGCTTTTCTATCTGAGAATGTTGCTCATGTCTGTGCGTGGTGCGTGTGGTTATGACGATTTACGCCGTTGGGAGGGGGTGGTGTATTCTACGTTCCGAGAAGCTTGTTGTGCTCGTGGCTTGCTGGGAGACGATCGTGAGTGGTCCCGTGTGTTTGACGAGACTGTTCTTTGGGCTACCTCCTATCAGCTAAGGAATTTGTTTGTTACCGTTTTGATGTTTTGTGATGTTGGAAATGCTTCTGACTTGTTTGAGAAATACTGGAGGTATATGACGGACGATATTGTTGTCTCGATCCGTAATTCTTTGGAAAAGCAAACATATGTTGTGCCTGATGCCATTTTGCGTGCTCGCCTTTTGAAGGCTCTCAGTGCTCTTTTTAGCAATAATGGGGGTTCGATTTCTTCCTACAATTTGCCGTCGGTCGTTTCTGCTTCGGGCGTGCCGATTATAAATCGTTTAGTGTTCGAGGAGACCTGTTATGATACTCAGGCTCTGGCTGCTGAATGGCACTCTATGCATTCACGCTTGAACCTCGAGCAGTTAGGGGTGTATAGTGCTATTATGGAGTCGGTAAACAAACGTGAGGAGGGCTGTTTTTTTGTGTCTGGTTGCGGAGGAACGGGTAAAACTTTTTTGTGGAAGACGATTATGGCTAAGCTTAGGTCCCAGGGGAAAATTGTGCTTGCTGTTGCGTCCTCGGGTGTCGCTGCGTTGCTTTTGCCAGGCGGGAGAACAGCGCATTCAAGATTTCATATCCCGGTAGAAGATCTAGACGACAGATCTCTGTGTAGTATCGGCAGGGGTACAATGCTGGCGGATCTGATTAGGCAGACAACGTTGATATTATGGGACGAGGCGCCTATGACGCATAGGAGATGTTTCGAGTGCTTGGATCGCTCGCTTAGAGACGTGCTTTCCGAGCACCATGCTCCCAACGCTGGTCTTTTGTTTGGTGGCTTGCCTGTGGTTCTTGGTGGTGATTTTAGGCAGGTGTTACCGGTGATACCGGGAGCGTCTAGGGCAGAGGTTATTGACGCGGCTCTTTGCAGCTCTATTCTTTGGCCTCGGGTTAGGCTTTTCTCTTTAAAGAGCAACATGAGGTTATGTGCGCAAGGCCTATCGGTGTGTGAGAAGGAGGATCTTGCTAGGTTTGCAGATTGGGTTATTTCGGTGGGAGACGGCACGGTGTCTACGGAGCGTTGTGAGGGTGATTCAGATCCGAGCTGGATAAGAGTGCCGTCGAGGTTTCTCATTGCCTCTGAAGGTGATAAGATTGATGCGATAATAGACGAGGTGTACGATGGTTTCCAGATGGGATACAAGAGTCCTTCTTATCTTGCTGATAGAGCTATTGTGTGCCCAACAAATTCCGTGGTCGATAAGATCAACGAGCGTGTCATGGCTTTGGTGCCTGGCGATACAAGGGAGTGCCTGAGCGCCGATAGAATTGCGCCTTGCTCGGAACAGATTCCTAATATACACGTTGATTATCCTATCGAGATCCTAAACGGTATTACAGTCCCTAATTATCCTAGGCATTCTTTGCAGTTGAAAATCGGCGTGCCTATAATCTTGCTTCGAAACCTGAATCAGTCACTTGGCTTGTGCAATGGCACTAGGTTGCTAACCACACGAATTAGCGAGTTTGTTCTACAGGGGATAGTTCTTACTGGGCTAGCGGCAGGTGAATCTGTCTGTATACCGAGAGTTGTGCTGAACACTTCAAACACTCGATGGCCTTTTGTTATGCAGCGGAGACAATTTCCTGTTAGGGTCTGTTATGCGATGACAATT
This sequence comes from Alopecurus myosuroides, assembly GCA_028641055.1. Lineage (NCBI taxonomy): Eukaryota > Viridiplantae > Streptophyta > Magnoliopsida > Poales > Poaceae > Alopecurus > Alopecurus myosuroides. The sequence goes on along the minus strand of CM054057.1, from coordinate 472,442,070 downwards.
AACAAGAGTCAGGGTCAGACTCTAAAGAAAGTTGGTCTTTATCTGAAGGCCCCTGTTTTCACGCATGGTCAACTATATGTCGCCATATCGCGTGTCACATCTCCTTCCGGGCTAAAGATTTTGATAGACTCGGATGATGAGTCACGGAGTTCTATCACGAAGAATATAGTATATAAGGAAGTTCTTTGTGGTCTTGACGCCTAGGTTGCTTTGGCACTATGATTTGTTTTTGGTGTTTTGGTTTGTCTACGTGAGTTCTCTTATTGTTTGGTTCTGGTAATGTCCGAAAGTCTGGATTTTGTTTTTGCAGATGGCTTTTTTCCTTGCTTTTGTCTGATTTTTTGTTCTGCTGTATTAGTTATGTTCACGATAGATTGTCTGTCGTGTCTGCGTTTAAGTGTTATCTTGTTGTTTAAGCCGCTTTCAGATTTCTGCCTTTTTCCCGCTACGCGTGCTGTGGCATCGTTTTTCAGTTCTGTATAATTTTCCCCCTTTTTTAAAGTTGTTTATTTTTCCTGGCTTTGTCTCTCTTCTTAATATGGGTTTCTGCAATTTTTACTAGACATGTCTGCTACGCCGTATTCCCTGGTGAAGGAAATTAACGAAGGCGCTCAGAACTGGCGCATTAGGGCACGCGTGGCACGTATGTGGGAACAGTATGAGGAGGGCAGGAACGGGGAACTTATCAAACTGCACATGGTCTTGGTAGACGAAAAGGTAATGGTCGTTCTTTGATTGTTGTAGTTGTTTCTATTCTTTGTAAAAAAAAATCTGATTTTTTGTCTAAGCCTAACGCTGTTTTTAATGTTCCAGGGTGATAGCATCTACGCTTATGTTCCTAAAGCTTTGATACCCAGATTCAGGCCAAAGTTGGAAGAAGGCCAGGTCTATTATCTGAAAATTTTTGAGACCAGCCCGGTTGTTAGAAAGTATCGACCTGTGTTTCATAGCTGCGAGCTCCGGTTCACCTCATGGACGTCAGTCATCCATGTTGCTCAAGTTGGTGAAAATTTCCCTCTTTATGCATACACGCTCAGGCCTCTGAAAGATATCATCGATACGGTGGTAGACAAGACATATCTTGCAGGTGCTGCTACGATCATCTGTGCCGCTTGTTTGCTCGTTTCTGATTTATCAGTGCTATCCAATTTTTTAGTTTCCCTCTGTTTTTAAATCATACAGTTTCCTTTTCTGATAGTAATTGACGTATCTCTGTTTGCTGTTTTTCAGATGTGTTAGCCCTTGTGACAGGGATATCTGAGAAAGTGGTTCTTGATGTCCGCGGGCGGTCTACCCCAAAGAGAAATCTGCGTATCACCGACGGAAGGTCGTCTTTGCCAAGTGTTTTTACTGCTATAGCTTCCTTTTTTATGCGGCGCTAAACTGGTTTGGTTTGCCTTCATTTAGGCCAAAGATTCCATACATGCCGATCTCATGACTGTTTTTCTCTAAATCATACAGTGCGTTTGTTCATGATACTAGGATTGGTCTTATACTAAACTGTAAATTCACGCATTTTAATTTCGAAATTGGTCTATCTGTTTTCTGATTTAGGTGGTATTCCATTCGTCTGGTCTTACCTTACTTAAACATGCGTTTCTAGCCATGCTTGCTTTACAGTGCCCCGTTTCCAGTTATTGGTTGCTTACAACTCCTGCTATAGATTCTTTTTTCTTTTTACGCGAAGAGACTTTTCTGGTCTGTCCACAATTCTGTTGGATCTACTTGGATATAGTTATGCTTCTCACTTTTCTTGCTTCTTTATTTCCTATATTTATTATATTCGGTTTTAAGATAGCTTAGGAAATTAGTTCTTTAGTGAGTTGCTGTTCATTTTAGTTCTGTCTTGTGATGTTTATTTTTTTCTCTCTGTTGTATCTTAGGCATACCGCTATCGTGGCTCTTTGGGCCGGGTACGCTGAGGAGATCGATGCTGAGGACTTGGTACGAAAAAGCCAAAGAGAGCCTGTCATTTTATTGGCTATGGGATGTACTTCGAAGATACAGGATTGTATGTTCGTTCAGCTTAGCTGACGCCTTTTTGGGATACGCTTTTTTTATTTCTCAAAGTTTTACTATCAGAGTCTCATCTGTATTTTCTCTCCCCTGTTTTTGCAGCCATGCTTTGCTTGACGCCTAGCTTTGGGGCAAGGGTCTGCATTAATCCCCCGATCTCTGACGTGTCATCTTTTCGCAATAGGTCTGTTTGTTAGATTATTTTTTTGCCTCCACTGTAATATCTATTGATGAAGCTCAAAAGGTCTTTAAATTCCTGTTTTTTTTTATTCTCTGTCTTAGGATAATCGGAAGGGACCATTCCATTGAATGGATTGCTGAGAGGGGACGTCGACTGGCCGCCTCACCTGTTGAGGATACTTCGGTCGACTATCTTGCTACACTTGTTCCGAATGAGGCCATGGTTTGTGTATCTTAAGATGGATTTCTTTAGTTTTTTGTTTTCGACCTGTTTAGCTGACTTGATTTTTTATCTGTTTTTTGTAGGACAAGGTTTTCAGGTGCAAGATTCAGATTCATTCTATCACACCCAATCAGAATTGGTGGTTCCGTTCCTGTGACCGGTGCAGCTGCAAGTCAGTAGAAGATGGGGATGCATTTCGATGCACGAACAAAGAATGCACTAATCGAAGTGCTAGCCAAAGGTCTCAGAGTTCTTTTTGCTGCTGTGCACGTAATTTAAGACTCTTTTTCCACCGCAGCGCATTCTATTTCGTTATTCCCTTCTGATTCTGCCTCTTTGCTTTGTAAGGTACAAGCTTAGTATCAAAGCAAGTGGCAGGGGTGCAATGGTTGATATGGTTTTCTTCGGAGATGTTGCCACAGATCTAATTGGTAAACCTGCTGATGAACTTATCAATGAGTTCTTGGCAAGTGACATGCCGATGCCTCTCCAAATTTCCAATTTAGTCGGAAGGAGCTATGTTGTGGAGGTGGCTGTTTCGAGATATTCATTTCGGAGGGATAACATAGACTTTCAAGTTCTCAAATTCTATACGGAGGGAGGGGCGGTTTACACAGACTTTGCAGCCCGTGAACCTTCGTCTTTCGTTGTTGAAGAGAGATCTCAGCCCGCTGCTCCTTGCTCTGGCGAGGCCGCACCCAGCTCTTCGGCTAGCGCTGATCGAGCAGACGCTCTAGCAGCTGTGCCGCGTGCTGATGAGACTGAAACTCAGTTCGCCGCTTCGTCACAGGCTTTTTCGCCTGTTCCTGATGCTCAGGGCTATGCTGCTGGTACTGTTGTCAACTTCCTGTATATTTTTCGTGTTCTTTGACTCATATCGTTTAGGAGATTTTCCCGATCTAATGCGTCCTTATTTTACAGCCACGGTATCATTGGTCCAAGCTGAAACTATAGGCAGGGCTCTAGACGAGGAGCAGATGGTATTAAAGACCCCTGAGCCTGTTCATGGCGATGGTAAACAAGCGGCCGAAAACACCCCTCCGGAAGACGTCCTGGTCAGTTCATATTTGTAGCTGACTCTTCTATTGTATCCTATTGGCTAGGGGATCCCTTTCTGCCTTACTTGTTCGTCCGTCAGTTACTAGGCGTTGTAGATAAAGCTGATTTGCAAGAACTAGGATTCATTACGTTTTAGTCTTATGAAGAAATGTTACCTTCATTATTCACGAATCTAAATTATAAAAAAAGTCTCGGTATCGTAAGGTTTTTGTAAAATTGCTCCTTAATTTTCTTTTTCATCGACTTAAGAAATTTGCGTAACAAACAGTCTGGAAGGCATCTGTCGTAGGAAGCCTGGTATCATTAGATGATATTTCCTTTAATGCGTTAGCCAGGATATACCTGCCTCTCATTTTACAACTTCTGTTATTAACTCTTTTTGTTTCCCGTTGTTATAGGAGCCGGCTGGTGATGTTGTCCAGAAGTGTGAGGCATCTGTTGGTATCGCCACTACTGAGGCCCAGAGGAAGAAAAGGTTTGTTTTTAGCTTCCTGAAATCTGATGTTTTATGAACAATTGTTCTTACTATTCGCTACCTATCCTAGAACTCGTGGTGAAGGAGCAAAGTCAGCAGCCTCGAAAAAGTTGTTCTCCGAGGGCTCGGAGTCGCCATCGCCTGGGTATAGTCCCAGCAAATGACACCCGTTATTAACTTGTGTCTGTTTTCGTGATGAATGATTACAAAAATGTTTTCCTGCAGTTCTCGCCGGAAATGAAGCTTTTTGCAAAGGCAAGCTACGATCCCTGGATTCCCTTCCTACATCTTCTAGGATTGTGTGTTTGCAAAAGCGTTAGGCAACACCTCTTTTAAATTTCAACGTGTTTTGTAATAAAGCCGTGGAAACCTTCATGACCCGGCCAGTAGCAAGCCTGTGTCTTAAACAGAGCTCCTCAGTTCGTACGTCAAACTTTTAGCTTCTTTTGTTACTGTTACCGCACGTCGCTGCTTACAAACTCCGATATGGAGGAATCACAGTACCCCGTTGGATTAGTATAGGCTCATAGAACGTCTATACCTTCTGAGCGAAAGGAATAATTTTTATTACAGACAACAAGCTTGCACAAGCCGCGTAGCTCAGAGGAAAATGATGACTTCGCCCATAGGGGTGGTCGATCGCTTTCGTCTACCATACGTGTCGCTACGCATGCCTCCTCGCGTAGCCAGCTGTAGAGCACTCCCACATGCGTGCCCTTGCGTGTCACAATCTTATACTGCATGTGGACACGCGTGCCTTGCAAGTTCCCTTAGCTAACTCTATATAGACATATCTTTCCTCTTAAGACAAAGCACGGGTGCCCAGCATAGTACCACCCTCCGCTGTAAGCCAAGCCTGTTAGGATAGATCGGCTTCTCAGGTTGAAAGGATGTACGCGTCATGGCAGCTCGAAGATCTCTCTGATCTTTGGAGACCTGAGATGGAAATGGAGGACGCGCGCCTAGATGTTATGCCTCCGGTCTGCCCACCTCCGATCCGTGAGTATAATACGCTTTAGCGTCTATATTTTTCTGGCAGCCTGTATAGTCGTGTGTTGCTAACTGTTGTACGAAATCCAACGTTCGCCTCTTCTTGCAGAAGATGCGCGGACCTTAGAGATTTCCAACAAAGTGATGTTGCTTGAGATAGTGAAGAGCTTGCCTGCCCTTGAACCGGTCTACACCACTTGGTTTAGATACGGCGGTTACTATAGTAATGTTCAGGTTTTTGTTCCTGACCGAGCAATCCCCGTAAAACTAAACGAGGAGTTTAGCTCAAGCATTCAGGAATTTCCGACCACTCTAAAGGCTGAAGAAAAAGCAGCAAAACATATGATTAGAAGGTTAGAGAGGAACTATGGTTTCGAGACAAGAGATTTGAACTGGTGGGACAAGCGCCGTTTTGATCTAGATAGGTATAACTGTGGTAGCGGTTGGAGACGTTCGGAGGAAGAGAAAAAAACACTAGAACTGAAAATAGAATGTCTTGAAAAAGGATGGCGTCGAAGCTTAGAAGGATTTGATCGCGCTTGTGAGATGGTTTCTTCCGCACGATCGACCACGGTGGAGTATGCTGTTTCGGACCCTCCCGAAATTCCTCTATCAGCTGTGGTCTCGGATGCTGCTAGCGCAGAAGATCAGGTATCAAGAGCCATTTTCGAGGGTATCAGAGAGTTCGAAGAGTTAGTCGGACCATATTAGCTAGAAGCCTAATAAAAAGGTTCTCTTAGTGTTCATATATGTATATCTCCCTACGTGTCAAATAAAGCTAATCGAAAGATTTCAGCATATTCCTAGGTGTGCTTTTAATATCTGTGTTCCTACGTGTTAGATAGGGCCAATACAAAAAAATTCGATTATATTTCTAGGCGTACTTTTAATCTATGCCTTCCTACGTGTTAGATAAAGACGATAAAAAAAACGGCTATATTCCTAGGTGTTCTTTTAATACTCATATATATATTTCGCTGTATGTAGAATCAAGCTGATCTATTCCTAGGTGTGCTTTTAACGCTCACATACATTTCCATCTATAGAAAATCGAGCTAAATTAGCTCTATGAAAATCTAGACAAATAATTCGCTATGGACAGATGCTCTCTCCCTTCTTTTAGTGCACTAGACTATAGAGAAATTTCAAGGTTTTATGCTCCTGCAAAACTCAGATCACAAAACTACACGACTGTAAACAGAAGATCAATCATACGTCGCTAGACTGAACTCGCGGAGCTAGCAGTAAAATTAAGCCCGTGCTAATCCTAAACATCCCATAGAAAAAAAAAAAGCGATGCCTTTGATATAGCCAACTCCTAGAAATTATATCATCGCTACCGCTTAGCGTATTGTGCAGCTAGATGGTGACTAGAAAATCATACTCTCAAGTAGTTCTAAGCGATAAAATTAAAAACACTTTTTTTTAGCACGAAACTAAGAAATGGTTTTAGTTTAGCTCTGTTTGCTAGACCAGAGCTTCCACACAAATAATCGATCGGGTATAGACTCTCTCGCGCTGCGTTATACGTGCTGGGCTTGCGAACACATATTTCATCGGACAGTTAACAAGGAAAAAAGGCCCATTATCTGCATGGCCTATTTACCCAGGCTAAGCAACCGCCTAAGAATATCGATGCGTGTCTTACAATCGGGGATCCTTCCAAGGCGGCAGCATACGTGCTCCATCCCTGGATACGCCAAACGCCAAGTGGCTACGGACGCGCAGATGCGCACAGACGCGTGGTATCCACAGGCAGCGAAGCTGTCGACGAAACAGCCCTGCTCCGCGCGTATATAAATACCTGGTTCTTCCTGTTTCCGTCATCACTCACCAGACAGAAAGGAAGATAGCCACTGCGGAGGATACGTGAGTAACTCAGGCGTCTACTTGCCCACGCCATGGAAGCCCCCCTGTCCGATGCGCTCCCCCGATGGCTCCTGGTATGTCCCTAGCTTCGCTCACCGTCTTTAAGTTTCGTCCCCAGGCTCGCCGGACTGACATGCATTTATTCCTGAAGCAGGAGATAAGCCAGCGAGGACGCGCCGCCAACGACGAAACCGTTGCTTTCGGTAACGCCGCTCGCGTGGGATCCAACTCCGCACCCAGCCCGCAGAGCGCACTCGCGCTGCCGCCGCCAGCGCCTACCACCGTGGCTCCGTTCAGCGCGATCACCTTCACCCGATACCAGCTGCCCGAGGAGGATCTTTGGCTGCATCCGACCGGCCCAATGCAAGACGACATCCTCGTGCATGTACCCGCGGTAACTAGCCTAGACCAAGTCTATCTTTTCCAGCACAAATCACGGCGAGCAGACACGCGTTATTTAATTCCTCAGATTGAAAGAACATTTGCATGCATGCCTGCTAATGAAAAGACATAACTAACACCACGACAAGAATAAAACGCGTGCAATTTTAACATAAACATGCTTAGGTGACAGGAACTCTTCTCTTCTCTCTGGCAGTAGATTTTTTACTTGTTTTTCAAGTGTGCCATGAGGTACTTGCTTACCCTGAATGGTTTACTGTTAATCTCAGTTGTTTGTGCAAGATAGTGTGCTAGCTTATTCAATATTTTCTTTCTGTACAACTCAGTTTTGTATCTTGAGTGCCTACCTAACTCCAGACACTATTGTATACTTCAGGAAATCTTGGCACGAATAGCAACTTAAATGATAGTTTCTTTCACTTTCATTAGTAACAAGCATACTCTGATAGAAATAGATTGTCATCTCGTGCGTATTCCTATTAACATAACATTCGTCTTGCCTCTTTGTGCTTAGTGCATGTAGATGTATGCGTCTGTCAGCGAAACAAAAAAAAACTCATGGAAGTGCCTACTTACATATTGTTAACTGCTTGCTATCCATAGATTTTAGGGCCTGTAGCGTTCATCTTAGCTTATGCTGCTCGATGCACGTAGATGTATACAAACGTCAGAAGAATAAAACAACACATGCACGTCCTTTCTTTTTAATACGATGTAGTGTACAGCTTCTTATTTTTCCCTTCCTGCACTACCCCTCTAGCTATCTAGCTCTCTTTTCTGTATTTGCTATTCTATCTTTGTACGCAACTCGACTGGCAATGGTTGCATTTCTCTTTATATCTACCTAGCTAAGTGTGTACATCACATGCTAGCGTCGCCTAACGTGTTTTACGATGGCAATATAGAATCGCTCGCCCATGTGCATATTGTCTTTACCTTGCAGGCGGCGCAAGATGTGTACTTCCCTCGGCAGGCCTTTGTCCAGAGGCTGAGCGGGGCTCTGCGTCTGGCCATCAACGACGTGTCGACCTGGCGCGAAGATGGCTCACGCCATACCGGCCGCATCAACATGAAGGTGCCAGGTCTCAACGGCGCAACAGTCGACCGCGAGTTCATCGGCGACCCGATGCCTAACGAGTACATGGCCGTGGAGAGTGCAGCGGAGCAGGTGATCGAGTTCTTCCGCGTCTACCTTCGCATCCGCATCAACGACACAAACCACAAAGAACTCGTGGACAAGGAACGCATCCTCCTAACGTCTCAGTCCTTCCAGATGCTCCACCAAGAAGCAGCCGAGTCCGCCATCAACAACAACGCGGCTGCGCGTTGCGCCTACGACCTGCTCCAGCAGCAGCACAACAAGACGCTCCAAGAAAATGCCACTCTCCGCGGAGAGAACGCTGCTTTGCAGCAGCAGCGCGATGCTCTCGAAGCCGAGAGAGCTGGCTTCGCTCAGGAACGAGACAGCATGCTTCGTCAGATAGCACAGCTCCAGCAGAGCTTCACCGCCCTGGCAGAACAGGACGCCAAGCTCGCCCAGGACCTGGCAAATTCTCTTCATCAGCACAATGTCCTCCTCGAACAACACGTCGCGACTGAGCGCGACCGTGCTGCCCTTGCGAGACGGTTCGACATCCTGTTTGACAGGTATGCGGACATCATTGAAAGGGCTAGGCGTGTGGCCGAAAAATCAGCAGGCTTCCTGCCCATCAACCACCAGCACGGGCAGGATCATAACGGTCGCCCGTTCGTGGTCCCAGTGTTCGCAGGGACACTCCCGCCTCCAAACCGTGCTCACAAAATGGCCCTGTCTCTGCTGTCCCTCTATCACCACAGGATCGATACGGAGTGGGCTCTAGCCCACTAAGGTAATCCCTCGCTCTGTTTCTATACCTACTTCCTAGCCCTGTAATCACACGCTGATTCTGTAATTTTGACACCAGAAGCTTGGAGAGGAGCTGCAGCGGAGCACGATGCCAGACATAAAGACGTCGCCGACAATAGGAGTAAAGACCCAGCCCTCATGGTCGCTCCCTAGAAGAAAAAAGTACTCGGCACGACGTCTAATTTTGCTCACCGCCTGTTCTGCATCGCGTTCCAAGACCAATCAAGCACCGCAAAGTAGGATTTTGTACCCAGCGCTACCTTGCTGGGACGAATAGAAGTAGTTTGTGTAGTCCAGGATATATAGTAGATCGACGCACCATGTAAGCAAAGCACCTTTATGCACCGCAGACGTATGAAGCCTATAAGTATGAAAAAAGTTGTGTCCACTGTGTTTCGCTGACAGACGATTCGGCCAACTGACCATCCTACCGCACCCCGTTAAAACATCTTCTAAGATAATAGAGGAACAAACTTGCCAAGATATACGAAAGAATAATCTCCATTTGCGTATACACCTGATCTGCCGTACTAAGTATCTAACACACCGTTTAAAAAAAGAATAGCACTAAACAAACAATCTATGCATCCACGCTTCCGCCAAAAAATTTGTCCGCAAGTGAACTAGACAAAATGCACAAAAATATATACACGATTCTATACCTACATTCGCGATAGAAAATAGAACAGAAAGCCACAGCGTCGAGCGCAAGCTGAATTCCTGCGCGCATATTGCCTTTGTTATACTCACACACAAGGGATAAAAAAACTAGCCTCATGAAGGCTTGCATTATTCCTATGAATGTTTTTAAAAATCGGTGCAGAGCAAAACAGCTCGACCAAACAGAAGTTTTTTTTAAAAAAAATATTCCTAGATATAACCACATAAAAAAAACAAAAGATACAATCAGACGAAAACAGTTCCGTGATCTCGAAACAACAATCAGAGAATTAGCCGTGAAAGTTCATTCCAAAACAGAAAAAGACGACGGTGAAATCAGCGCCAGAGGGAAAAAAAGAGGTAATATCATAGCTAGAAAATGACACCCGTACCGACATCACAGCTTTTTATTTAGCTTGCTTCCTTCTCAAGTAGTAAATAATATAACTTTAATACTAAAAATTGCGCCAGATAGATTCCTGCATTCCTAGGCTAGAAGTAACTTCCGTACTGGATACAATGATAGCCGATAGCGAACGAAAAATCTGACTGAGCTCCTTGTGAAATTTGAAAGAAGAAAACTACATATAAATCTCTCTCAATAAAATACGATCATAAACAGGTTAAAAAAAACGGATGCTGAAATTTAGACCGCTTCTCAAATGATGTAAAAAATCCTTTTAGACGTATAGGCAAAAGATAGAAGACCGGCTTTATAGAACAATTTACACAAATTCCAGTGATACGTACAGATTCTGCCCTTGAAAATCATTAAATATCACTCGACTAGAAAACAAAAACATCAGAACACATTACACGTACACACAAGCCATGAGAAAACACGTACGCAGAGACTTTCTGCATGCCACAAAACACGTAGGCTCCTACACCTACATCCCAGACATGCCCACACACACACTGCCCATACTGCGTCCACAAACTTTACAGGATCACTCACCGATACCGACAGCTGCTCCAAAACCAGCGGAACCAACAGCGGCCCTATCCTGAACCCACTCACCTAGACACTTAACTCCAAACGCCAAATGACCAAGCATGGTCACGGCCGCAGCCGGTGGAAGATTTCCAGAAGAAGCAGCACATAGCTGGCCACAAAAACGTGCAACATCACGGAGATCCGCAAGCGAGTCGCCCCAGCCCCTCTCCAAAGCTAATGCCTTACGAACTGCTACCTTATATTTGCCGACAACGACTTTCTTGGAAGTTCGATGCAGAATGTTACGGCGACGTGCACGATTCGCCCCGGCCCAATTCACATCGTCAACACGAAATCCGTGCTCCCTTCTCAGCAAACGGAGCAATCTCTCGGCTGCATCCTCTTCGGCCGACACAACGTCCGGCAAAACACGGCTGACTGCGCTCACTCTCGCAGCGCAACCAACGTGACAGCGCTGAGGAATGGTTGCTTCTACTGCCGTCCGGTATCCACCCGACAACCACCCAGTAGAATACGTAGCCGCTGACCCCTCCACGTCCTTCACTACTTCCGCAACAATCAAACGACGAGGAACACGGACGACAACAAGACCGCCTATAAAACAACAAAGCAAAACACAGAAAAAATTAGCACCCCAACTAAAGATTCGGCAAACATTAGACCTAAAAAAAACATGCGTCTCCAATACAGAAAATAGCCAGAATACAAAGAAGACAGAGAAATATGCACCGCCATGCGTCCCAGCCATCCTGGTCGCTTCCAATCACGGCTCTAAAAAAATCACTCGAGAACACAAACAGCAGATGGAATCGGTAAAGCAAAAAGCAGCTGCTGCAGGCCGTCCCTTCCAGCCACCGAAACACGCTCCTTATGTACACCTCCCAAAACCGACTTAAGCCAATATAGCCGGAAGACACGTTCCGCTCCCAGAGAAACTGATTCACGCCGTACAGACACGCATGAAGCCACCACGCCGCAGACAGGAAAGCTGGACACGTTAACGCAGCTCTTCCGTGCGCAAGTCAAATAGAACCAACAAAACAGAAAACACAAAAGGCACACAAGAACCTACACCAGATACGTAAAAAAAAAAACGCTAAATCAAAAAAACGGCGCGGCAAGACGCGCACGGTCCCTCTAGTACTGAACTATACCCAAGGAACAAAACAACGCTTTTGGTACTTCATAATCATAAATAAAAAATATGGTGTATAGATGAAAAATGTGGATTTAAACTAAAGACTTGATTAACTAAAATACCTCCCTACGTTAAACACTATTTTTTTAAAAAAAATACATTTTTATTTCATTTGAGAAAAATAATACAAGTTTCCAAAAATTTGTAAAATTAATACATAGTCGAGGTGGCCAAAATCGACTGGACCTAGTTGAGAGGTGGTTGAACTCGACTGGACCCAATAATGGTGGTCGAACATGATTCCATAATCCAGTCGTGGTTGCCGCCATTATTTCCCGTCAATTTTGTTGTGACCATCTCCCGTCATTTTTTTTGACCCCTCGCTCCCGCCATCTTTTGCCCCAATTTTCCTACCCTCTCTCCCATCATATTTTTTTCTCTTTTCTTCCTATAAAAATGTTCTGCTGGTAGGCGAAGCGGTTGAGTGTCGCACCCTAGATGGCTAAAGTCTAGTAGCAGAAAACATCACCTCCTCACTGAGGTGGGTAACCCGGTACATTGTACGCATCGAAGTTGTCGGGTTTTTCTTTAGATCGGAGTTTTTATCGCAATAAGTCTGAACAACTTCTGCAGTTAGCTGGTGATTTTAGGATAAATAAGAGAGAAGTTCCATGATAGGAACTACTTAGTAGTGACAGTCTCCTCGCTAAGTGGGGGAAGGAATTATATAGGAAAGCATAAAGGATGGCCGAAAGTGCTCTTGTCTCCTAAAAATGTTTTGGTATTTGTTACAAGAAGAAGGTTTATCTAATGGTTTGATTGAGTTTGAACAGGTGATGAAAACAAATAAGATTTTTTGAAACGGCTTCAGGCGGCAGTAGTACCGTTAGGGGCGGAGGTACTACCGCCGGACATGGCTGGGACCAGCGGTAGTACCGCCAGAATACCCCTATGTTGGGTAAGAGAGGTACTAAAGATGGTAGTACGGCGGTAGTACCCCTACTGGAAAACTCCTAGTGCTGCTACCTAGCACAGCGGTACTACCGCTTGACACGATGGTAGTGCCACCGGGCACGGAGGTAGTACCGCCAGGCCTGCCACCAATTTTATAAATCTTACATGAAAGTAAGAAGAGTGGCATCATATTTTATAAAGTGAATCTATTAAGACCGTGAAGATACTAATCACATCCAGGCTTTGTAACAACACAATACTTAAATGGCATTACGGATGCACACAACTAGAAAAAAGAAGAAGCCAAACAAAAAGCCTCACTATATAGTTTCAGTCCTTGCAGCAGCAGTACAACCACCACCAAGACAACACCTAAAGTACAACATCTCCAAAAGCGCCGCCTCCAAGAAGCAAACATTGCGCAGGCGACATCGTCGCCAATCACAGATCTTGGGTTTTCACCATGCAACTAGTCTCCTTTCTCAAAACAATGTCTTTAACAAGGCCACACAACAAATTAACGCCAAATCGTGGATTTTCAGTCTAAAAGGAAAGAATTTGAACTTCACTTGTACCGTCGTCCCCACTTACATATTGTTGCTAAAAAATCTGAAACTTCAAACAAGTTCTTCATATCCACAACGGCTCCAATCGCCACTACTAGTCCTCTGATTTCGGTTGTCATGACATTCTCCGCCTCTGACTTCACCATGGAACGATACATATCCCATGATTGCAACATATAGCAGAGTGTCTGCCGCTCTCTCCTTAACGGAAAATCATTGGACACGACCGAATGCCACCCGATCCAGCAATCTACAAGCATAACGCGCCCATGGGAGTTCGTCGGCGGAGTCTTCCGGAACCTGACACTCTGGCTGTATTAAGGAGGACATGTGTGAGGCAGATCATTGTCTTGTTGCAAGAGGAACCCTAGGACCGTCGCCTTTATTCAGGTTGAGCCCGCAGCCCCTACGCCGTCAGCCGGCACCCCGCTAGATCTTCCGTACCTTACCCAACAGGCGGTCATGGGCCAGGCGGGTAAGGAAGTGACATCACAGGGGCGACCCTCCACCAGATTCGTCCCTACCACACATCGAAGAATATTTGGGTAAGCAGCATAGGAAATCCACCCATATCAGATCTAGGTTTCTTTCAACGGTACCCGCCACCACCCAGCGCAGGGTCGCCACCCTGGTCACAGATCGACGACACGCCGACTCTCAGCGGCTGACTCCGTCTTCCACCGCCCTAAGTCACCTTCGACGGTCAGGGAAGGATCCACTACCGCTACGAGGACCAGAGGCACCGGCAGCGAGGGGGCTGACGACGTAGGGGGTGGTTCTAGCGGCGCGTGCGGGATGCCCCATGTGTGAGGGGGTTTGGGTTGTACATATTGGCCACACATTTCGTTTTATCTAGGGGTTCGTGGAGTTTCTAGTTTGCAATTGATTTTTCTGTTACAGCTCATCGGGGAAATTCTCTTATAATTAATTCATCAAGGTATTTTGTCTTAATTTCGAATCAAAAGTTCACATCCATTTCTAAAAGGCTCGTATTAGTGTTTTCCTATGGAAAGGGACCTTAGTATTAGAGTTGTTAAAACAATATATTTTTTTTCAAAAAAAATCACCTTGTTTAGTTTTGGAGATGTGTGACAACCGAAGGGTGCCGTGCAAAATAAAGAAAACATTGAATTAAACATACAAATAAATCAACCAAGGGCTTCATATGTTGGTACCAGGGTGCTCGGTAGTACTGTCGAATCTGCATCTCAACAAGTCCCTCGGGTGAACCCATAGTGTTTCGAATAGGAGAACCTGTATGCGCTAGTGACGATCGTCGGCTAGACAGGAGGCACGATTTACCCAGGTTCGGGGCCCTCGTAGAGGTAAAACCCTTACTCCTGCCTCTGTCGATCTGTAGTATCGAATAGATCGGTTACAATGGGGGTCGCTCAAATCGAGGGTATGATCTCGAGTTTGAGGCTTGGTGGTGCGGTATTGCTTGGTCCTCTATCGGTGATTCTCCTGGCCTTATATAGGTGGCCAGGTCTCAAACTGCCCCCGAGCGTTTGCTCGATTGGGATTTTTCTAGTCGGGTAGACGCTCAGATTTTTCATCTTGCTTTCTTTCGGATGACCATTATAGTCGTTTTCCATTTGGAGGGTGTATACCCTGTGTGATGAGTTTATTACCCGAGTATCGAGTGATGAAAGTGCCTGTATTTTTTGGCTATTTTCGCAGAAGATGTGGCGCGGTAGCTTGGCTCTCCCGAAAGATCAGGGCCAATTAATTGCAACTAGGGCAAAAACAGTTTTAGCCTACAGAGATTCGAGACCTCCGACTCGAACCCGATGAGGTGATCATTGCGACTGGGCCGTAGAGGTCTTACCGAGTCGAACTTAACCTATAGGGGTACCCGGCGCGTCCGCTAGGATTTTTCTTCGTGTTGTTGACACGGAATTTTACCGGAGGACGCAGCTTGAGTGCGATTCCAGGCCCTCAAGAGAGATCTTTTGGGTTTTACCTTCATATTCGAAATAATACGGCATCCGGATGTGCCTAGTCGGCTGAACAATCCAGGTCTATGATGTGTAAACATCGTGTGATGGAATGGCAGGATCTGCGCACCCGTGAAGTTTAGGTCTGTGATTTCTCGAGTGAGAAAATCAAGCTGTTTTGTCCATACGAAAGAGTTATCGCGTCTAAAAATTTTGTGCCCATACGAAAGAGTTTTCGTGTTTGGGGTTCTCTTTTACGCGAAATTTCTTTCGCGTTTTCTTTAAACTTACCCATACGGAGTTTTGTTCGTGTTTGGGGTTTTATCCGAAGCTATTCAGACTCGATGACGTTAGTCATGACGTCATAGCGCACTCTGTTTGCTCTGAATCCTCTCGACGGGACGTGACGAAGCGAGAAGATAGGTGTTGGCCCACCTTGTCAGCTTTTTGACCGGAGACGACACGTCGTTCCCGGTTTTTACGCAAACTGCGCGTAGTAATTGCGCAAGATCTACTGTTGGGATCGTGGCACGAAACAGCTTCCGCCGCCCTTTCGTTTCAGCTTCACGCGTGGCAGCTACGATGAGCGCCACGTTGCTCGATGAATGGCCATGATTGGGCAACTCTGTGTATAAACGTGATCCTTAGGTAAACGGTGAAAGTTTCCCCGTCATTTGCTTCCAGCCTTCGTCTTCCTCATGCTCAACCCTTTCTCAGCGAACTCGCACCAGCATCCATGGCGGGAGGCAAGAAGCGCAGTGCAGCCGTTTCCTCCTCAAGGGCGACGGAGGAAGCCCCCGCGCCACCCGCTCCACGCTCTGGCGACTGGCGCTCGCCCAGCACTACGAGCAAAAGCATCAAGGAGATGCAGAGAGAGGGATTGTTGCCTCCAGAGTCCGAGAAGCGGGTGCGCCTTGGCAAGAAAGAAGAGGTACCCAATCCCCGCGCTAACTAACGCGTGGTCTTCGCAGACCATGTTTAGCATGGGCTCTCCTTCCCCCTCCATCCTTTCCTTGTGGCATTGATGTATGTCTATGGCATACAGCTCCACGACTTGCCTCCCAATGCGGTGCAACACATCTCGTGCTTCATCGTTTACTGCGAGTGCTTTCTGGGCATTCGCCCTCACTGGGGCCTTTGGAAGGCCCTCTTCAAGGTGCGAGTCTTCCGCGAGAAATCGTGGGTAGAGTCCGAGCCTGGTGAACCGCTGCGCACCGGCGGCTTTGGAATCCAGGCGAAATCGGACAATTGCTACTTCGGGATGCACTTCATCGACTTCGCGCAAGGATGGAGAAAGAAGTGGTTCTACGTCGTTGACAACAGTGCGGGTGGAGCTCATGAGTTCCACCCGTTCGCTGTCCTGGAGCGGCGGAAGTCCTGGGCGCACAAGCTTTCAGCCGAAGAAAACCAAGTTGTTGCTCCGCTACTCGCCAAGGTGATCGCCCTTCGTGATCAAACCGCAGGAGTTGTGCTGAATGGCTTGCACCTGGCGAGCTTGTTCCTCAAGCGCAGGATCCAGCCTCTACAGGAGAGGCCCTCCACGATGTGGGAGTATCAGGGTGTTGAAGACCCCAGCCGCGTGAGCCGAGAAGAACTTTAGAATGTTGAATTCGAGAAGAAAATCGCGTCCATCACCAGTTTGAAAGTGGGCGAGGCCTTCCCTGACTGCTCAGTCGCAGCTTTTGAGGCTTCGAGACCTCCTCCACCCGAGGTAAGTTCAAATTTTTCATTGTTTTTGCCTTCTTTCCTGCTTGGAAGTTTTGTCGACTGAATTTCCTCTTCCTTTTCTTCTTTTGTTCTCTTCTTGTAGAGCCTGGCAGTGGCCGATAGCTATCTGCCAATTTCTGGTGAAGAAGTCTCTGACTTGTTGGCCAGCAATCTGGATGCCCCGGCTGATACTAGCGTTGCTGATGCTAGCTCGAGTTCTGACCATGGTTCTTCGGATGACGTGGAGGAATCGGGTAGCGATCTTCTGCATTGCAAGCGTCGTCGGGTACGAGAAGGTGAAGCTACCTCCAAGGACAACTCCTTGGGTGGAGCATCCGATAAAGAGCCTCTTGTTGTGACTCCGCTTAGTGTGCGCTATCCCCTTGCTCCCAGACCGACGATCCAAACCGGTTGGAACGCGGATATGCTGGACGATGAAGATGACGAGTAAGTTTATTTCTTTCTTCCATTTCCTAATCGAATGTTTTTAGCATGCTACTACTTATGTTGTTTCCTCATTTTTGATGATAGTCCTCAATCCATCAGCCCCGGCCGGTTCGCCTCTTCCCTTCCTCTTGAAAAAAGGAAAGAAGTCGCTGCTGCGGGTGGGACCCCGACTACTGGTACCGTCCAGAATTCACCGAGTCCAGCCCCCACAGCGCTGGCTACGGAATATAGGATTCCTAGCTTTGCTGTTGGGGCCTCGACTTCGAAAGAAGTGTCGGGTAGCTCGTCTGATCCTCTCTCCATTGCTCAAGGGCAGGTAAATCTTGCTATTTTCTTTTGCATATTATACTTTGTCTGTTTGGGATTTTTTATCGGGTGCACGGCAGTACTCCCGATGGGAGTAGCCCCCGAGGCTGTAGTTAATCGTGTGCGATTGGCTACAGGCTCAAGAACTAGCTCTGTCTTCTCTTCATTTTATCGGGTGCACGACAGTGCTCCCGATGGGAGTAGCCCCCGAGGCTATACTCGGATGTTTGCAATCGTGTATAGGCTCAATCTTCTCTTCTTTGACTTTTTCATCTTCATGTTTTTGTAGTCTCTTCTTGACTCCCTTGTAGCCGTTGGCCGTCGCGTTATTTTGGCCGAGACAGAATGCGTGACCCTTCGGGCAGATCGCGATCGACTTGTCTCAGAAAACGAGCTTCTTCGAGGTAAATTTATCTACTCCTTCTATCTCATCTTTCCGTTCACACGAGTTCCTTTGGGTTTCAAACTTGTTGCTGTGCAGCTCAAACCGACGCGTTGAAGGCCGAAAAGATGGATGCTGTCACTCGAGTAGGCGCCCTAGAGGCTCAGTTGGAAACTGCTCGACAGGAGCTTGAATCCTCTCGTAAGCAGTCGACTGACCTTGAGGGAAAGCTTGCGGATGCCCAGGACGCCCTGAAAAAATTGGAGGAGGCTGGCACGAAGCAGGATAACGATCTTGTTGACTTCCTTCGTCCTTTGGCCCAGTGTTTTGCAGGTAAGTTGCACTTATCCTTTATTTTTCGACTGGCGGGTGAGTTCTTTGGATTTTTACTTCTCTTTCTACAGGTCTTCTTGGCGTCGCTGTTGAGCTTCCCGGGGTTCAACGAGTGGATGCCTTGATGGATTCCTGCGCTCAGCTTCGACAGCATTCTAACGGGATTTGCACCCTGATTAGCGATGCTACTCGAGTGATGACGCAACTTCATGGGCCTTTTCTGGTCGACGTCGTGGTTCCGCCCATGCTGAATGATCTTCTGAAGGTCTTTTTGGAGGGCAATCTCCTTGATGCCTACTCGGTTGCTCAGTCAGAGTCCGGGGCGAAGACTGCTATCCAGTTTGCACTGGCGCACAGAGTCGCGGGCTTGGAGGAAGCGTACTCAAACCTTCCTGTAACATCCCAGTGTTTGGGAAGTTATAATGATCTAAATTTAATATGTGCATTTGCAAAGCATGCATCTAAAAATAAGGGAAATTTTGGCACGAAAGTTTAAACGAATCAAAGTGACCAAAGTTTCACTTGACATGATGAAATAGGTCTAGTTCATCTGGTCAGGAGTACATTTGGAGTGATCTTTATAACAAGTATCTTAAGAAACCAAATCATCTGGTTACACCAACCATAGTTGGTTATGACCAACACTAACTCTCAACAAGTCTAACCACAAGTCCATAAGTGACTTGGGATAATTCACTAGGCATCTAGAACTCAAAGAGGGGTGAGTATCCAAATCAAATATCTGATGATCATACTTCCACTAATAAGTAATACACAATTGAACCATCACATCAATAGAGGTGTTATGTTCTCTCAAAACTGTAACTCTTAAGTTGTAAACCATCCACACAACATCTTTCTAAATTGTTTAGTAACTACTAAGTGAACCATCACAAGTAAATAACAAAGTTTCAATAGAACACAAGTGATACAAACAACTATTAACTTAAACCCCACAAGTGGGAAATGACATAATAATTGTATTAACATATTTATCGAATATGTACATATCTCCTCCACCATAAAAGAAGTACCTAAGATAAGAATCAAATCTTCTTCAACTACTATAAAACCTTCATCATTACACATGATCTTTCCAAACCTCTATGTCTGTATCATGAATACAAATGAGGATATAAAGTAACAATATGACACTCTGAGTAACCAACTAACAACTATTACACAAGTTATTAAACCCTAACTAAATTCACATGCTCATTGTCTTAATCATCTTATACAAGTGAGCATATGAAATCTTAACACATCAATGAACCATTTGATCAACTTACTATCTAAATACACCATTCCCCAAACACTCCACATTTATATCCAACTCATCATTCAACAACTAAAGTATCTCTGATACAACTAATGAATAACAACAAATTATGACCTCAAGTGGAGGAAGTTAATTGAAAACTAAGTAAACCAATCATGTATGATATAAGAACATATCTTGTGGGAAATACAATAAGAAGTTTATGGAAGGATAATAAAAGCATGAAGTAACTCTCAATCAAGATCTTGTTATGTTGTCAAGATCGTCCTATCTTGTTTTCCAATCTTCTCAAAGTCATTCTGCAAAAGAAGCAACCATAAGAAAAGAGGAACTACCACCAGAAGATCTTCAGGAAGATTCTTTAGGATGTTCTACAAGTGCTATTCTAATCTATTATAAGAGTATTTGGAAACTCTTATATCTTGATCTGATCTTATTAACTCTCTTGAAATAGTGTGATATTCCAATGTTAGTGTTATATAGAAGTGGTTTGGTAACAAGAGTAATTACTTTGTTAACAAATAACTTTTGTATACTCAAACAATTGAGTGTCATACACAAACAAACAGAAGACTGAATAACCTGGTACATCTCAGCCTATTCTATATGAGTAGTAATTTGGAGGCAAGTCTGATCCACTTGTTAACAAATTCTACTTATATGCATATGGTAACTTGATGTTATAAAATACACCTACATTCTATTATAGATAAAACCATGATCCATAAAAGGAATAGAATAACAAGGAGAAAATAATAAACCACATTATAACTTGAACCACTTATAAGTAAGGAAGAAACCAAGATAAGGAAGAAAACAAGCAACATGTTGAAATCCAAGTGTTTGATGTTATATAAGAATAATTTGATTACAAGGTCAGATCAACCTTGTGAACAGAATATTCATGTAGCATTAAAACAACTGAGTTTCCATAATCTATTTTTCATCATAATTGAATACACCATAAGAAGGAACTGGTTATGGATTCAAATGAACTCATCTCATCAGGAACTACAATTTACTACTAAAGTCAGTATCTGGGAACCACTCAATATATCCTATCAGCTCTAGTGGTGAATTTCTTAAGTCAAGAGACCATCAAGGATCTCTGATACAACTAATGAATAACAACAAATTATGACCTCAAGTGGAGGAAGTTAATTGAAAACTAAGTAAACCAATCATGTATGATATAAGAACATATCTTTGTGGGAAATCAATAAGAAGTTTTATGGAAGGATAATAAAAGCATGAAGTAACTCTCAATCAGATCTTGTTATGTTGTCAAGATCGTCCTATCTTGTTTTCCAATCTTCAAAGTCATTCTGCAAAAGAAGCAACCATAAGAAAAGAGGAACTACACAGAAGATCTTCAGGAAGATTCTTTAGGATGTTCTCAAGTGCTATTCTAATCTATTATAAGAGTATTTGGAAACTCTTATATCTTGATCTGATCTATTAACTCTCTTGAAATAGTGTGATATTCCAATGTTAGTGTTATATAGAAGTGGTTTGGTAACAAGAGTAATTACTTTGTTAACAAATAACTTTTGTATACTCAAACAATTGAGTGTCATACACAAACAAACAGAAGACTGAATAACGATGATATTACTTGCAATTGTCCACAAGGGTGATAACAGAAGACTAGTGGCAACTAGAGAGAAGAACATCAAGCAACAGAAGACCACAAGAAGCAACACTGCCTTAGTAAGGGATCATAAGAAATTATGCAGTGAATCATTAGGAGAGAACCAATAACCTCTGTCAAGCTCATCAGAGATGAGGAACTCATAATAATATTTTTAATGGAACCAACTATCAAGTATGGGATAATAACAAGCCATTACCTCCACATGTCTTGATATGTGGAGGTAGATGAAAACAAGCCTAAAACCTTATTTTCCAAATCCTTTTCACATGTAAGACTTACAGATGATAACAAAAACTCATCTATATATAACCACGTAAATGATTTCATGCCCTAAAACAACATGTAATAATATCTATACTTGAAAACAAGGTTGGGCAAACAAACATATAGTATCTTGATATTGGGAATCAATGTGAGCATCCTAAGCCACTTATGTTCTCCACTTTATCAAGAACTAAACAGAAACATGACCTATACACACACTTAACTAAAATGTCAACCAAACTTTCTAAGAGTTTCCAAAATGAACATAACAAAGTCACACAAAGGAAAGCAAGTCCATTTGATATCCAACACATTTGGTATGTCATGGAAAAACATTTCCCTATTTGTTGATTTTGCTACTATGCATAAAAAATCAAACACTATAAAGTAGTTTTACCAATTGTTTCCTAAATGACTTATACCTAAAAATTCTCAATAGAAAACATACCATTATACCCATAACATGTTAGTGGTGCTGTTTTCATGACATAGCATACACAAAGTAAATTTTAATTCATATGATATTAAATAGAGAGAAAATAACAAAAACCACTTAATCTCGCACCCTAAATAAAAAATACAAACATTATTCAATTTCACCAAAACAAAACATGGTGAGGTTGCAAATTTGATGAGCTTTCCAAATATATTTTTTAATACTTTTTAGGTTCACAAAAAAGCCCCAGAAAACAAGCTTTTCTTCTCAGTTTGAGACAGAGGACCAATTTAGAAAATCTAGAAAACTCCAGGGGGTTATCAAAAAATCGCATTTCTTTTTTCCCTCTTCTTCTTCCTCAGCCAGAAGGCAGAGGAGAAGGATGTCGTGGCGTGGCCACTGCATCCTCCCCGTGGCCGCCCCTTCCGTGCGGATAAGAAGGAGGAGGAGCCCTCCAACTCGCCCTCTTCACTCTTCTCTCTCTCTCGCTCACTCTCTGTCTTCCTCTCTGTAGTTGAACTGAGAAACCCGAAACCCTAACCCATGGCCGCCGGCCATTGCCGTTGATTTCGGCCATCCCCGGAGGACGTGAGACCACAGCGAGCTCCCTCTCGACGCCCTCTATCTTCCCTGTGAAGCTCGTTTGCTGGGAGGACCGGAGAAGGCCGAATCGGGCCGTCTTCTTCACCACCGGCCGCCGGAAGCCACGGTTGATTCCGGTTGATTCCAGCGAGTCCTGGCCTCCCCGACCTCATCCTCGAGCTCCTGGTGAGATGGCGCACCTCGTGGTGCCTTTCATTTGTCAAAACCCGTGCTAATTGCATAGTGTTCATCGGGTTGCCGTCGCCGGGCCGCCGCAAACCTCGTCGCCGGCGGGTCTCCGATGACCATATGGTCATTCCGCCACCACCAACAGCTTCCCCTTTCTCTCATCTAGCTCTAGGACCCAATGAATCGACCAATTTACACTCAATCAATGGATTGCTAAACCACAGTACAAATCCCAATTCCTATGACCTAGCCATGACGTCACCATGACTTCCTATTCCCTTTCTCTTTTATTTCTTGAATTAAATCGGTTTATGACAGGTGGAACCCACCTGTCAATTTGAATATTAGCAGAAATTAAGTAAAACATTATAATTCAATAACTTTAAATTCTGTAAATCAGAAAATATAAATAACATATCATTTTAATCAAAAAATAAAATCTATTTGATTATGACATTTTTAAATGAATTTGATAAAATTTTAAATTTAATATTTTCTTTAATTAAATTAAATCATTTAAAAATTGAGAAAACTAAGAAATAATTAATAAAATCAGAAAAATACAAGTTATATACCAAAAAGCTCCAAATGATAAATGCAACTCATCTATAATGTTACAAAGTCATTTGACCAAGTTTTTATGTGGGCAACGTTTTGCCTAATCATTTAACTCACTAAAATTAATAAATTAATATCCATATTCAAATATTTATAGAAAACATCAATTGATATACCAAATTAAAGAGAACAACATTTCCAACTCAAATATGTCAATTGTAAAACATTTTACGTAACTTCTAAACCTTGCTTTTATAAGTATACTGAAAGTCTATAAATGCCTATAAAAACTAGAGATGATTACCATGTCATTATTTTCTTTATTTAATAAAACCTCATGTTTTCACACCTATAAAACTATCATCACAAGTAAATAGCAAGTATTGTGATGATAGAGTTTACTGTACTAGTTCACCATTTTCAACTAAACTCATTGTCATTAGCTCCCACATTTTGGAAAGTAAAATCAAATATGTTTGTTACCTTTTCAATAATTGTTTTTCAGTGTTATTGTTGTGTTATCTAATAAAGTAATAAACACTTCCACTTAAACATAATAACAATTGTTTGACAAGTAAAAGTGAGAACACATGTAACTCTAAAAGAAGTAATAACCACAATCACCTCTAGTAATGAAACAACTTCACCTAAAACCTGGGTGATTGAGATATCGTTTCGAACGTGGCTTACATTTGTAAGCTGGGGTATTTTCCTGGGTATTTCATGATGCATCTCATTACTATGCATGTATCATCTTGCCAGTGTTTTCTGTAGTCCTTACCGGGACTACTTTGCTATCTTTCAGATGTTTGGATTTTTCTACGCGACCCTCGAACCCCGAAGACCTGGATTATTATTGTTATTTCAATCTCAGGCAAGTTCATCACTTGCTCATATCCTTTGCAGTATTTCATAACAAACTATTTGCAAAAACCCTATCGTATTATCACCTATTCTCAAAAGAATGCATGATCCTATTTTTATAATAATATGACTACTTGAATGACTACCCGAGTGGTAGTGTTCTATATGGTGGGCGGATGGAACCATGGTAAGATGAATAGGTTAAAGGAAGGTTCCATCTGCACGGGAACGTATTACCTAGGAACTAATCACAAATGCCGTCAGAACTCGGTGCGCCGTAAATTCGCGTTGACCATGGATCTTCTATGGGGGGAGTAAGTCAGCCGTGATACTTTTCTCGTTCGCATGTCAACGGACTGCCTGAGACGTACGCTGTAGGTCTTGCGAGACTACATGCACATGGGTGGGAGCCCTTACGTCCCACGGACTCTGGGGTCTATGAGTGTCTGCCAGGGGCACGTAGATCTCCATCGTGAGGGGTGGAATCAGGTGTTCAACCTGCTGGCAGAAATGGGTGGGCATACTTTGTGCGGAGAAGCACGGTTTGTCTTGGACCACCAACCGGGCCCCACACCTGAGTGGGAGTGGACAGGAATGTACACCTGGTTGTGCAACATGGTCTTGGTCGTCCATGGGTAAAGTAACGCACCTCTGCAGAGTGTAAAAGGATGTGGCATGTTACCCCCTGTTCCGGGAAGGAACTGCGAACGCTACAGGAAAGGCAATTCCATGAAGTTCTAGCTCCTGTGATGGTCTGGCGGGCATAGTTTTCAGAATTAAAAGCAACCTCTTGAAGAAAGTTTTACAAAACCTTGCATTAGCTTATGACTCTTTCGAGTCTAAAGCTGTAGTTAGTGCATCAAACTACCCACTATATATCATGAACTTGCTGAGTAACGCTCGTTACTCATTCTATCCCGTTTGACCCCTTGCTTAGAGTTGAAGCCTATTGAAGTCATCACCGTGAAGCCATCACTACCTCATGAGGCTAGGTGGAGTGATCTACTACTTAGTCGGTAAAGTATCATCATCAACAACGCTGGTGGAGGACAAGCTATCATGGTGTAGGTAGAGTCCATTCTTGGACTTAGTAGTTATAAGCCATAGATTAGGGCTGACATCAGCCGTAGTGGATTAGTTCTGAGCCAGAGTTCTTCTCCGGCTTGGAGCTTCGAATTGCTTCTTCTGATGTTTCATTTGCAGGAGATTTTCTTGATTCATCAAGGAGATTTTCAAGATTTTGTAATGAAGTTTGTATCCTATAGCTTTGCTTGGACCCGTTGTATTTCTGTTGTACCACTCTGAGAGATGTAATATTCACGGATAAGTCCTTCTGTGAGTATTATGTCAACGACTTGCGCACTACACATGCAGTGGTGTGCTGGGTCACCACACTTCCCGTCGATGCTACTACGGGCAAAAAGGTAGCGCTTCGTCCTTTTGGCGATCCAGCTGGAGTCCTTGCCCGTAAGTTATCTGATTTGATCGCCCGTGCTAGTCGCAGGGGGCATACTGCCGCGAGTGGCAGCACATCTGCAGCTCCTTAGGATAGTTTTTCTGTAGTTTGTACTTTCGATGTAATGAACCTTGGGATGTATTCCCGTATTCTACTTTTAATTGAAATGTTGTTTTGACATCTGAGATGCTTCCTGTGATTGGATTGTCATGAGTTTCTCCCGATGGGAGTAGCCTGCGAGCACCTGTCGAATAGGTGGTTTTATTTCTCGAATGGAGCATCTTATTCCTTAACTTTCCTTATCTTCTTCTAGGTAACCGGAGTTCTCGCGGAGTCTTCGAGTGGGTCTGCTGCCCAAGTAGATCCTCTTGTTGCTGCTGTTGGTACTCTTGCTGGCCTCCGTGACCGTGTTGCGGATGGTGAGCGCAAGCTAAAAATTCTGCATGGGGTGGCGGATGTAGCCAAGTCCAAAGAAAAACTTGCGGTTGAACGTGAGCAGTTTGTGATGGATGAGGTGGCGGTTGTCGCCAAGGATTTGCTCTGTAAGTATCTCAGCCCCCTAGCTTTATGTGTCTTCTATCTTTTTTTTTTGATTCTGTACCTTTCTTTGTAGTTGTTCAGTCGGATGATAGGAGTGAGAAACAGTGGGTGGAGAACCATATCCTTCACGAAGCCGCTAGTTCAAAACCCCATGCAAATAACTTTTGGTCCGATCGTAGCCGAGGCTTTGTGCTTGCTACCTTGAAGTATCGAGTAATCCAGGCGAAGATGCTCGTGAGTTCCTTTCACGAGATTTTGATTGCTGTGAACTCTGTTTTTTATCCGTTGGAGAGGGATCCAGAAGATTGGAGCCATCTCCTCAGAACTTTCGGGCGAGAAGAAGAAATTCGCGAGTGTGTCCGCAATCAGATGATCTGCAGGTCGGTAGTGGCGCTTTCCTTCGTCCGACTGTGGCATCCTGAGGTGAATTTCAGCTCTGTAGCTAGGCTTCGTGATGGCCTAATCGACATGGCCCCTCATTATAGAGTTGTTCGGCCTGCAGGAGAGGATATTATAATACTCGTCGCCATATGTAATCATAGGATGTATGTATCATGTTACTTTGTATAGTTGCTCAAAACTTTGTAAGTTGTCTACTTGTTTGTAATTTTGTGTATAAGAAATTCTTCCTGTTATGTTAAGTTAGTTAGGCGTAGCCCCATGTATTTGGGGTGTATCTAAGACAAGTAATCGCGATGGACCTACGCGCCTCTGCGGCAGTCCACGCGTTCCGTCGCTGTTTTTTTCCGTTTGTTGGTTTGTAGTCCTGGTCAGCGTGTTTCCTGCCGTAGAGAGCCTGTCGCACGCACGCGTTCTCGTTCTCATTTTGTCTGGTTCATTTGTACTCTTCTTTTGTCCCATTCAACACACTTGCAGAGGCAAAGAAAACGGCGAAGAAGAGCCGCGGCCGGCGCGCGACAGATGCGATCGTGTGGCTGCTGGTGGGACTACGCCTGGGTGGGGCCGGGTTGTCAACCAGACGGAGGAAACTGAAACGCGTGTGGAAGTGCTAGTTGCGTGGCGAGGAAAAAAAACTGCTTGATTAATTTCCCACGAAGCTTTCCCTTCCCCGCACGCCTCTCCTAGCCAAAAGCAAAGCTAGCTTCTCCCACCCTGTAGCCGCCGCTCGCCGCCTCCTCCTCGTGTCCTCCACAACCAACACGACGTCGCCGTTGTCACTGCCGCGACGCCTCCTCTCCCTGATCTCCTCACCACCACGGCGTCCTGTACGCCGTCAGCCCTGCACCACCACCTGCATCCGTGTGCGCCAGGAAGGCGATGTAGAGCCAGCGGCAGAGCGCGTCGTTCCAGGCGCCCTGTGCCTCGGAGGCGCCCGGAGACGGCACGGCCGACGTCATTGTCGTGGAGGAGCACGGCCGCGGGGTTGTTGGCCGTGGCGAGGGAGTCCGGGGAGCGCAGCAGAGGACGGCGGCGAGGGAGTCGACAGAGGCATTGGGGCTGTGGATCAGATGCGGCACGTTGGACGACGTCAGTGGAGGTGCAGACTACGGCTGATTAAATGGCAGGAGTACTCTATTTTTCTTCGTCCTCTCCTCCTCGCGCTCCGCTGGTCGCCGCTGCCTGCCTGCGTGCCATGGAGGATCCTGGCTAAGGTGTGCGGTTGCCGGTGTTCTGCTTCCGTGCTCCGCCTCGCGTCCTCTGACCTTTCTTGTTGATTCTGCAGTTGCGTCTTCGTCGCCGTTGATCCGACCACCGCCTGCTCGTCCTGCCGGTTCGTGCCTCCTCTGAGCTGAGCTCGCCCCGGAAAAGGTGTGTGCTTACCGGTGTTGTTTCTGCGTGCTCCACCTCGCGGCTTCTCAGCTTTGTTGTTGCTTTTGCAGTGACCGCTGATCCGACCGCCGACTGCCTGTCCTGCCGCTTCGTGCCGAGCGAAGTTCTCTCTGCTTCTTCCGCGAAGGTATGGCACCCGTGCGCTCATCAGTTGCAGCAGCCCACCAGAGCTTCTACTCCTCCTGTCTACCAGCCTCACCCTTGCCGCCGGTCCCCGCTCCAGCTACTTCTTGACGACCCCGGACGTTGCTCGTCGCTCACAGCCATAACATGCCCTCCGGCTCCTTCTCGAGTGGGAGACCAATGTTCAGATGCAATTGGCGGCTCACAGGGGAAAAGGAGTAGGCGGCAGTACACGATGGGCACACCCACCTCTACTAGCGTCTCATGCCCATGGACCGGCCCTGACGCGCATTCCTCTCTGCTCCGGCCCTGCCACGGTGAGCTCCCTGCCTTGGCTTGCTCATGACCGATGCACGCAAGGTGCTCGACGGAAAGTCTGTGTGCGGGGCCTGATTACCTAACGTGATGCTTGACAGTAATTTACATGCCCTTGGTTTTGTTCTTTGCGGAGTAGATTTAGAGAATTGTGTTGATTATTTTTAGCCTTCCTCTTTGTTCCCTTAAAAATATTGTGCTTTTTGTAGGTGGTGAATCCTCGGGCCTCTCCACCAGCGGCATCGTGGGCGGCATCTGACCTACAACAAACATGTTGCACTTGGACAGAGAGTTGATCGCCTCCGGCACCTCCTCTTTGTCGGACGCCTCCACATCGTCGAACCTCACCAACCGTGCCGACCTGTCTCTTACGCCGCTGACCTTGGCCTTGAACGCCTCCATCGCTGCCTCGTCGGACTCTTTGTCATGGAGCGGGCGACTGACCCGTCAGCGTGACGGTGATGTCAGGGTGCTCTTCCATACGGGTGGCGTAAGCCAGTGCCTCGCGATCGTTAGGCCCTCCAAATAAGAGCGACATCCCGGTGGATGGTATCGAGGTCGGAGATGGCCGTCATGGGCTTGACCCTGATGGCGCTCAGCTGCTAAACGTCTCGAAGACGACAGCCAATTTTCCTATCCTTGTACTTGCGGTTGAAGAAGGGCATGGCTTTGCGGCGTATTTGGTGCACCATGGAGATCATGGAAGATCGCTCTGAGAGCTCCATGAGGTGTGGCGAGGCGGCGGCGCCCGGTGCCTCGTGACGACTAGACCAGGCTGAGTAGCATAGGGACGTTGCAGTTTTTGTTGAAGCAGGCAAGTACGCGCAGCTCGGTATCGGCATCGGATGGCAAGCACTCCACGGTGCGCCGCTTGTAGGTCACCGACGGCCGCGCGGGCTTGTAGATTCTGCATGACTAAACCCCTGCCATTTTGGAATATGGAGCACTGAAACTTTCCCATTACATTTTCAACAGGTCTATATTTAAATTCCTATATAAGTAATGCGTTCAGGAAGTTTATGCTTATTCCGTGCATTGCTAGATGTCTGTTGGTCGCTTTGTCAGAGCTAGGTATCTCAGTTTGGTGTCTTGTTTACATTTTTGTATCCACTTATGCATGTGATGATTTCTCACGGGTTTTCTTGCTTTTGTATCTAGGGAAAATCATTTTAAGTGTACTTAGGTGCTAAAAACTCTCAGGCCTCAGGTTATTGATCTTTCTATTAGTTGGTCGAGAAGTTATACATTGTCGAATACATTTTTGCTAACGAATGCTATGCTACTCATATCAGCTTAGTGATAACTTCTATAGTTGTGCTCTTTTATTTTTCAAAATGTTGAAAGTACTTGCCAGCAATATTGACCACTTGTATGTTTACCTGCAAAGTTTATTGCTACTAGATTTCATCCAAATTTCTGATTTGGAGGTAAAGCTCTTATTGTATTTCCGTTCTTTTATTGCTGCTAGCTTTCATCCAATTTCTGATTTGTAGATAAAGCTCTTATTTTATTTCCGTGCTGGGTTGATCAAACTGTACAACATGCTCTTCATTGCCGAGCTGAGAAGATACTTTGCATGGTATGTTTCAGCTTCTACAAGGTACATTTTTGGAAGATACTGACATGATATGGTTCAGCTATCGCGCAACCGTGCTTTGATCAATGATATTGTGCCATCATTAATATGAAGTTTCTGTGCTTACTTAAATGGGACAACGCCTGAATGGAGTAGCAACTTCAACTCATGTTCACACTCTCAGGTTATTAAGTGATAACTTGATCGATTGTTAATATCACCTTTAAGATTTTACCTTCAAACCATATGGTAATCTGGTATAACTAAATAATAATTATGGATTTCTATATGTAGCTATCTAATAGGAAAAATCTGGAGGTTCTGTTTTACTTTTGAGTCTTTGACATCGTTTGCAAGAAATAAAATGAACAAGATGATAGGATAATTTTGCTTGTTTGTGATGCCTGTTATAAGGTGGATAAAAATGTAACAAATTATACTTGTTGGGATTTGTATTTCACGTCTCCGGAGTCTGCGGTTAGAAGACGGTGATGTTTTTAGACCTTTTGTGATGCTTCGTTCGGAAGTTTTACCACATTTTTTTATTCAATATTCATCATTTTGCGTGAATGTGATGTTCTTTCTTGTGTGATGCTTAAATATATTTATTTTTAGCATTTCCATGGCTTGTAAATTTGGTTTGTTGAATACTGAAATCTAGGGATTTCAAGCATTACAAGAATAAAACATTATGGGGGTAACTTTGTCCAAATTGAGTAGGAGAATATCAAGACACAGAATCCTTTTGAAGAAAAACATTTTTTTTCTATTTCTATTTGGCTTAGGTTCTGTTCAGTCTGACGCAATCTGTTGATCGGAAAGTAGCATTAATGTATACTTGCTACATATAGTAGTTCTTATGTAGCAACTAGCAAGCCCTCTAGGAAGTCTTGGAGTTTTATTTTCCTTCGAAAATAAACCTTTGAGTTTTATGTTATATATACTTTTAACAGCGTTGTTGTCACCATTTTTCTCCGGATTAATTCATGCTCTTGTATTTCTAAACGTGAGTTAGCAACTATTGCAATGTGCATTGAGATTTGTATTCTTTTGTTACATTGGATAAATCTTCTCGAAACGAGTAACGTTGAGTCTCTGTATATGTAGTATCTTACTGTTGTGAGCTTATTTGGTTCCCGGATAGTGTCTTTATCCAAGCTCCTAAAGTATAGATATTGCAAGCTCTGCTATACATACCATACTTTGCAAGCAGACAGTAAAACTACATATAACGCTATCCATCATATAGTGTTGATTGTCAATACACAATAAGCTTGCAAGCTTATTGTGTATTGACAATCAACACTATATGATGGATAGCGTTTATGTAGTTTTACTGTCTGCTTGCAAAGTATGGTAAACAATTCATTTTATTCAGATACAACCTTTATTTTGGTACAAACTTGATTCCTGCAAAAAAAATGTACAACCTTTGACAGTCATTAAATTTGTTCTACTCATTTTCTGCTGCAGATTCATTATTCATGAGTACCATACGAACAAAGTTATGAGCACCGACCTGCAGCACATGTTGTGTAATCAGATCCTTTGGTCAATCTTTGTTCTTCACAATATGCGCAACCAGAGCAATCAACATTCCACAACGGAGACTACAAACACAACTAGATGAAATTGCGGTACTCCGATAAACAAAATGAACACAAGGAGAGCCTCCATATTAGAGTGGGATATTGCATTAGAATGCTTCAGGCCTTCAATTTCTTTTTCTTTTTAACATCTTCTCATTGCTTTCTGCTAGGCACTAGATCATGTAGCAGATTCTGAAGTGTTGTTTTACCCATCATCTTTTGATAAACATGTTCATTGAATTCTTTATTGTAGTCCAGTGTCTGATGCCCTGTGGTTCATTCTATTATTGTCTTGTGTCTATAGAGATGCTTGGAAAGTCATGTCTTGAGATAGAATTATTTTAATTTACTGACTATTATATAAAGATGTTGGCTGCGATTGGGCCATCAAGGACCGGCAAGGAGGCGCTCCAAGGGGGCCCCAGCCTCTAGTACCTATAAGCATGTAGGGATGAAGACTACGAGTGCTTATGGTTGAAGAACCATGTATATTTATTGAAATGATTGAGAAGTCATGTGTTTCGGGCTACAGGATGGCTAATATAGCCTTATTTGTATGAGTAAAATAAATCTAGGGATAGAATTTGCGGAGGTGTGCAACATTCCATAGGTTGGAGTAGATGCCACCAGTCGTTGGGTTCTTCAGTCGATAGGCGCCACCTGGGATAACTTCGTGTATTATGAAGGGTACTTCCCATGCTGGTTCGACCTTATGCCTTTCCTTCTGTTTGAGCCGTAGCACCAAATCTCCCACCGCGAAGGCTCTGTGACGTATGCGGCGACTGTGATAGTTTCGCAACGATTGCTGGTATACTGCGGATCTTGCGAGTGCAATATCGCGTATTTCGTCGAGTGCGTCCATATCGTCCGCGAGTGCCCTGTTAGAGGTTTCTTCACTGTAAGCAACGACCCGTGGGGCGCTGAATCTGACGTCCTCGGGAAGGACTGCTTCATCCCCGTATACCATGAAAAATGGTGTGTAATTTGTGGATCGATTTGGAGTTGTGCAGAGGCTCCATAGCACGGAGGATAGCTCTTCTTCCCAATGTCCCGCTGCTGGGTGTAGGCGGTCGAGTAGTCGTTTCTTGATGCCAGCCGAAACTAATCCGTTAGATCGTTCGACTTGGCCGTTGGTTTGCGGATGAGCCACTGAAGCGAATTTGAAGATGATTCCCTTTTCTTCGCAGAATTGTTGTGTTTCCTTTGCCGTGAAGTTGCTGCCATTGTCGGTGATGATGTTGTGTGGTACGCCAAATCTGCATACGATGGAATCGAGGAATTTGACGGCGCATTGGGCGCTAGCCGAGGTTACTGGCATTGCTTCGATCCACTTCGTAAATTTGTCGAATGCAACCAGCAAGTGTGTATCCACCGGTTGTAGACTTGCGTAATGGCCCTACCATGTCCAGCCCCCTTTGTGCAAAGGGCCAGGCGATAGGTATCATATGTAACTCCGTAGCGGGGGCATGTGGTTTTGGTGCAAATCGCTGGCAAGCGTTGCACTTGTCGACCAAATCCTTTGCATCTCTGGCCGCTGTAAGCCAGTAGAATCCTGCTCGAAAAGCTTTGCCTACAATTGCTTTCCAACTGGCATGATGTCCACACTCTCCTTGGTGTATGTCTCGTAGAAATTCCTTGCCATCTTCGGGTGGTATGCATCTTTGCAGTATGCCTGAGATGCTTTGCTTGTATAACTCGCCGTTGAGTACCCGAAAAGATTTGCTGCGTCTGTCTATTTGTCGAGCCTCGCGAGGGTCTGCTGGGAGCTGTTTGGCAGACAAGTAGTCGAGGTATTTCTGCATCCAGATTGGCTCGACCAGAAAAACTTGTCGCGAAATGCCATGGCAGAGCTCGATGATAGCAATTTGCGGGCTGGCCTCTATTTCCAATGTTGTGGGTGCTCCTGCAGTTTTCTTGACCTTAACTGAACGCTTGATCATCCGTTCGAAATATATTCATGGCGGTATGGGTGTGTTTGTGGAACCCATGTTTGCCATCCTGTCTGCTTCTTCGTTGCTGGATCTCGCAATGTGCTTCAGCTCGCATCCTTTGAAACTTCCTTCGAGTAGATCGTACATGTCCCGGTAGGCGACCATGTTTTTTATGATAGCGTCACACTCCTTCATTGTCTGTTGCACGATGAGATTGGAATCGCCATAGATCATCAATCGGGTGGCTCCACATGCGATTGCCATCTTCATCCCGTGCAACAGGGCCTCCTATTCTGCGTCGTTGTTTGATGCTGGATCGTCGGGTGGGAAGTCCAATCGTAGGACGTACTGCAACTTGTCTCCTCTGGGTGATATTAGGACGATTCCAGCTCCATCTCCTTCATTCCTTTTGGACCCATCGAAGTACATGATCCAGTTACTCATGTACTCTGGTGGTCCGGGTGTTTGTAATTCTGTCCACTCGCTCAGAAATTCTACGAGTACCTATGACTTCACGGAATTGCGCCCTGCATATATAATGTCCCAAGCGCCTAGTTCAATTCTCCACTTTGCTATTCTTCCGGATGCCATTGGATTGTTCATGATAGTACCGAGTGATGCGTCGTTTAGCACCGTTACGTTATGCTCCTGGAAGTAGTGTTTGAGATTTCGAGCTGTGAGGACGACTCTGTATGCCAGCTTCTGGTAGTGGGGATATCGTTATTTGCACGGCGAAAGGACCTCACTGATATAGTAAATTGGCCTTTGAACTCCATATGTCTTTCCTTCCTCCGGTATTTCGACTACGATGGTCGTGCTGATGACCTGGTTTGTTGCGGCTAGGTATAGGTATAACGGTTCTCTTTCGTGTGGTGTAGCCAGGATAGCCTGCTCTGTAACGTTTGCTTCAGATCTGCGAATGCCTGCTTTGCTTCGGGCGTCCACTCGAATTTATCCGTCTTCTTCAACAGCTTGTAGAAGGGTAACGCCTGCTCGCCCAATCGTGCGACGAATATGCTCAAGGCGGCTAGTCGCCCTGCGAGCTGTTGACTCCCGCGTAGATTGGTGGGCTCCTTCATTGTCAAGATTGCTTGTATCTTCTCCGGGTTGGCTCGATTCCTCTGGCGGATACCCAGGTACCCGAGAAGTTTTCCTGCTGGGACGCCGAAGACCCGCATTTTGTCGGGTTAGAGCTTAATCATATATGCGTTTAGAGCGTCAAACGTTTCTCTGATGTCCTCGAGGAGCGTATCCTCCATCTCGGAGTCCTTGATGACGATGTCGTCAACGTACACTTGTACGTTTCTTGCCAATGAGCTTGGCGAGGCGTTTTTTGGCATGCAACGCTGATATGTTGCGCCTGCGTTCTTGAGCCCGAAGGGCAATTGTCGTGTAGCAGTATACACCTGAAGGTGTGATGAATGTTGTCTTTTCCTCGTCTTCCTGTTTCCATCCTGGTCTGGTTGTACCCTGAATAGGTGGTCTAGGAAGGAGAGAAGTTGGCATCCTGCAGTGGAATCCACGATCTGATCGGATTCGCGGGAGGGGAAAGTTATCCTTGGGGCAGTGCTTATTCAGCGACGTGTAGTCGATGCACACGCGAAGGATGTTGGTGTTTTTCTTTGGGACCAGCACTGGGTTGCTAACCAAGTGGATATTTTTTTCTCCCTGATGAATTTTGCTGCAAGGAAATCTGTTTACTTCTTCTCCAAGCGCTTTCTGCTTGGATTCTGAGAACCATCGGGTGGTCTGCTTGATGGGCTTTGCGTCTTTGTAGACTTCGAGTGAGTGCTCGCCGAACTCTCTGGGTATTCCTGGCATATCTGAGGGCTGCCAGGCAAAAATTTCCCAGTACTCCACGGAGGAGTTCGACGAGCGTGCTTTCCTATGCTGGCGAGAGGGTAGTGGAGACCCATCGCCGTTTTTCGCAGAATCTGTCGGGTGCACTTGATGTTTACGAGTGTCGCTGTTGGCACTGAATTCCAGCTCTGGTGTGTTTTTCTTTGTGAGGGGCATCACGGAGTGGCCCGTGGTTTTTGCTATCTCCTCTAGTTCTTCTTGCATCCCGAAAGATTTTGCGATCTCGTTGAACTCGATGTCGCACTTGTTGATTTCTGGAAATCTCCGTTGATGGTGATTGTGCCATATTCCCCAGGTAGCTTGAGCTTCAGATATGCATAATGTGGTACTGCCATGAATCTTGCGAACGTTGTTCGACCAAGAACGGCGTGGTACTGTGAGGGCCAGTCGACTACTTCAAAGTCCGAGGAACTCTCTCCTTTAATTGCGTCGATTTGCCAGCACCACCTCCAGATTGATTGTTCCGAGTGGACGGATCGCCTTTCCTGGAACTATCCCGTGAAGGATGTTTCTGATTCTGCGAGTCCCTCCAGTTTCCTGTTCATCCGACGGAGCGTATCTGCGTAGATGATGTTGATGCCGCTGCCCCCGTCCATGAATACACGAGCCAATTCGTAAATGGCCAATTTGTGCTTGGATTACTAGGGCAGCGTGTCCTGGTCGATAAACTGCGGGGGGGTGGTCTTCCATGGAGAAGGTGATCGGTGATCCGCCATCTTCAGGTACTCGGGTCTTGTTGGTGGGGTTTGCACAGCCATGCATATTTGCCGTGTGTTTTGTCTTCTGAGCTCTGCGGGATGGGCAGACTTTCTTATCATCCCCAACAGTCTAGCCGAGTTCGGGTATGCGTGAGCTCCGGTGTTTGCTACGGGTGGCGCAGGTAGTGCGGCAAGCACCATGTTCTGATTTCCTGGCGGAGGCAGGGGTTGTGGCGGTGTGGAACCCTTGGTGTCCTCCTCCTGGAAGTGGCGGGTAGGCTTTGACTAGCTGCTGATCTACTTTTCTTCGAGAAGGTCTCGTGGATTTCAATGAACTTCCGGCAATCCTTGAGAAGGTGTGTTGCCTTAGTTTTGCCCATGCGCTTATCTGTAAATAGATGTAGCGAGCAGTATCCGTCGAGGTCCTCCTCGGGAGTTTTGTCTTTAGTCCTTTGGTTTCCATTCGCGACTTCCACGGCGTCCGCTATCGCGATTTCGCGTGAATTCCGCTACTACCAGTTCTTCTCAGTCGTCGTGATCATAGTACTTCCTTCTTTTCTTTCGACCATGGCGGTCGTCCTCGTGTGCGGGCGAAGATGCCCTATCGTTGCGTACTGAGTCCTCTCCGTTAGCCCATCTATCGCTATGATCATCAGTTCTCCAATAGTCTTGGGTGCGGCTCGTCCCAGTTCTTCTCTGAAGGCAGTTCGTCGAGCGCCTTTTGCGAAGGCTTCAACCGCTACTTCCTCTGATATGTTTCCTGCGGTGTTCCTGAGCATGGTCCATCGCTGGATGTACTCGCGAGTGGACTCGCCTCTCTTTTGTTTGCAGGCTCGCAGTTCTTCGATGGTCGCTGGTCTTTTGTATGTGGCCTGGAAATTTTTGCAAAAATCGAAGTGCAGATCGTCCCATGATGCATAGTAGGATTTCGGTCTTGCTTCTAGCCAGCTACGTGCCGCTCCTACCAAGTGTAGGTTGAGGTACTGCATAGCCGTGTTCTTGTTCCCACGTTGGCATTTTACTGCCGTGAGGTAGTCGTTTAGCCACGACGAAGGTTCGAGTGAATCATCGTATTTTGTTACTTCTGTGTTGAGCTTGAATCTCTTGGGTAGAGGCGCTTCGCGGATGCTGCGGGCGAA
Organism: Alopecurus myosuroides; assembly: GCA_028641055.1. Classification (NCBI taxonomy): domain Eukaryota; kingdom Viridiplantae; phylum Streptophyta; class Magnoliopsida; order Poales; family Poaceae; genus Alopecurus; species Alopecurus myosuroides. The sequence continues at coordinate 472,404,739 of CM054057.1, read as the reverse complement.
GCACAGTGCGCCTCATGTCTCGTCATCCGAAGAACCGGATGAGGAGCGTGCGCGGTTCCTTCCTGCTCTCGCCTTATCCACTCTATTTTGCGCGATATCCGACCGCGCGTTATATCCTGGTTGATCACGATCGGTTTCCTTCCTTGGTTCCTTGCTGCGTTTTCGCAAGCGGATGCTGTGATGTCGCGAGCCAAGATCTCTATTTCTTGGGCTACCTTCGCTGCTGCTTCGGCTGTCATCGCGTCGCCGGGCTTCTTTTGCCTCGACCACGGCGAGGCGATTTTTCTCTTCTGGAGAAGCACTCCTATGCTTGCGCGACGCTTCCTTCTCCTTCTCCTTCTGTTCGGCAGTTTTCCTGCGATCATAGGAGGCAATCCTTGAGGCTGCCATGCCTAATCCTTTCCGAACTTGCTTGTATTGCTCCGCTCGAGGGTCGTTTTCCCCTGGTTGATTCATCTGCATGTAGGTTGCTGCGGCTAAGACTGCGGCAGCAGGGGTTTGCGGATAGACATTTCCTTCCTCGTCAACCCGCATGAGGGAAGGTCCGAGTGACCTGCTGATCCTGCCTAGGGATTCGTCGTCCATGGATGTCGTTCTCGACGCGTATCCCTTCCTTGCGGGTCGGGTTCCGATAGATGGTGTTAGGGACAGCTCGGCTCGGCGTTGACTCGATTCATCTGCCAATTTTTTCCGATGGGCTAGATCTATCCGAGCTTCCTTGATCGCGGTGGCCGCTCTCACTAGATGATAGTGGTAGGCGACCATGTCTTCATGTGGGGCTCCGGCCACAGGTGGCTTGCTCGTTCGGATGGCCTCCTTTGCTCGATCCCATGCGTCTCGCGAGACGCCGATCTCGGCGCGTTCCCTTGCGTTGTGTTCCGTTTCTGGGGGTGGTTGTTCCGATCCTGCCATGCAGACCTGAGCCAGTCGTGGCCCGTGAGTCCTAGGCGTACCTCGGAAAGCTTTCTTGACTCGAGAGGGTTCCTCCGTAGAGAGGGTATGGAAGTTGCTGGCGTTGAAGCGGATGGACTCGCCACTTTTCTCCAGGTAGGGCCGCGAGTCGACGACTCCTGACTCAGATCCTGATTCCTCAGGGAAGTGGAGGATCCCGTCTTTGTTGGTGTAGAACTTGAAGCTTCCGAACGTCAAGGTGACGCTCTTCTCCAGATCGCCGAATACCATGCGTGATTCCGACAAGTGAGGGATGACCACGACAGATCCGATCGGATAGGGTTGGTCGGAGTCAAGGTCAAGGGTCTCCAACGTGACTAGGGTTGATGAAGCCGATAATGCCGGAGATCCAGCGCCCGCCGTTCCCACAGACGGCGCCAATTGTCGAATCTGCATCTCAACAAGTCCGTCGGGTGAACCCATAGGGTTTCGAATAGGAGAACCTGTAGGCGCTGGTGCCGATTATCGGCTAGACAGGAGGCACGATTTACCCAGGTTCGGGGCCCTCGTAGAGGTAAAATCCTTACTCCTGCCTCTGTCGATCTGTTATTATCGAATAGATCGGTTACAATGGGGGTCGCTCAAGTCGAGGGTATGATCTCGAGTTGAGGCTTGGTGGTGGTGGTATTGCTTGGTCCTCTTACGGTGTTCTCCTGCCTTTATATAGATGGCTAGGTCTCAAACCTTACCCGGGAGGACTCGAACTCTAAACCTATGTCGGTTATTAGTTTCCTATCTTAACCCGCAAGGCCTTGCGGGTGGGATTCAACCGGGCCTTCTAGAGTAGTACAAAGGCTTCCCGTCTTGGGCTTCAGTCGTGGGCCTAGGACCAGGTATCCTTATTTGCCGGGTCCAAGGTTCATCCCTTCGTCAAGTACTGAGCCAAGTACCGGGATAGCCTGGCCATGGGACAGCAGGACACTAAAATCAAGGCGGAAGTAATTTGTTAGTGTCTCGGTAGTAGTTACAACCAGGCTTTAAGAGAGAACTATTGGGTCTTCTCAGAAGAAGATCCAGTTGACGATTTTACCGTTGGGGTAAAGTGGCAGTACGGTAAAGGTTGTCCCGCGAAGACTAGGTTATGTGTCATTTTTTTAAACATGTTTTTCCCAAAAATGACCACTTCAACAATCCTCTGGTGAGTAAGGCTTCGCCTTCCCACCGGGTTTTCCATAAAGCCTTTGTTTTGCAAAAACATATTTTTAGGATGTCCATTAGGGACTAATAACTTTAGTGGTGCTAAATATCATATGGTGACTATGGGCTTGGTAATACAAAGTATCAACTACTGGCATAATAATGATATATAATATTAATAGTAGTAATAGTCACTCAAAAATAGTTTTTGGTAATCAAAGTTTTGTAAAACTTTTAAGAAGTAAAACATGCATGATAGATAATGATAAGTGTAGTAGCAAGCATCAGGATGGCTTGCCTTAAAACTCTTAGTGTCCTGGGCTTGAAGTAACTTGAACTTGACGCACAGCTCCACAACTGCTTCTTCTTCTCCTTTGTTTTCTAGCTTCGTAAAAGAATAAAAGGCACACACTCAGAACTAAAGACCAAACAACTAAACTAAACAACACATACAGCAAGCAAATTATACTAGCGCAATCACTCAAACGTCATCGAGAAATCTATCTCACATAACTCTCAGGGTACAAAACTGTCGTCAGACAAACATATGGTTGAGAAAACCATATCCCACATCTGACATACCATATATGGAGTGGGTGTACCACTCTCATAATAAGATATTCAAGAAGCTAAAAATATAGCTTGTGGGTACAAAATGTGAGGCTGCTAAAAATATAACAATCAAACAAAGCAATACCCATGGTAGTGGGTATTAACAACACACAAGCAATCATCACCAAACAAGTTCACTACTAAACTAAGGCATAGATAACAAGATACTACTAAGAACAACAACAACAATATTATAGGTACAATACCTATGCTAAGGTGTGTACTCAGGCAATTTCCAAACAATAAGCAAACACACCAAAGATGAATAGGCTAGTTGTAGACTATGCTTATGTATACTCAGTGTTATGGAATCCATCAATCATGAAAATAACTAAACAAAATAGTAGCCCAATCAAAAGTAACAAGTGATAAAACACACTCTAAACCACAAACATCACCAAGGATAATAAGGCTAGAACATACATAACAACAGGAGTCCACTAACAGCATACTAGTATGAGAATTCTGCACAAGCATGCTATAAGAAATAATTGTATTCTACAACTATAGCAACTAGCAACTCAACAAGTCATGTTGTAATAACAGAAGTAATAATATCATAAACATGCTAGAATATTCACACACTCATTAAATAAAAGGCAACAATACTAAAGCAACTCATATTATCTAGTGATGACATTAGTTCATCACTAGAGAAGCAAACAATGCTTCAAGGATGCATGATACTAAACAAAGACTCATGAATATAAATACCTACTAACAACACATACACCTTACACAGGCTAGTAAGCATAACACCAAAATAATTCTAGGGAACATCTATTTAGCAGAAATCAAACAATTCTACTAACTCATGTTTTCTCTAATCAATCAATCAACAAGCAACCAAGGTACATGATATACAACCAGTAGCTATGTACTCAATAAAAGCTCAACTATGAATTTTCAAAAATCCAAACACTCAATAAAAATCATTCACAAATAATTTATCAATCACAAGGAAACAGTCTATTAGGAAACAATATTTAATTTACCAAACAACAGTGAAACATTCCTTAACATGATAACCCTAAGGGAATATTATGTTAACAAATGAACCACACATAATCATACTAGTATTTACAAAGAAAACTAAACACTTCACTTACATAAGTCAAATGACAACCATTTTCCTTGGTGAAAAAATACTAGACAAACATATAGTAAGGCATGCTGAAATCACACAAGGGTATGGTTGGGGATTTCCATCCCTAACCAAGATGCAATGGGACTAGTGTGTTATGGGCCCACTAATACCAAGACAAAAAGAGATAACAAGGCCTCTGGTCCACATGGAAAAAATTAATATATCAAGGCAATCAATACAAGGCTATTTATACTAGTGAAAACATTACTAGTGAAAAAAAATAGCAAAAGCTACACATGCTTTGCTATAAGGTAACATGCAAGTTAACAGAGATAAAATCACCAAATAACAATACCAAAATGGTACTGGACTCCACTCAATCATATCACAAACTTAGCCAAATGGTTTTCCAAACATGCACACACTTTCTAAGGTAGAAATATTGTAAGAAAACAACCTAATAACAAGGTTCAACACGTCTACACGTGCTAGGAACAAAGATCCACTCAATCAAACATTTTAATTCAAACAAATACACCTATAAATAAGAAAACAAAAAAGTGTTGTTTCTAGTTTTTCTCACCAAAAATAATCTAGGGCTCCAAAAATTAATCCAAGCTATGATTAGATAGATCTAGCTATAAGAAAACTCATCCCATTGGATTTACTTCAAAAATCATTTTTAAAATCATTCTAAAAATCCTAGAAAAGCCTACCGGTCATTTATAAAAATGGATGGCATTTCCATTTGGTAACTCACCTTGATGTGAGGCCAAGTCCTAAGGATAGATCTATTCATAGGCTACTAAAAAAATTCCCACAAGGAAACAGATACAAAAGGTTATGCCAAGAACATGCTTATAGACACTTTGTGGCAAAACAGGTCTTGTGATAAAAATGTAAGTCAAATCTTAGACTAAAATTTTTAAATGGTTAAGAAAACATATATTTAGTTCCAAGAATTTTGGTTGATTTTATTTTGCACTCAAAGTAGTTTTCACAGATCAAAAGCAAATAGCACAAACTGTAAGAGATTAAAAGAAAAAGAAAAAAACAGACGGGCGGGCTGGCTTTCTGCGGGTGCGGCCCATCTAAACGGCGAACGCGGCCCAAAGCGCTGCGCGCGTGGCCAGCGCGGGAAACGCGTGGTTTAACGTGGCCCGTCGATCGTAGATCGAACGGCACATGTGTCCTCCTCTTCTCTCCTCTCTCTCTCTCGAAACGGCCGACGACGGGGGTTCGTGGTGGCTCACCGTGGGAGGTCGGGGTGTGGTGGCGCGGGCTCGGGGGTGGTGCAGGGGTCGAGTGGCGTCGAGGGGCATCGAGTTTGAGCTCGAGCGTGGCTCCATGCAGCGGTGCTCGGAGGGGCGCCCGCGGCAGCGAGCTCGATGGCGGCGGCAATCCTGCAAGCGAGAGGACGAGGGGGAGTGTCAGGGAGGGTCAGAGGGGCATGGGGAATCCAGCAGGGGCGATGAGGAGGGATGGGAGGGCTCGGGGAGGAGGGCATCACCACGGGCTGCCGGCGGTGACCGTCGGGGTCCAGAGCTCCTGCTCGTTCACAGGGGCTAAGGTAGGGCCTGTCCTTGCTAGGGGAGTGTGTGGGGATGTGGAGGAGGGTAGTGGCACAAGGGGTAGGGTTGTGGTGGCTTATAGCAACAGGAAAGATCAAAAGGGCAAGGGCGGCCTCGGGTTACTGGCATAGGGATGTTCTAGGGTTGTTTGGTCATTGCACAAGCAATAAAAAATGGCCAAGGGGCAAGACTACCAAGGGACAGGTCAAAGGTGACCTTTGAGGGCAAGGTGAGCCAAGGTCAAGGCCAAGGAGGTCAAAGTATGGATTCCCATACCCATCCACCTCACCATGTCTCCTTTCTCTTTCCTCACAAGTTTTCTTCTTACACAAGGTTTCTAGAAGGTTAGCAAGGCATCCAAGATGGAGTACAAACAGCAAGGATTCGAAATGGCAAAGTGGTGTTTCCAAATTTTAACAAAAACTCAAAGAAAACAACTGACCAAAGTTGTATCTAGCACTGTTCAAAAATTCAGAAAATTCAGTTAACACTTAGGAATTTTCTAAGTGTTGGAAACAGTGAAAAGAGCAAAAAGTTTGGAATGTTTTCAGAGACTAAATGGATTCCAATTTTTGTTTTCCAAGTTGTATTTTGTTAAACATGTTATAAAATTTCAGAAATATCTTTTTAAAACAAATTTGAAATAGTTTAAGGCCATGAAAACAATGTGGAAAAAGGTGTACTTTCTGTTTTTCTCTGTTTCTAAAAATGTTTTTTTCTGCCTTATTTTTATATCCCAAAGACAACAAGCAATAATCCAAAAATAAAACCAAGCTTATGGATTTGTAGTACATATAACAAGGAACAAATAAAAGTCAAGAAAACATAAAATAACATGTTATAGCCTAGTGAAAACAAAGGTGGAAAACAGGTACTTGGCTATATTTTCAGGGAATAGTTTCTATAGAAAACTTAAAAGAGAACTTCATCAATACTTTTGAAATTTTGTTTTCTTGAATCCAATAAATTTAAATGTTTATTTTAAGATGCAATCAATAATGATCGAAGGCTTGGAATAAAATTCACTCAAGTAACACCAGACAAAACAACAGGGAAAAGTTATAGAATTGTTTTAGGAAAATTTGATATTGGTTTTATAAAGAAAACAAACTTGTATTGTAAATAGGATTAAGATCATAAACACATGTTGGTTAAAACAAGCATGTTGTTAGAAAACAATTGTTGTCCCTAATTTTTGTGTCCTTGAACAACAGTACAAGGTTCCAAAAATTGGGGTGTGACAGACCTTCTCCCCTTACAAGAATCTCGTCCCGAGATTCGCAGGCAAGCAAAAAGAGGGTATGGTAAAAACTACAATGTTAGATCATTTTTTTACATAAACATGTTCTGGTGGTTGGTAACATTAAGCACAAGTGCGTCCCCCTTGGATTAATCTTACCAAAATACACTAGCAGGTTAGTTTTTCCAGAGGTCTAGGTGCCATGTTCTAAACCTCGAACTTATTGTTCCTTAGAACCATAATATCAATCCAGGGTTTATTCTCCAGACAAAGGTCTACTTGCTTCCATTCTAATAAGATTATCTTACCACTATTTCTCCTTTGGGGGCATAAACCCTCTCATGACTATGTAGATAAATGAATCGGATATCCACCAATCTTTATTAAGCATGAGCTTTCCATTGCTCATTCCTAACAATCCAGGAAAGTCCACTATCTTCCTCTTAATCTAATATACCCATAGAAATCAAGTCCCAAATCATTTTTCTCCCTCAAAGTTATTTCATCAAGATCATATAGCTAAAACTAAACCATCAAATTCAACAAGCATAAACCCACTCTGTACTACTCCTATAAATCTCTTTTCAAAATATCCAAACTCATATCTCATGATCAATGCTAAATCATTTTCCCCAAACAATCTCAATAGAGCGTGACAAGCTCCAAGAATATATCACCGAGAATTAATCATCTACTAAATCCAAGTCATATTGATTTTTCGTAAAAATCCAAAATCATCCTTTCACATCCACCAATTACTACCTATATCAAATCCAATATTCCTCCAATCCATCTTTAGTCATAATCGAATATCTATCCCAATCCAACATGATCTTTTTTACTACAATCAACCTTTCTGCTAAAATCCAATATAAGAATCACTTATTGCAAACCCTTATCATCATCATCCCAATATCACATATATTCTCAACATACTAGTCCTAATCAATCCAATCTCATTATATACCAAGTGCTTCCTAGGAATCCAATAATTTCCACCAGTCTTTCTAAACCTCAAATCATTTCTTCAAGGCTACAAACCTTGGTTACCGATAACTTCCACAGTTTTGGGGTCCACAACTGGTTATCCCCAGATATTATATCATAATTCATCTCAACTAAGATCATGTGATCCTCAAACTTTCACTCCGAAGATAAACCTCATATGAGTCTCCTCAATCTCATATTCTAAAACCTGTTTCTTCCAAAAGATACACGAAAGATCTTATTATCTAGTAACAGTCATAGTTCACAAATCCAATATTTTTTTCCAACCTTTCATCTTACTTCCCAAAAAGATATAGAACATCCTAAGGCACCTTTCTCTTTGGTTTTGGAAAAGTTGGTTAGAAGATTTTTAAAACTAGTGTTAGGTGTTAAGCTAAAGTTATATGAAGTTACGTTAGTATTGTTAATTTTAAAGATACTTTTTCTAGTCCGACGTGACACTTCTAGTGTTCCATTTACATCTGATTTCTCAGGGTAGTAAGCCAAACACAACTATGGGGTTCACAGGTTTGGTTCAAGAACGTACCATTAACTATGGATTGAGTCGCAGGGGCTTCTACAACATCACCTTGGTCTCGAGGTCCACTCATCGCACTCTGGCGTTTCTTCTGGGTTGGACCCTGGGTATCTTGGGTTTCATCAGGACAAGCTATATCATAATTTCTCTAGGAACAATCACGAGCGAAATGTCCGCCTCTTCCACAAATATAAATTTGTGGTTTTGGGTCTGACATTAACAAGCTTCCTTGGAGGTTGTGGAATTGCAGGAAAAACATTGCGAGTCACATATGAACTAGGCTCTCCTTGTGTCACTACCTTCCTTATGCGGGGTTTCTCTCACAAGGACAGCATTATTCTCAACGTTGACAGTGCCAAGATGAGTCGAATACTGTAGGGCAACAAGGGTGACATAAGGCGAGAGCAGACCAAAAAGGTAGTTTTTTTTAAAAGCTTGTGAAACAAACCGAGTCAGATCAGAGATGAGAACAGTAGTTATCACCAAAACAAACAAGCATCTAAGAATCAATCACAATCGTAAACAAAGACTAGCACAAACATGAGACATAGTCTCAATAAGCATAATACAAACCTAGGTTTCACAAAGCAAAAACATAAGGCTTACAACAATCTAGCACACACATTGCTCTTTAGCAGAGTTCACAACACAAACACAAACAAGCGTCGGGGGTGGAAATGACACAACTCCTAATATCCTGCGGCGATCCTAAGTGCTCGAGGAAGCGCGTAGCTGTTCCTGCAACTCGTCAACTCTAGCTTGGTTGGTTGCAAGCTAGTATTGAAGGATTATAACTTGTGCACGGAGGTGGGAGTCAACATACTTCATGGTCTTCCTTTCTTCCACGAGACGACGCTCGGTAGCAGAGGAAACTCTCGGGTATTTGTCTAGCTGGAAGATTTCTCTTCCACGGACATCAAACTCTCCTCTGAGCTTATCAAGGGAAAACTGAGTGTTGTACAGCTGTCCCTCCAAGTGTTGGAAACGACGAGCAAACACAAAGTCTTAGGTGACATCTATGGGATTGTCAAGTGATTTGTGGGGTCGACGGTGCTAGCAAAGGAGCACGACTGGTACAGACCACCAACCAGGACAATTCTCGTCCGTTATGGTGAGTCTGAGCTCCCTTCGATTCAGGTAATGGGTGACCGATAAGACGAGTCATCTTGATCAAATCCTCCTCAAAGCGGCGGTAGCAAGGTGCATGCATACCTAACCGAAAAGATTCGGTGAAGACAACTGCCATCTATACCAAATGTTTAGGTATAGTTTAAGTTGGGTAACAGTGTGAAAAGTTTTAAGATGCTCGTTGTGACTTAGTGTAAGTAGAGTTTTCAAAACACAGAGGGGATGGAATATGTAGAATATTTTGGTAAATCGTCATCTTAGTGACCTGGTTTTATTAACTTTTATTATTAGAGTACTAGCTAACGTCCATGCTAACTAAGGTCTCATAAGGTCGGGATAGCTCTGATACCAACTCTATAAGGTCCCCCAGAACTACTGTTCAAGGACACCTCCGATATGCATACATTCACGATCCCAGATCAAACCAGTCGTGAACAACATATCAAGTTGGTACACATATACAATATCCATTACATGGTTGCACAAAACACTTACAAAAGAGACATGGTCACATGACCAAGTTCAACACAACTGCCACGCAGGGCAAACAAACAACACACACAGCGGAAGACTAAACACACACAAACGTAGTAGAGCCCAAGTCACGCCTTAACCTATAGGCTGCTGACCGGGAGACGATCCTAGTTAGCAAATCCATCAGCTCCGTACTCCTCTTCGTAGATCTCCTTCTGAGACTCCTTCTCGATGTCTGTCAAGTAAATACCAGGGACAAAACCAATATGAGTACATATGAATATACTCAGCAAGACACCCATCATGTAGCTTACCAAAATGCAAATATTCTTATATGGTGTAATAGGTAGGCTATACATAGGGTTCACTATCCATGATATATGAAGGATATATCATAGTTGATTTTGGAAATCTCTGTATCTTTGTTGACGAAGATACTTAAAAAGAAAATAATATATTTTCTTTCTCTTGTAGATATCACGTGTACAAGAGGTTTTGTAAAACTTTGTTAAAAGAAAGTTTTCTCTTTGCAAATCTTCTTGGAATCCACTTCCAATTTTTTTTTTAAATCCTTTGCAAAACTTCTTGTAAAACAACTTCTGGCTTTTCATCAATGGTACCTCCACGGTACAAGATTTTCTTCCTTTCGGTACTTCATAAGTCCAACACCTTTTGAAAAATCCTTTTTGAAAACATTGACACAATGCTAGCTACATGGCCATTCAACTGTCATATCCGAGGACGCGGCTATTCCGAATTGTTTTACTCTGCAAAGGTGTACACAATCCACCAGATCCAGTACATTCATCGTGAACAACCTCGGACTGTAACAACAGTATGTAAACATCAGATAACTGATCCTAACCATCCACTACGATCAAGCTAGAATATGTATATATCTTCAGTTGAGTGTAATCTCCCCGACAACAGGTCCCACCCCGCCAACACAGGAGATTCAACGGTCTCACCCGGAGGATAACTGAATCCCTCACTGTGTATGTCTTGTATTCCCCTCCTAGCGACATTTTGGTTCGAGAGAGTCCGTCCCCTTATAGCAAATTGAGATAGAACACACCCTAACAAGAACAAACTTCAAGTTAAGCCCCGTGCCCATGTTGGGGTATAGTGGCAGTACGGTAAAGTTTATCCGCCGAAGACTAGGTTATGTGTCATTTTTGAAAACACGTTTTTCCCAAAAATGACCACTTCAACAATCCTCCCGTGAGTAAGGCTTCGCCTTTCCACCGGGCTTCCCATAAAGCCTTTATTTTGCAAAAAACATATTTTTAGGATGTCCATTAGGGACTTATAACTTTAGTGGTCATAAATACCATATGGTGGTTATGGGCTTGGTAATACCAAGTATCAACTAGTGGCATAATAATGATATATAATATTAATAGTAGTAATAGTCACTCAAAAATAGTTTTTGGTAATCAAAGTTTTGTAAAACTTTTCAGAAGTAAAACATGCATGATAGATAATGATAAGTGTAGTAGCAAGCATCATGGTGGCTTGCCTTAAAACTCTTAGTGTCCCTGGCCTTGAAGTAACTTGAACTTGGCGCACAACTCCACAACTGCTTCTTCTTCTCCTTCATTTTCTACCGTCGTAAAAGAATAAAAGACACACACTCAGAACTAAAGACCAAACAACTAAACTAAACAACACATACAACAAGCAAATTATACTAGCGCAATAACTAAAACATTATCGAGAAATCTATCTCACATAACTATCAGGGTACAAAACTATCGTCAGACAAACATATGGTTGAGAAAACCATATCCCACATCTGACATACCATATATAGAATGGGTGTACCACTCTCACAATAATATATTCAAGAAGCTAAAAATATATCTTGTGGGTACAAAAGGTGAGGCTGCTAAAAATATAACAATCAAACAAAGCAATACCCATGGTAGTGGGTATTAACAACACACAAGCAATCATCACCAAACAAGTTCACTACTAAACTAAGGCATAGATAACAAGATACTAATAAGCACAACAACAACACTAGCAAAACAATATCATAGGTACAATACCTATGCTAAGGTGTGTACTCGGGCAATTTCCAAACAATAAGCAAACACACCACAGATGAATAGGCTAGTTGTAGACTATGCTTATGTATACTCAAAGTTATGGAATCCATCAATCATGAAAATAACTAAACAATATAGTAGCCCAATCAAAAGTAACAAGTGATAAAAGACACTCTAAACCACAAACATCACCAAGGATAATAAGGCTAGAACATACATAACAACAGGAGTCCCACTAACTACATACTAGTATGAGAATTCTACACAAGCATGCTATCTTATTACCTAAGGCTTTAAGCCGGGAGCCGATGGAGGCTTCTCAGCCATCTGCCGCGATTGTTGTCGCTGCATGTGGGGTCGGGTTTTTTCTCGTGCGTTGTATCCGAGTCCCGTCGTTCCGGTTCTCTCTCCTCCTCTGTTTCCCCCAAAGCGCGTCTCTGCGATTGTTCTATTCTAGAGAGCTCCTCCGGGTGAGGTCAGGGGCGATTATGGTTTCCTCCGCCAGAGAGCTCCTCCGGGCGAGGGTCAGGGGCGTGGAGGCGGCGTTCGAGGCGTCGGGTCTACCGCGTCCTCTCCGGGGCACCGGGTCACCATAGCTCCTATGCACCCTGGGCGATTAGGGTTTCCTCCGCGTGGAGGCGGCGTGTTCGAGGCGTCGAGAGCATGGGCTGCTGCCGCACCTCGAGAGAGGCCACCACTCCAGCGCGAGTCAGATGGCCGACGCCGGAGCGGTCGAGGCCGCGCGTTCCCTGCGCCATCGACGTCCTCGCCTCGAGAAGAACTACACCTCGTGTAGAAAAAAAATCCCCAGCGTCATCTCTCCCCCAACCCCCTCCCGCTCCACTCCATCTCGTGGTCGAGCCGCTGCAACCAACCTATCTCCCGGTCGGCGGTCGAGCAGCCTCTACACAATCTCTGGTCGAGCTCGCTGGGTCGCTATCGTCTGGAGGAAGCTCAGGCGCGAGGGGAGGAACGGGAGGTGCTCTGCTTTAGGGCTGCGCTTAATCTTTCTCTTCTGCTTTAGGGATGCGTTCTGCTGGGGAACGCAGCGTTCGCCGTCCATCCAGCCTGGCTTCGTCTCCACATCGGGCTTGATCGAAGGCTGCTGCTCACGCGTTAGTTTACCTAACCATGTTTGCCTATAGGCAGTGCTCAATAATTAGATATGTAGTCCTGCTAGAGATCCACACGTGATGCTTCGACAGACTAACGATGTGATGCACTGAAGACCGAGGGGTAAGTTTATTTGTTAGTAAGCAGCTACGAAAACTTCAGATTTTTCTCATGTACATTGGGAATCCTAATTAAAAATTTATCTCTTCCTGGGACTATTTTCCGTTTGCAAGATGTTGCTGTGTGGGTATTTTAATAAAGTTTGTATGTAACATCCTTGAAATATGTACCTCACTGATTATTCGGATCCTACCTCTGGCAGTGTACGGATATTCAGTTTGAATTGTTTCCTTCATATCTTCTTTTTTAATTAGTGACAGAACAACTGCTGAGTTATTATCTTATTGTTTCAAGGGAACTTATTAGTCTGTATGCTAGGATATGAAACGTAAAACCAAGGTGATCTATACAAATGTAAGAGGCCAGTCAATATTACAGTAGTGTTAGTGTTACTGAAGACCAACTCGAAAGTAATATCATGTTATGATTGGTGTATTTTCGGTGTAGAACCTATGGTAGAAATTGCAACTAATTCATTTCTTAATTATTTATCTGCTTGGTGGATTTATTTTTGCCGTTCTATTATTTTGTTAGAGTTTGAATAGTAATTTTTTTCCCATACGCACTAACAAGGCAGAACTTTGTGCCTATATAATTCGTGTGCAAACAGTGCCTTTCTATTTCTTCTGAGGTACCTTTTATCTGGTGATAGTACCTGCCAATTTTGTCTTGACCTATTAATTCAATATCATGTCCACATGTGTATGGTTGTTTTTCAAAAAAAAAAAGAGAACTTACAGCAGGATACTTCTCTATATTATTTTTGTTTTTGCAAAAATACAAATAGGTAGGCATAGGTCATTTCCAACTGGCCAAAGCAACAAAAGGTAACATAAAATTTGTAAGTTTCGATCACGCTGTATAGTCTTAGGTGAAACAGATCCTAGCCTCTTTGACCTGGACATATCCATGAAGCTCTACTAGGGGACAAACATAATATTTTTTATTTTCTTGCTCCATGTGTTAATTTTTATGTCCTAAGCATTCAGATCAATGGACTGGCATAGACACTCCATTTGGTGATGATTTCGGAGAGATTCGCCATGTACGAACATTCAGGAATGAAGGTATACTTATGATCTTAGAGAGATTGAATCCACTGTGTAATTTCATATACTTTTTAGATATATATTTGTTGTTTGGATTGCAGTACTTCTGCTGCAAAAAGCAGGTCTGACCGTTTTGCTTCCTTATATTGCTGCCTCCAGCGAAAATTTGCTTTATGTCTAAACAAAGGGGACAATATCCTGCTGCCCAGGTTTTACCTTTTACTTGGAAACCTCTTGAAGGTGATTAGTCTGGAATCCTCAAGGTCTGTTTATATAGTGAATAGCATGATAGATCTTCTTAGACTACCAAAAAATATAGTTATTTATGTTACTCCCGCTTTTATACATACCAGTTGCTTGATAATTTTCTGTACCTTCTACAAATTGCTTAACGGTTGTCTCTAATACATACATGTTGTATAGCTACTTTAGATGAATGAAATTAGCTATACTGAAGCATATCGGGATTCAATTAATTGGATACCGAATGGAGATAAAACTAGGGCTTTCACAAGTTCCATTCGGTATTAGTGTACGCCACTCTTTTTCATAATAAATAATTGAGTTTCTTATTACAGATTTGCATTGCGCACTACTAGAATACACAATCCATGCAATGGAAACATTATTTTGGGTGCCCAAAATTGTGTACGATCGTTAAGATAAGATATAAAGTAAATATATCTTCCAGAAAATAATGCAATATCCATATGATCATGTCAAGTTAGTTGTTGGTGCACGTTCATGAAGTCATGTAGATATATTTTTGTCTGCCCATGTAGATGCTGAGGTAACTAAAAACGTGCATTATAAAACTCTCAATTTGTGAAGCTCGAGCTATATGATTTCAAAATATAAACCCATGTAGGATTATTAAATTATTCTCCCCTATGGACTACAAATAAAAATTATCACATGCTTTAGCCCCAATATTTCAATAGTGTAAAATTTTTTCCCCTAAAATAACATTAAAAACATATATGAATTCTATGCTCTGAAATTGCTAGCCCGTGCAGTTGGTAACGGGTTCAAGACTAGTAAGAAATAATTGTATCTATAACTATAGCTAACCAGAAAACTCAACAAGTCCTGTTGTAATAACAGAAGTAATAATATCATAAACATGCTAGAAAATTCACACACTCATAAAAATAAAAGGCAACAATATTAGAGCAACTCATATTATCTAGTGATGACACTAGTTCATCACTAGAGAAGCAAACAATGCTACAAGATGCATGATACTAAAAAAAGAACTCATGAATATAAATACCTACTAACAGCACATACACCTTACACATGCTAGTAAGCATAACACCAAAATAATTCTAGGAACATCTATTTAGCAGAAATCAAACAATTCTACTAGCTCATGTTTTCTCTAATCAATCAATCAATAAGCAACCAAGGTACATGATATACAACCAGTAGTATGTACTCAATAAAAGCTCAACTATGAATTTTCAAAAATCCAAACACTCAATGAAAATCATTTCACAAATAATTTATCAATCACAAGGAAACAGTCTATTAGGAAACAATATTTAATTTACCAAACAACAATGAAACATTCATTAACATGATACCCCTAAGGGAATATTATGTTAACAATGAACCACACCTAATCATACTAGGATTGAAAAATAAAACTAAACACTTCACTTACAAAGTGAAATGACAACCATTTTCCTTGGTGAAAAAAATACTAGCCAAACGTATAATAAGGCATGCTGAATTCACACAAGGTATGGTTGGGGATTTGCATCCTAACCAAGATGCAATGGGACCAGTGGGTTATGGGCCCACTAATACCAAGGAAAAAAGAGATAACAAGGCATGTGGTCCACATGGCAAAATTAATATATCAAGGCAATCAATACGAGGCTATTTATACTAGTGAAAACATTACTAGTGAAAACAAATAGCAAAAGCTACACATGCTTTGCTATAAGGTAACATGCAAGTTAACAGAGATAAAGCACCAAATAAAAAGTACCAAAATGGTACTGGACTCCATCAATCATATCACAAACTTAGGTAAAACAAATCTAACAAGATTGGTTCACACAATAATCAAATGATAATACTAGGAAATAACAAATGTTATTTCTTATAGCCAAATGATTTTCCAAACATGCACACACTTACTAAGGTAGACATATTGTAAGAAAACAACCTAATAAAAAGGTTCAACACATCTACACATGATAGGAACCAAGATCCACTCAATCAAACATTTTAATTCAAACAAATACACCTATAAATAAGAAAACAGAAAAGTTATGTTTCTAGTTTTGCTCACCAAAAATAATCTAGGGCTCTAAAAATTAATCTAAGCTAATATTAGATAGATCTAGTTATAAGAAAACTCATCCCATTGGATTTACCTCAAAAATCATTTTTAAACTCATTCTAAAAATCCTAGAAAAGCCTACTGGTCATTTACAAAAATGGATGGCATTTCCATTTGGTAACTAACCTTGATGTGAGGCCAAGTTCTAAGGATAGATATATTCATAGGTTACTCAAAACAATTTATTTTCCCAAAAGGAAACAAATACAAAAGGTTATGCCAAGAACATGCTTACAGACACCCTACGGAAAAATAGGTCTTGTGATAAAAATATAGGTTAAAACTTAGATCTACAAATTTTAATGGTTAAGTAAACATATATTTAGTTCCAAGAATTTTGGTTGATTTTATTTTGCACTCAAAGTAATTTTCAGAGATAAAATGCAAACAGCACAAACTGCAACAGATTAAAAGGAAAAGAAAAAAACAGACGGGCGGGCTGGCTTTCTGCTGGCGCGGCCCGGCTAAACGGCGAACGCGGCCCAACGCGTTGCACGCGCGGCCAGCGCCGGAAACGCGCGTTTAACGTGGTCGTCGATCGTAGATCGAACGACGCACGTGTCGTCGTCCTCCTCTTCTCTCCTCTCTCTCTCTCTCTCTCTCTCTCTCTCTCTCTCTCTATCTCTCTCTCTCTCTCTCTCTCTCTCGAAACGGCCGGCGACGGAGGTTCGTGGTGGCTCACCGTGAGGGCTCGGTGTGCGGTGGCGCGGGCTCGGGGGTGGTGCAGGGGTCGGGGGGTGTCGAGTTTGAGCTTGGGCGTGGCTCCATGCGGCGGTGCTCGGAGGGGCGCCCGCGGCGGCGAGCTCGAGGGCGGCGGCGATCCTTCAAGTGAGAGGACGAGAGGGAGTGTCAGTGAGGGTCAGAGGGGCATGGGGAATCCAGCAGGGGCGATGATGAGGGATGCGAGGGTTCGGAGAGGAGGGCATTACCACGGGCTATTGGCGGTGACTGTCGGGGTCCAGAGCTCGTGCTCGTTCACAGGGGCCAAGGCAGGGCATGTCCTTGCTAGGGGAGTGTGTGGGGATGTGGAGGAGGGTAGTGGCGCAAGGGGTAGGGCAGTGGTGGCTTATAGCCACGGGAAAGATCAAAAGGGCAAGGGTGGCCTCGGGTTAGTGGCATAGGGATGTTCTAGGGTTGTTTGGTCATTGCCAAGCAAGGAAAAATGGCCAAGGGGCAAGACTGCCAAGGGACAGGTCAGGTGACCTTTGGGGGAAAGGTGAGCCAAGGTCAAGGCCAAGGAGGTCAAAGTATGGAGTCCCATACCCATCCACCTCACCATGTCTCCTTTCTCTTTCCTCACAAGTTTTCTTCTTACACAAGGTTTCTAGAAGGTAAGCAAGGCATCCAAGATGGAGTACAAACAGCAAGGATTCGAAATGGAAAAGTGGTGTTTCCAAATTTTAACAAAAACTCAAAGAAAACAACTGACCGAAGTTGTATCTAGCACTGTTCAAAAATTCAGTTAACACTTAGGAATTTTTCTAAGTGTTGGAAACAGTGAAAAGAGAAAAAAGTTTGGAATGTTTTAGGAAAATTTGATATTGGTTTTATAAAGAAAAAACCTTGTATTGCAAATAGGATTAAGATCATAAACACATGTTGGTTGAAACAAGCATGTTGTTAGAAAAAAAGTGTTGGCCCTAATTTTTGTCTCCTTGAACAACAGTACAAGGTTCTAAAAACTGGGGTGTGACAGTTCATAGTGATAGTGAACTTCTTTATCTTGTATATTTGTACTGCCTTTTTCAAAAAAAAAATTATATGACTCAAAATAATTCTCCGTTAACATTTTTTGCTTTATTTTGTTTGAACTGTTCCTCGTTTGCGGTCGGAGAGGGCTGGCAGATTACGGTTGTTATACTTGTTTGACGAGGCCTTATCTTCTTTTTATTATCCCTTTTTTCTGTTACATATCGTAACAATATATAATTCTTTATCGTGTTCTATCCCGTTGCCTTCTCTCGCATTTCCTCTTCCCTGTTTCGTAGTTCAAATCTCACGCCATCATTTTCCAATGGCAACACCACCCGTTCGTTTCACAGAGGAGTTCGATGCCCCTGCCCATGGTGACATCATCCTCAAGTGTGTCTACACCAACTCCTCTGCAACCGTTGAGGAGTGGATCGACAAGGTAGAAGCCTTGTTTGCTGAAGCAAAACCGAAGATTATTGGTACAGATGTTGAGTTCTCTCCAGGAAGTTATTGTTCTCAGAAGGCAGCGGTTCTTCAGTTATGTGTTGGGATAGACTGTTTGGTCTATCACATCAGCTGTAAGTCTGAGCAGTCTTACTCAAAGAAATTTATCAAATTCCTTGAGAACTGGAGGTACACGTTTGTTGGTTTTGATCTTAGCAATGATACGGTTATGCTAGAGAGATCTCAGTTGCATATAAAGAGATATAAAGATATCCAGGCTGTTTGGAGAGATCCAGATATGAAGCCCAAAACGTACAAAGACAGGACAGGGAAACAAGGATTGAAGGATGTTGCTGCTGCCCTGATTGACTCCTCTTACAAGGAGATGAAGAGTACTATGACAAGTGTTGAGCATCAGTTATGGGCTGATGCTCCTCTTTCTTCCTATGAAGGATGCAATATGACAAGGAGATGCAATATGCTGCGAAGGATGCATATGGTGCCTATGAGCTTTACAAGCGGTTGGACTTTTATGAGAGGGGCCGGTACCGTGCTATGAAGAACACCAACAATAAGCGTTCTAGAGAACGGTGATCTATATGTTTATCATCTCTTTTAGATTTATTTTTAGGTTTATGACCCTCCGAATCAGATTAATAATTTGTAATTTTCAATTTGTCTACTTTCTTTTTATCGAACTTCTCTCATATCGAGCCTGTATATTTTCAAAATATGTTATAGTTTTTTGTTGAACTTCTCTGTTTCTGATTATAAACTTCGCCGTATGTTCATGTGTTCTTATTAGTACTGCGATTTTATGTGCATTAACATTTGTCAGTTTACATTCTATGTACTCAAAACGCCTATTGGTGAGAGACCATTTCCACTTGCATTGTGAGACCGTTTCCCACTTGTATGAATAGTCGGAATATAAAAGGATGGATATATAATGAGCATTCCTGCCACTTGCATGTAGAATCAGAAGGTAAAACGAAAGAGAGATAATGAGCGTTCCTATTTGCTCTTAAAAAATGCCTAATTAATTGTCTTATCAAATGCTGTTGCGTTATGAACCACTCCTATTTTATGAAAATTCGTGGAGTTGGAGATTCGCCATGTAAACTGTGATGGAAGGAGTATCATTACTTTTTACGCGCACTAAGATAGTATCTGCCTTCGGAGAAAATTGTCCCTTTGTTTTTATAGTGCAAACTTCTTCGTCTAGTACGCGCAAACTTCTTTTTTTTACCGACTGAACTTCTCTGGATGAATCTTTTTTTTTTTGTAGTACGCATATTCGCTAAATTAGATTCAAGTTTTGGGAGCATTGGTTGTTAACTATTCCCGGAATCCCATATATGTATGTAAGTGTTTCTAAAGTAATATTTTGTATATACTTCTTACTTTTTCTAGTTTGTACTTTTACTTTGTACGTTGTTGAACTTCTCTATCCTTGTGATCCATTTCTGTTTATAACCGAATAAGAGAAGAATACATTTTTATTCGTTTCTTGTTATAGACGAATATCAGATGAATTTGTTAGCAACTGAATTGCTATTTACACGTGGATAATGCTTATATGTTTCTGTTTTTTTCAGTTTGTTCTGTTTGATATTTTCTGGGACTATTTAAACTGTCTCTCCGCTGCTCTTTTGTAGATCCAATTTACTTTTCTTCCTTTCTATTATCTATGTACGCCATGCCTTCCATAAATAAACTCGCCATTGATCCTTTTACCGACGAGTTTTTTGTCCCTATGCATGGTTCCATCATCATCAATGGTGTCTACACCAATGTTGCAGCTTCTGTAGTTTCTTAGATTGAGAATGTGGAGGCATCTCTTGCAGATTTTGGTGAAAAGGACAAGGTTGTTGGCGTTGATATTCAGATCACTCCAAGAGTTTATACCCGTGATGGTTATAAGGAGAAAGCGGCTCTTATCCAACTCTGTGTTGGTGAGGAGTGCTTGCTGTATCACATCTATTGTGCTGCTGATGGTATCCCTTCTGAAATTGATGTTTCTTTCGCAAGTGGGCGTACAAGTTTGTTGGTTTTGATATTCCTAAGGATAAGAAGATGATGTACTACTGCAAGCAGCCTTTTTTTATCATTAACCACATAGATGTGCATGCCCGTTGGATAAATCCTGATATTGGATCTACGCGCTAGCAAACCATTATGGACGTTGCTGCAATCTTCATCGATGAGTCATACGAGGATAGTGTTGTTCTCACGGCTGAAGAGCATCGCCAGTGGGGTTTATCTCCTCTTTCGCATAATCAT
Organism: Alopecurus myosuroides; assembly: GCA_028641055.1. Classification (NCBI taxonomy): domain Eukaryota; kingdom Viridiplantae; phylum Streptophyta; class Magnoliopsida; order Poales; family Poaceae; genus Alopecurus; species Alopecurus myosuroides. The sequence goes on along the minus strand of CM054057.1, from coordinate 472,383,909 downwards.
TTGATCTATGCTGCTAAGCATGCCTACGTGTGCTCTGAACTTTATGAACGTATGGATTTGTATGAGAGGGGTTTCTTCCGTGCTCCCTTTGTGAAGCATAGGTATGATTTAGATATGTCAAGGGGTTGGTGTTGGGGTGGTGATTGTAGTGATTAATTTTGTTCAGTTTAGCTCCCTTTCTTCTATTAGCATCGGTAATAACTTGTTTTTTAGGTTTTTTATTTCTTCAATATGTACTTCGAGACGTATGAGCTCGTACTTCCCTATTAATGTTTCGTGAACTTTTGACGGGTTCCAAACCTATTCGGTTTTTTTCCCTAATAATTAAGTCCCCCTTTATATAGGAGGCAATATTTTAGTTTTATAAATGTTGTATCGTTTATTATTTTCCTATTTATTCTTTGACATCCTTTCCTAAACTGATACGTGTATGCGTCTGAACTGCCTCATGTTTTAGTTTGTGCTCATCGGAATGTACGGTTTCTGACATACTATATGTTTTACTATTATGTGTCGTTGGAATCGTTATCTCATTTTATTTTTAATTTGGGCATTTTTTGTATAGTTCATATGAACTTATTTGCGAAGCCTAGAATGAATAATTATGTTCTTCACATGTATCTTTTGCGCAGTTGGTCTAAAGTTTTTAGTCTGCCTTTCTGTACTTCTCTTTATGTCTTTTCTAAACTTCCTTATTTCCTCCCATGAACTTCTATGTGTTAAGTTTTCAACTTCTTCTGCATTTGGAAGTTTTGAACATATTCTTGGATTGAAAAGCTTGGTATACAAAAAAATTCAAATAGAAATCAAGTACTGCATTTATTTATTCAGTACTTGAAAAACATCTCATTGTTCAACTATTGCACCATTTTGTCGTACAACTCTTACTTAATGTCCAAACGACTCATCGTTACAACGAGACAACATTTTGCTTTCCATGGGAGAGCAAAGATCTCTCTACTTTCTAAGACGTACTATGAAGCACCCTAATGCAGGCCCCCCTCGATAGAAGCAGAACATGCAAATGTCTCCTTTAACTAATTGTGCGCCATGGACTATATCATTCCAGCCTGTTGTTATTTCTGATCGTAAATCGTACCTTGTCTTTAGTATTGCGCGTGTGCCAGTCCATTCTGTTGTTGTGCATGTTACTGCCAGGTTGATTTGTACACTCGGAAGACAATTGAGTAGACACCTCAAAGTGAACGTTGAACTCATAACCTGCAGTGAGGAGTATATAAATGATTAACGTGAAAATCCTTTATATGTAACTATATGCTGCAATTATTTTTTGTCTTTTTTTCATAATCGTTGACACATGAGTTTACCATTTTGCCTCTTTGAGGATCTAGTTCTTTGTCAGTTATCTTGGTTACATAGTACGGTATTGTAGATCGGAAACTGTTTACTTGGCTCTTCAGATGTTCCAATGTTATTGGATTCATCTTTATCCTTCTTCCATACTCACATATTGTCATACCATGCAGTATCTGAATGCGGTCCTATAAAATAACAAATTGGTCATTAACTTTCATTTCACATTTTATATGTAGAAATTTCTCTAATCCTCCTGGTTGTTTATAACCTGCAATGATTGTTCTGGTTTTCCTAGTTTCAGTTTTACCTTTGTATATGTATTGTGTGCTGACACTGTTGTGGTCGCTTGAGTCACTACTTTCAGTGTTGTCACTTCGAGTGTACCTTTGAAAAGGAGCCATATGTTCTATGCAATAAACCATATTTAGTTAATATATTAGTGGGGAAAATGAAATGCGTTGACATATCTGTATTTTTCCAAGAAGATGTGTATGTCAAAATCTTGTAGATCTGTACTTTCCTGGTAGATTTCTTTGTGAAACTTCCTACAGATCTACAAATGTATCATGCATGGACTTTTTTCTAGTCCCTACTTTTTGTGTGTAAGTCGGAGCTAAGAAGTCAATGGCAGATCTGAATCATAGTGTCAAAAGTAGCTCTTGTCAATGCTAAGAAGTCATTGGTAGTATGATTCGGATGGGAGCAACATGCAAATTTTTTGTTTGAGAGAATGTATACTTACCTGATCTATTCTGAATCCCGTAGCGGACAGCTGGTGCTCTTGGTTCGTGTTCTTATCCGGTTCTTCCTCGCCGGCCGTGTTTGTTCTGTTGGAGAAAGTGAGTACTGGATTTGGGGTACGTTTTGTGGTGTCCATCTTATGTTTGTGTTTACCACGGGCTTCATTTTTTTTGGGCTATTTTTGGGACAATGATTTACATTGTTTGGCTTTGGGCTTACTTAGTCTCAGCAAGGCACGACACAATATTTAATTGGTATACAAATTGGTTGGTACGTATGTGATAATTAATTTTTATTGTGTGTAAGGTTGAAACATTTTAGTACATGTTTACTTTTTGTTACTTTGAGCATCAATTTGACTGTTCTTTTTTTCTTATTATCTACCCATTCATTAACATCAATATGGAATTTGCATGAAACTGCAATGTCTTAAGTCATGAACTTCTCTTTTTATGTAATCTTTAACTTGTTGTATTACTGGTTCACTATCACATTTTTTTTGTGTGCATGTATAAACTGCTATTTTTATGGGTATGAACCTTTTTTTCGTTTGAACAATCAAGATTATGCATAATTTTTTGTGCAAGAAATGTTTGAACTGCTTTCTTTTTTGTTATCCTAACTGAGTATTTTTTTATGAACTTCTATATGCATGTCTTGAACTATAACTTCTACCTACATGGACAAGAATTTGTTTTGGAGTTGGCATGATCTTCTTTCTTGTGGCAATGTGAACTTTCTTGTATACAAAACTGAACTGCCGGCATGTATTGGTTGTCGAAACGTATAGTTTAAGAGTTTTGAATTTCAATATGTATGCCTTCAAACAGCCTTTTTATTCGTTTAAAATTTGTCGACCCTATGTCCTTAACTGCACTGCGTGTAGAGTATAACTTCTACAATTGTATGCACAAACTTCTTCTTGAATCCAACTAATACTGCATTTTCTTCAGTACTGAACTTCTCGAGTATGTAACAGTGAACTTCATGGTTGTTACGTGTTAGAGTATGTTGTTAGGGTATGGAAGTTTAGTAGCCGTCGACGCGATAGCCGAGACGCTAGATCAAAAACTTCGTGTAGAATCTTTGGTTCTTTTTTGTTCGAGAACGAACTTCTGTTAATTCAGGGTTAAACTTCCGTGTTATTTTGCATTGGACCGCATTTTGTTCGTAGTTGAACTTCTCGCCAACCCACTGCCAAATTTCTGCTTTTATGTGGTTATTGGTTGTTTACATAATGAGTATCCAATTTTCTTATATTGTTTGGTGATTGAACTGAATACGGGATAATCACTGCGTGTATTTTCTGCACGTCATGGCCCGCCTTACTTTTTGATTATTTTGATGAAAACGAGACTTTTGATCGGATAGTTCGTGTAGAAAGTTATGGTTCTTTATGTCTTTTGATTTGGGTTGCTATGGGTCAGATCTACTTTTATTGTTGGTGGGTGGGGATTTTATTTTTTGATGGATAAATTCATGCATAATTTTGCAAAAAATTTAATGTTTTTTTAGAACAATTTAGTAAACTAACTTGTTTTTTTTCTCGTGATTGCATTATTTATTTTTCGATCTTTTCTTCCTATGGACTTCCCTTAGTCCTCTCTGAACTTCTTTCTTGTTAAGGTTAACTGCTTTGTCTTCATTTCTTGAACTTTAATTTTACCCGAGTTGAACTTCTTTCTGCTACCGATAGAGGCATGAGCTTTTGTATGTTTTTGCTTGTACTGCATTTTTTTCCACCCTGAACTTCTCGAGCCTTCTTGTTTGTATTTATGTTTATGTTAAGTTATGAAATGCATGTTTATTATGTGCATCCGATCCTTGTATGTTAGTGACCGAAACTTTCGATTTTGATTATCACTGCTTGTTTTTTTTGCAGTTAATTGTCACCGCCCGCATTTTTTTATTTTTTTTATGTTTTTTCTATTTTGGGAGTTGGTCGTTATGGTATGGATCGCATCGACGGGCGACGATGCCGAGATGCTAGATCATAAAGTTTCTACTTATGTCTTAGGTTTGGGTGGATGTGGGTTAGATCTACTTTTAGTTTTGTTAGGTTTGTCAATTGTTTTTATAAATTTACGTTTTATTTTTAAAATTTTCCTATATGTAGAAATGTATGTCCCATTTTTTCAATTTTTACTTACAACTTTACAGGTTAAACTTTTACCAAATCTCATGAAAATAACACCAAGATATATAATTTGAATTTTGTGCCATAAGTGTTATTACCTTTGTCTATAAGACTGGTAAAAGTTCTAAAATTTTTTCTTCCCAAATTATTAAATGTGCTCTTACTTCACTACTGTTGTTGTAGATTTTTGTGTTTTTTTACCGTTGTGGTCCCCTTTTTTCCGTGCCTATGCCCAGAGCAGAGCTATCTAGAAAACCCTCCTCCCCTCCCCCACTCTCTCGCCTCTCCACTTCTTCTCTCCATTACTTACGAGCAGGAACCGCCCTCTTCGCCTTGCACAACCGCCGACGTGCTCTCGTGCAACCGGTGCTTAGTGGAGGTAGTGCTCCGTCGTGCTCTCATCTCTTCGGGTTAGTTTCTCTTCTACCTTCGTGATTCCTCTTTCCATTTTGGACTCTCTCGCACCGCCGGACTGCGCCTCCGCGTAATCTGTCTGTTTTGATTCTTGTTATTTCTTTTTAAGCAAGGTGTTTTTGGCTATGTGTTGCTAATTTGGCAACTTTTACTTCTAATTAATTTCATCTGAAGAGTAATTTGAGTTTATTTATTGCGGTTGTGAATCTAGGGTTCGCGATCCTTCTTGTTGCCACGGTGTATGCTCTGTGGCTAATTGGAAGTTGTACTTCTGATTATTTACGTGGAGCCATCTGAGGACCCTCCTGCAGTTGTTTCCACCAAGGTATTTCCGTATCCTTTTCTTGATGTCCGCAGACCTAGTTTTTTCCTATTTTTCATGTGTATACTATTACGGAGTTGCTTATTTACCGTTACTTTCTTGTTATTGTGTCCATAATTTCAATTGATTAGTCTAACCCTTTTACAGTTTTTACTTCTGAACTTCCTTCCATTGCATCCATGTACTTCTTCGTTTACATGCCCCATCTAGTTTTGGTGTTTTGTTTTATCTGTTTGTAGGTTTGTTTCTATGATTCTGCTTTAGTATTTTGTGTTTATTGTTTTTTTCTAATTTACTTTGATTTTAACTTCTCTGTTACAGGCAATAGTTCTAGTGATAATGCCGCTGGTCCTAGTGTTGTAATAAGTGAATCTGTTGTAGACCCGGCTATTCAACCAGTATTGGTTGCTCCAGTTCTTGGCAATTTGGGCACGGTTGCCGCTTCAGGTTAACTGTTTTCCTTATAGTGCTTACTCAGTTTAAAGATGTATGTTCTTGTTTTTTCTTTTGCATCTAATAAACAAAACGTTTTAATTTAAATCTTAACTTTCCTGTATGTAACAGATGGAACTGGTTCCCTTTTTTGTGAAAAGTGAACTGCCTAGATCCTTCTGTATGAACTGCATTTGGTGTAGTGCTGAACTTCTTCCATTGCATCGATGTACTTCTTCGTTTACATGCCCATCTAGTTTTGGTGTTTTGTTTTATCTGTTTGTTGGTTTTCTATGATTCTGCTTTAGTATTTTGTGTTTATTGTTTTTTTTCTAATTTACTTTGATTTTAACTTCTCTGTTACACGAAATAGTTCTCGTGATAATGTCGTTGGTCCTAGTGTTGTAATATGTGAATCTCTTGTAGTCCTGGCTGTTCAACCAGTATTGGTTGCTCCAGTTCTTGCCAATTTAGGCACGAGTGCCGCTTTAGGTTAATTGTTTTCGTGATAGTGCTTACTCAGTTTAAAGCTGCATATTATGTTTTTTCTTTTTGCAACTAATAAACAAAAAAGTTTTAGTTTATTTTTTAACTTCCTGTATGTAACGGATGGAAGTGGTTTCCTTTTTGTGATAGTTGAACTGCCTAGATCCTTTTGTATGAACTGCATTTTTGTGTAGTGATGAACTTCTATAAAACTTCTCTATGTTAGGGATTCTAATTACTTTTTTTTTGTACTCGAACCGCCTATTTTTATGGTTTTTTTTAATCTTCCTCGTGTGTTTTCTTGAACTTCTTTAGTTTAGTTGTTTGGTTGTCTTAGGTTTTTGTACTTCAATCATACTAGGCCATGTTCTAAACCTGCATTTAATTATTATTTTTGAATACTAACTAACAACAAAAAAATTAGTTGTTTTTGTAGATGATTATGTCGATATTGCAAATAAGAGTATATATGATGTTTGTGCATCTCTTCTTGAATTATTCGGAGACCCACTTGACGATGAGTCTCTGGATCTGTCGGATACCCACAGTCAGGATGCTGATGGTACAGAGCCTGTTACTCAGATGGGAGAAGATGAAGCTCAACTTATTGCTTACGATGGGAGACGGGCTAGGAAAATTGTCCTAGCTCGCAACGAGAAGTTTGTTGAATCTGTTGACAAGGAAAAACACGCATTGATTGCTGCAGCCGTTGAACGTCGTTCGAAGAAGATATCTGATGATACATCTTTTTTGAATTCTCCTGCTAGCTCCACTTTTCCCCCCTGTTGTTCCTAGTGCAAGGGGAGGAAAAAAATCAGAAGTTTCACCTCCAGGTATCCTGCGGAAGAGTCCTCGTATCATGTCAATGATTAGACCTACGCCTTCTCCCCCAGTTCCCCGTGCAAGAGAGTTGGTCGTGCTGCCCCCCGTGTGCCGTCTGATGCCAATGTGAGGAAGTCTCCTCGTAATGTGAGTGACGTTGTTCCACCTATGAAGAAGATTGCTGCTGCGGCGAAAAAACTTGTTTTGAAAGGGAAGGAGGCTGCTGGTAAACCCGACAACCTCCTGTTAAAACCAAAGAAGTTGATGTTAGAGTCAGGAAGTCCCCTTGTCTACTAAAGTTGTGCATTTCTATGATGTTGTTGAAAGTGACGATGAGAAGAATGATTCTGATTATTCTGCCGAGGACCCAGATGTTAAGGAGGTGAGCTTTTGTTCTGTGTTGTTTTCCATACGTTTTATCTTTACTTCTTTTGTCATATGCATGTTTTTTTGGTGTATATGTACTTTATATCTGCTATCGTTTTAGGTATTTTAATTGTATTGTATACGTGCCTTTTATGTTTTACTCTATCTTTCATTTCCCACATGTCAAATCTCCTTTTTGTGTTGGGTTGAACTGCTGCTTTTTGTCGTGTTGAACTTCCTGTTTAGGTGGTCCTTGAACTTCTTTTGTTTTATTTTATTGAACTGCAGTGTCTGTGGCTTTGAACTTCATGATTTTTTTAAGTAACAATGAACTGCTATGGTTTGTATGAAAAACTGTCCTACTCCTGTTCAGGAACTTCTATCTGTTGGAGTTTGTATTGCTTTCGTAATAGTCATTGAACTTATATCTGTATCTTTGCATGGCCCCGTTAATTTTTTTATTATTATTATTATTGCAGTTTAAAGTTGTTAAGAGAGCTGGTAAGAGGAAGATGGCATTCCAAGCCCCATTGGATCCTGATTCTGAGACAGCTCCTAAGAAGACGTGTGTTAACATTACTATCAGGTGCTCTTTGAAGGAGTTAGTTGTTTGCATCAAAATATTGAAGCAACGACACCTTGATATTCTTGAGTCTGGAGGTCTTGGAAATCTTCCACTATTTAGTATCGATTCTAACATCTGCCGCCCGCTTATTTTCTTTCTCATGCACCGCATTGACCCTTCCACTATGATGCTTGATTTCGGTGATGCTGGCAAGCAATTGAAGATCAATTCACATGGTATTGAGTAGTGGTCCGGGTTCCCTCGTGGAAGTAAGACAGCCCCAAGGCCATCACACAAAGAGCACGATGACGGGCATGATGAAGTATTGCAGCAACTGAAGGAAGAGCTCGGTTTTGATCCGAAGAAGACAGTAAACATTGATGATCTGCGAGCTCTTCTCAAGATCCTTGTTGAAGATGAGAGCAAAGATAACCTTGCTATGAAAGTGTTTGGCCTCATATTGTACATGAAGTTCATTTTTCCTGGAGCAACTGTCCATCTTTGTAGAGAGGCCCCTATGGTTCAAGAAGTTAGCCTAGCTGACCTTTGGGATTATGATTTGTGTCAGCTGGTTGTTGATGAGTTGAAGAAGGCAGTTATATACTTGCAGCAGCAACAGTGTGCTGGTGTTGATTGTCCAGCAATCCTTGCATGTTGCATTTCCCCTTTATTGATGTATCTTGATTGCCTTGATCCCCGTGGTCTTAGAATTACCGATAGCTGTACTCCTCGTATATTATACATGGACAAGAAGAAGCTAAGTAAGCTTGCCCATTCTGACATGTTTGGAGATGGTGGCACCGATAACCGAGAACATGGTTTTTTGGTGTTCACCCTGTGAGTGATCATTTCTCTTTACCTTTTTTCATGTGTATGTTTTTTCTTTTTTTCTCGTTGTATATGAATAGAAATTCTCTTCCTTACTTTTTGTGTGTGTGTGTAAGTTTTTCCAGTGGAAAAAGTTATCCGAAACTGTCTACTACGAAGAGAAGAAGACAGGGTCATTGTTTTCTTTGCATGATCCTATCAAGAGTTTTGCTCGCAAGAGGATTGTTGGCTCCTCCTTTGAAGAATCTGCAAGCAAGCGTGTCCACACTGGTAGCACCAGTGCAGCTGGATTGCATCCTGTTGGTGGCAGTGTCAATGTCACTCACGACACCTTGGCTCAACTTGAATTCCATCTTGCAAAGGCTTGCTAGTTTGTTCTGTAGTTCCCTTCAACCAGCAGCCGTCTTGAATATACTCATGGACTGTTACCTTCTGTACATTTCATTGACAAGGAAGCTTCCAGAGAGGCCCTTGAGTTAGAGTCAATCAGTATATCTGGTCTGCAACTAAACTTATCACACATTCAGAGTTCATTCCGGATTTTGAAGTCGATGGAAGATGCTGGATGCAAGTTTTTTGAGGATGAAGCACATCGTTACATCGATGATATCAATAAGCAACACGATGCAGTTGGCCAGAAAATGCATGATACTGAGCATGTTAGTCACAACCTCTTTTTTTGCTTCCATATTTTACAGCCTCTAACTTCTCTTGTTAATTTTTGTGTTTTATGTTTGAAGGTAAACGCGGACGCTGTTGACGTGCCATCACAGGGTCACACTGTAAAAGAACCAGTGCCTGATTGTCCCATTTCTCCTCCAGTAGAATTTGCAGGAGATGACTGCGAACGCACTCGTTCAGTTGATGATCATGCCCAAACTGCAGTTGATGGTGCATTTGTTAAAGATAACATATCTTCTCGTCCTACAGCTCACGAGGATAAAGTTGTTGTTGTTGTTGTCAAAGAACACGATGCTCCTGCGCATGATCATGAAGTGGTAGAAGCTGAACAAGTTCAGGCTGATCCTTCATCTCAAATGCCTGATTCAGCTCTTTCTCTCTCTGCGGAACACGCTGAAGTTGCAGATGCCACCAAGATTAAATCTGATGTTGCTGTAGGTGATCATGCTGATAAGCGCTCTCCTGTTGCTGATCGAGCAGATGTTGTTGTCACTCCAAGCTCTTCTGGTCTAGGCAAGAACCCATGAAGTCCACTTTTTTATTTTTTTATTTTGATAAACTGTTTAATTTAAACATGGGCTCACTGCGTGAGATGGGGATTGTGGCTAGGGTTGTAATATTTTGAACTTATTTCTACTGTTTTGGTGTGTTCATGTGGCACAATGTTTTGTAAAAAATATTTTGGGTTCGCAGTGGTACTTCCTCTTTTCTTAATGAATTCATGTGCGTGTTTGGACGACGCAAATCGTTTGTTAATGTGCACAATTACTGCTCTAACACGTCGATTTTTTGCTGACCTTCTGCTGTACAACCACACAAACTTCCAATACGACCCAGTGTGTTCTTCCATACGTATGTTTCTGAACTTCCCACTTAGGCGCTTGTGAACTTCTCTTGACATGCTTGCCCAGTGTTTTTTGTTAACTTCATATTGAATCGTAGTTTGTACATTATTATGAAATTTGCATTGTGAAGTTCTTTCTTAACTGTATGCGTACTTCTTTGTACATTATGTCTACTTCTTCTTTTTGTTACTGTTTGTATCTCATTCATTGTCCTTACTTTTTATATTAACATGAACTACCCTACTAGCTTTATCTTCACTTCTTTTGCACTTGTCTATTGTCCTTGCTGTGCTTTTTCTCTTTAAAACTTCCTTTATTTGTTATTTCTATCTCATCCCTAGGACCTTTTTTTATTAACATATTTTCACTTTTAATGTTTTTCCAGATGATTATTTCTTGAATGTCAACACTAATGTTCCTTATGCTATTGAGGAATTTTATGAGATTGTTACCAGGGTTAGGGAAAGGGATAGGATTGCGTAAGTTACAGGAACACCGTATAAAATCTAATTTTATCTATTTATTTTTCTACCAAAATTAAAAAAATGATGTTTTTTGTATGCTCAGGAATGTCCAAATCATTAGTGAATCTCAATGTCCACTCACAGTATTAGAACTTGCAAATTGCTTTCAGCCTCGTGGAATGCTTAGTTCCCAGGAAGCTACTGTAGGTATCTATCTTCTGAGGGAGAAATTTAAAGGATCACCTGACATATTGATTGCTATGAGTAGTTGTTGTTCACATAAGTTCTCTGTATTTTCTTTTAGTTTTTACACCATCAAATATTTTGTACATTTTTCTGATTGTTTGTTTGTTTTATTTAGCATAAGTTATTCGCTGGGATTATTGATAAGAGTGTCATCAAGTTTTTCACTAAAAATCCATTGGGAAGAATGGACCAGTATAACATTGTATGTTTTTTTTGTTACTCTTTGCGATGCAGTACATTTTGTTTTATTTCTATTCTTATTAAGTATGCATCTATTATTGTTAATTTCAATACTTTCTTCAGGTCGTTTTTTCCAACTCTCGATCCCCGATTGAAAAAGATTGTGTGGTCCATTGGGTCGTAGTTAGCTTGAATCTCAAAGCTGAACGATTTGAGTATTTTTGTTCTTTGTATGAATCTGATTCAACAGTCGACTGGGGCGTATTCCACAAGATGGTCAAAACATCAACATTCTATTGAATATCCCGAATGAAAAATACTAGAAACTTGAGCCCCCTCTTAGACCTTATAGTGTTGCAGGCTTGGTCTGATTACATGATTTTCCCGAAGCAAGATAATAAGTTAGTGCTATTTCCATTTAGTTATAGATTTTATTTTCGCAAATCGAGGATTTTTATAGCATGCTTGTTTATTTTTTATGATTTATTTCTGTGTGAACTGCAGCTGAGACTTTCGGTTTTTCATGCTACAGATTTCCCAATTTTGGGATGGCGAGGCACATACAGATTTTATGTACAGAGATATCCCCAACATGAAGAAGCTGATGCTATGGAAGTGGGCAAAGTTTGAGAAGTTCAATGTTGATTTTCAAGGGCTTTTCGGCTACAGTCCTCGTAGTTAGTTCTTCCTATAGTCTTTTTCTAATTTTCTGAATGTTTTATTCTATTATATTGTTTCTACAACATTTTTGCGACTTGCTATTGGTTGTTTTGTTTTCACGGTTTTGCAGGACAATTGTTAATTGAAGAAGCAGAAAACTTTGAGTTATTTGAGACTCAGATGGATTTTCAATAAAAGGCAGAAAGCTGTGAACCTATAGTCATGCCTGGTGTAGTCAATGTTGGTCAGCTGGATGATTTCAGTACACCAGCTGTTGTTGAGATGCCTACAACACAGTTTTCTGAAGATGATTCTTCTGATGACTTCGTTGAGCCACGCATGACAAGATCTGGCAAAGTACTGACACCCGTGAAGCAGAAGAAAGTTTGTGCTGGTGTCAGAAAGAAGGACCCGGCTCTGTCTATCAGAAATGTTACTTCAACAAAGAGGCCTCTCAAAAGGCCGAAAAATTGTCTGCACTTATCGAAACGCTTAAACCAGGTCAATCTCCTTATCTTGCCAGTGCCCGACTTCTGCGCCAATATATCCTCAGTGATTATTCAAAGGAACATAACAAGGAGTGAGTAATCATTTCTACAATATGTTAACTAATTCATTTGCATTTAGATCTGAATTTATTCTCATGACTTTTCTTGTTGTTGTTGCGTTAGGACTCTATTTTGTCGTTTCATTCACGGCACGTACCACGATGGATCAGTAGTTGATACAACCTTCACTGGTACTTGTTCAAGGCTTTGCATGAATTCATTGAGATTGAGGGTGACCTCATGGATTATGTCATAAGGAAATGGAAGGTCGATGACGTTTACAACCATGTTTTTGGTTCCACTAGGCGTGTTTTATTGAGCCCATACTTCTTGCATGTATCCATATACATGAGCTGCAATTTTTTTTTCTTTTCGCTGAACTTCTGCATTATCTACGTTGAACTTCTTAAAAGTTTTTTTAACGTTAGCTTTGTCTTCTTTATATTCTTAAACTGCTTACTTTTGTATGTGGCACGAACTTCATTTCGGATTTAATTTTTTTTGCAGTATGTTCTAGAAATGGATGGCATTGACACAAGTAAAACTTTCGACGTGGAAAAAGCTGTAAAATTGATGGACAAATATGTCAGAGCTGAAGATAACCTCATGAGATCAAGCCTAGTTAGTTTTATACCATATTATTCCAATTTTATATATCTACTCATGTTGTGTAATGTGCTTATGTATTTCTATTGGAACATATATTGATGCCTTATTGTAAGAAGTTTCAAGATTCAAGCAGTGTCCACTACTCCTTATATGTTATGAATAATTACCGCTCTACATTTCATGTGCTCGACTCCAAAGAGTGGCCGATGGACAAAAAAACCATCGAATAGCAGTTTCCACAACGAGACTGTAGAAATTGTAAATCTGTATGAACTAGTTTCAGTTTGTGCTTGGAACTTACCACCATACTGTCTTTAACTGATCCATTTTTTTTGTTTGATCGGTTGTGTGTTTAAGATTTCTGAACTACATTCTTTTCGTGCTTGTACTTTTTTTTGTTTGTGTTGCAACTTCTTTCTGTTTTTGTGTTTGAACTTCAGTCGAATTGCATCTTAGAGTAGGCGGGCATTGTTAGCAGGTTGTACATGAACTTTCCTTGTTGTTTACGTGAACTTCTATATGATTAAAGATGAACTGAACTGCTATTTAATTTTTATTTAGAGTAAGTGTGCGTTGTTTACTTGTCACTTCAAGCATTTTTTTTATGTTAGTTTGGTATTTTTTAAAGATTTTTTCACGTACAAATAGGCCAGGAGGATGACTTTATTGATGAAATCAAAATATGGCTAGCAAGCTTACTCCCGATGGAATCATCCAAACTGGGTGAAGGTTGCTTCAAAGCCACAGTTTGTTAAGGTACCAGTTCAGGGTGTTAACCAATGTGGATTCTGGTGCTTGAAATTTGCGTCTGACTTTGATGGAGATAAGCTGGTTAACTCGTACAAGGATAAAGATGTAAGTCCCCTGGAAGTGTACGAATAATTGACCTATATCATTATGTAGTTTTTTTAATCTTCTGAACTTCCTTTTGTTTAATCATGTAGCCTCGTGTTGATGACTGGAAGGCGAAATATCTGTTCCTATCGGTGTTCCATTCGGAGAACAAGGTCGCCCTTGAAGAACTACCAAAGGGAATTCAGTATCTCTCTCCTGGCAGTTCTCTTTTCAGCACACAAGGACAAGTGTTTTGTGTGGTTCTGTTGATCAAGGAGCAATGCACAACTATAGTAACAGTAGTTAATATTTAGAATCAACTTATAATGTGTCTTTACTATACCTATGTGGATTTTATTTATGGAGGCACTAACCCCTCTAATCAAGTTTTATGTTGAGATTTGTGTAAGAAGAATTTTTCAGGAGGAAGAGTTGAGTGAGATGAACAAAGATCAAGAGGGAAAACCAATCAAGCTTGGGGATGTACCCCTGGGCTCACCCTACATGTATCAAATAAGTACAAGAATCCAAGCTTGGGGATGCCGAGCCACCTCACTCCAACCATCATGATGTTAAGTAAGTAAAGCCTAGCTATATGGCTATAAAGAAAGCGCTTTACGGGAGGCAACCCGGTTGTTTTTGTTTGGATTTTCCTAGTGTCATCTTACTGCATCAAGAGATTAGTTTTTTTTGTTTGTTTTAATTCTGTAGTTTTCAATAAAGAGTCAAGTCAAACCCATTTGGACTTATAAGTTGCTATCCTAGTGCATGAAATTTCTGTTTCAGCACGAGTCTGCTCACAGTATGATTTTACGTTTTTTATTGGTGTGTCCGATTGAGCTAATTTTTTGTATGTTCTGCAACTTTTCTTCCTCTGTAAGCATAAAAACTGGCTTAATTTTTTAACGAGTCTAGCTTAGGAAAAAACGTTCGTTTTGCTGATGTTGCTTTTCTGGACAGATTCTGCCTTCTTTTGTTTTATGCACTCTTTGGGGCTTGGGACTTTCGAATTTCCATGATTCTTTCAAGCAAGAGAGTGAACATAAAACATAATGAACATTATTGTCTATCTACTGGAGCATTTTATTTGTAATTTTGCACAGCAAGCATGTGATTTGTTTGTCCTTGCTAATCTCACCCCACAGAAAAAGAATGGGAGAAACATGTTTTGTGAGTTTTTTCACAGGGAATAAGGAGCTGCGCCTCAAGACATCCAAGAATGGTGAAAGCCATAAGATTGGGGGATGTGATGAACACCCCACTGGAGCTACACTCTTTTGGTTAGCACACGTCCTACTTTCTGTTTTTCTAAGCAAAACATTTATCGTAGAGACTTGAAGCGTTTAGTTTTTTGTTTTATTTTGTTTTGATAAGACCACACCCATCAATTATTATTGAGATTGAGCTACTGTAGTTTGGGGTTGGAATTTATTGATGCTAGTATTATGACTTGGAATAGGATGCCATGGTTGATTTGAAGAGCTACATATGTTTGCATGATTTATAGGCTTTTTATGTGTAGAAATTTGCAATAATGTTGTCTTGAGCTATCTCTTATTCATGTCCTTGATGTTAATTGATGGTTTATTTAGTTTGTCATGCAATGAGTAGTTCTATGGATATATTCATGCATAGTATTTGGTCAACTGTCTCCCTCTTGCTAGCCAAAAATTTAAAAATTCCAACAAGTAAAAACTTGTTTCCAACACTCCTTAGCCAAGTATTTCCAGTGAGTCCACCATATCTTCCCATTAGCTTCATTGCTCTTCCGAGTATGTTCACCATGTTATTGTGTTATTTATGTTCTAAATTAAGATATTCACTTTATTAATTGTCATGGGTTGAACTTGGGATAGGACTCTCACGAACTTTTGAAGGCACACTTTACTTTTTATGCATCTAATAAACATGACCCAATAATGGGAGCCACAAGTTTTGCGTTTGACAAGTGGGTGGTTGGGAGCTAGCTATAAACGTGTATCACCGGAAAGCTTTCAACATTGCACAAAAATTTACATTTGGTTGATATCATGTACTTTTGTTTTTGGACTCCTGGCATGCCGAAATGAAATAGAGGAATAGTAAGTTTTGATGAGTAAGTATCTATATGACTAGAGAAACGCATTGGGACGCTAACCCAAGCCATGCTTTATCATGGTGGCAATTTACTTACAGCTTGAGTGACTCTACAACACATCCTACAATAAAATAAGAAGCTATGCATAATAGTGAATGAAAATAAAAAGGATGATGAGTCTACTCCGTTTGTTTGTCTTGTCATTGTGACATGGGCTTGTTTCCATGTCATGGGGCAAGAGGTACCTCTTTGCGGTTCTCTATGATGTCATTAATACTTATTATGATTGTACAAAGCTTATTAGGAATCTTAAGTTGAGTAATCATGGAGTAGGTTTTCACACTCACGGGGCATGAGGCTTTCAACCACCTTGTCATTCACATTGCTTCAACATTCACCATTTAAGATGCTAGTGATAAAGGGGCAATGAGAGTCCTAGATCAATGGATACCACATTTCAATTAGTAATTTTAGTTGAATAATTTAGAGGCTAAATAAGACTTGATCATGTTTTACCTCTACTCAATTTTCTCCAAAGTGTCCACCATATTTTATATTTTCCATTATGATATTCTTTGACCAATATAGGATTTTATTTTTCATTTTGTGTATGCATTTGGTCCATAGTGCTTTTATTTCATTATACACTTTGTGAACTTTCATGAAGCATCTTTGCTTGCATATTTGATATTTCTTACAACATGAATTGTATATTGCTACTCATTTATAGTATTAATCATTTTATTATATGTACCATGAATAATCCTCCTTGATATCCCATGATTGTTTCAATATGCAAAGTCCATGTTAGTTTTATCACCTTCATACTCGAGGACGAGCATGGGTTAAGCTTGGGGATGTTGATGCATGTAAAATGCATACATGAACTTTGCATGTTATTACTTGTTTTTCCTACATATTAGCAACTTATATTCATGTTTTATAATGATTGCGGGATTTTCTAAACAATCCCCCTTCTTTTGGTTCTAACCCTGTTTTTCCAGAAAACGTACGTTTTAGTGTTTCAGACTTTCCGGGAGCTTCGGGACTCCAAAAAGGGCAAGGCCAAAGAGCACGGTTCAGAATTTTAGAGACGAAGACCATGGGCCAAAGTATAGGGCCAAAAGGTCAACCAGGTGGCAAAGAGGACCCTCCACGCGGCCAGATTCCTTGGCCGCGTGAGAGGCCCCTTTTTGCCCCCGTGGCTCCGATGCCGTCGATCTTTCTTCTCCTGAGTGTCTCGTGACCTAAAAACGACTATATAAAGGGTCCCCTGGCCTTTTCGAGAAGGAGGCGGCGCCGAGAGACGAAACCACGAAACAGAGAGGCAGAAAGCTGCCGCCGGAGAAGATCGAAGGGGGGAAACGCCGCCGGGATCACCCCCGGAGGGCTCCACCCCCCTTCGGCGTGTTCATCTGTTGGGAATATGCCCTAGAGGCAATCATGTATGATGTAATTCCCACTGTATTCATAAAGTTATTAAGTTGTCCTTGTTTTGAACATCTGATACATGTCATTGAATATGTGATTCGATTGTGGAACCATGTATTCATGTTGTTCATACTAGATTGTCCTTGGTCATTTAGGTTGTGCTGGACACACACCCTAGACTAATGTAAGTGTTGGCTGATGACACAGTTCCACTTGTCATGGGCATGGTGATGCCATTCCAACGTTCACGGACTTGGCTAAAGAGTTTAGCAAGTCGGACTGACCCATATTGAGATGCAACGATCAAGTCGTCATTTGCACGTCTCAATCAATGTAATCCTTAGACCTGAGGTTGTCGCACAATCCGAGTTGTGGATCACCGACTTAGGTTCTGTCAAACGTTGTTCTGTGACAAGGCAACTATAAAGGCAGAGTTCGGGTCGAATGAGAAGCAAGCTGCGTGATATGGATAATCAAGATGGGATTTTGCCCCTCCGAATGGAGAGATATTCTCTGGGCCCTCTCGAGTGATATGATTCAGTAAGCATGGCCATGCGCAACTCAGTTAAGTGTTAACTGTGTCTGTTGGCTAAGAGTTAGTCAGGTGAATCACATATCACGGATCGAGAAGAGAGTTGAGCTATTTAAGGGATGACGATAAATCGCCTATAGCTCGACAAGGTATATCGTGAGGCAAAAGGGACTAAGATGAATATCACATTGAAAGGTATGTCGTCATGACTCAATGGGACTTGGGAGTCGGCACGTTCTGCTAGGAGCCGCTACCGATTGATCGATTGAGAGTCGGACTCCAATCGTGTCCAAGTCGCCATGAGCCTGCAGGGTCGCACACTTAAGAGCGGGAGCAAATATTGGTTGGGTTGGACCCGAACCGGAAATGGACTGAATTAGTGAGTCGGACTCACAGAGGGAATGGGCCACAAGTGTTGTGCAGCCCATTACCATACGCTATATAAAGAGGGGCGCAGGTTGCCCAGCGGGCACGTTAGTCCACTCTCCCATGCGTTGGGAACCCTAGCCCCACTCAGTCCAGCCGCCGCACCGGACCTAGCAGTCCGCCGTCGGAGCTCCTCCTCGTACGTGTGGATACCGGCAGAGGTGCTGTACGTTCAGCACTTCGACGTTCGAGGGATTGGATCGGCCGGACCGGATCGTGGGACTGCACTGCCCCGACCAGACGCGCTACATCGATAATCCGCACCTGCGCGTCTAGTGGTAATACTCGTGGCCTTCTACCTCGGCTAGATCTTGGGAGTACCGCGTAGGAAAAGTTTTTCGTTTATCTTTACGCGACCCAACAGTGGTATCAGAGCGGTAGCTTCTGGTATTAGGCCCGAGATCCGTACATATGTGATATGTAGTTAGCGTTAGATGTGATCTAATTGCTGTTTTGGTGGTCGGTCTATGAGATAGATCGGTTTTGTACAAGGTTGATTGGATCAATCGTACTCGGGGTTAATGGATGATCTGGTTTCCGAGATCATACTGCTAAGGTCGTGGAACAACTTACCCCTACCGGTCGGTTTCCGCCATCGGGGTATACCGTGACACATAAATCCAGTTGCGGTGATCGAAGATCAAAGAGTTTGGTCGAATCGGAATACGGATCAGATTCGGGTAAAATCGTTTTATCCGATGAAGAAATCCATGATCGGACCGCCGTCGTCCTGTCGTAGCGCCTTAGATGTCGTTGCGAGTTTCACAACGCCGGTAGATATCGTATGTATGCATAACTTGTTTTTGCAGGAAGTTGTGAATGGTATGGCTTATGTGCATGTGATGTGTGTAATCCATACATGATCTGCGTATCATGTTTTTGTCAGCCGGCTGGAGCCTAGGTGCTGTCATTTTATTGTATACCGGCCTGCGTGTCGGATTCTCTATGTAAATTTCATTTACTTAGTTAGTGTAGTTTGTTGGAGAACCCGGAAGGCATGCAAGTCGATGTACAAGTCGGCTACATGGAGTAAGATGGCACGTGACAAGAGTTGGCACGAGTCGACTTACAAGCTTCGTGGAGATGGAGATCACCATGAAGAGAGCCATACCATTTCACATTATAATTGCTTTATTTGTGTTATTGTTATGCCTCTATTTACCTCTATTTAGATAGTTGGTAGATTCTTTAATCCCTCAAAGAAGGTCTAGTCGGTCGCCCCGCCAGTGCTGCACCATCACAAGTCGGACATTCTTGGTAGTGGGCTCATAAAATTGAGGTGCTACCAATTCTTTCCGGTTAGGTGGGTTTGAGTCGGACTCTTACACGCAGAAGCACTTGGTAATCTAGACGAGTCCATCACAACGGTTGTGGGGCTCGGGGCGAGGTAGGTTGGGAGCCGGGGCATGTGATGTCACCCAACTAACAGGAGTCGTATAGAGATACGATTGGCAAGGTGTTGCCTACCTAGATCACTTGACGGCTAGCGGTGATGCTAAAGCTCACTAGTCGGCTTGCTTATTTAGGGTCCTGAATCACTTAGCAACCATCGGAGGGATGTTGGTTCTAGTGGGAGCATAAGTATTAAAACGTTTAATATGCCTGCTCTTTTATGAATACATGTCTTAAGTGTTTTTGCGTATTTTCTGTTGTAGATCAATGGCACCTAGCAACCTTCCTCAGTTGTCCACTTTTGCGTTGAGGTCAATCCTAGAGAAAGATAAGCTTAATGGAATTAATTACACCAACTGGTATCGTAATCTGAGGATAGTCCTCAAGCATGACAAGAAAGAACATGTTCTAGAAACTCCACTTCCAGATGAGCCTGATGACGATGCGACTGTCGCTGTCATGAATGCCTACCGTAAGGCTAGAGATGAGTCTACGGAGATTAGCTGTCTTATGCTTGCACACATGGAACCGGACTTGCAGCAGCAGTTCGAAAATGTTGAGGCCTACGATATGATCGAAAGCCTCAAAAGTATGTTCCAGGCTCAAGCAAGGACTGAGAGGTATCAAGTCTCTCAAGCTTTGCTTGGCTGTAAGCTGAAAGACGGCGATCCACTGAGTCCGCATGTAATCAAGATGATTGGTTACATACAGTCTTTGGATCGCTTGGGCTTCTCAATTAAAGAAGAGATCGCCACTGATATAATTCTGAACTCTCTTCCTAGTGCGTATGGTCCGTTCATCTCGAACTATCATATGCATGGTATGGATAAGAGTATCACTGAATTACATGGGATGCTCAAAACGGCAGAGGCTGATATCAAGAAAGGCGCCATTCAAGTGTTGATGGTGCAGAATAAGGCTAAGTTCAAGAAGAGTTCTTGGACTAAGAAGAAGAAGGATAAGTCAGGAGGTAGCACCCATGGCCCTGTCCAGAGTGCTCCCTCAAAGACTAAGCCTTCTCCTACAGCCGGAGCCAATTGCTTCTATTGCAAGCAGGATGGCCACTGGAAGAGGAATTGCACCAAGTATTTGGCTGACAAGGCCAAGAGTGGAGGTATGACTTCCGACTCAGGTACACTTGTGTGTAATGTTATAGACATTTATCTTGCTGATGCACCTAATAGTTCTTGGGTATATGATACCGGATCAGTCATTCACATTTGCAACTCGTTGCAGGGGCTGGTAAGAACTAGGAGCGTGGCAAGAGGAGAGGTTGATATTCGGGTCGGCAACAAGGCGAGAGTCGCTGCGTTGGAAGTCGGCACGATGCAACTTCATTTACCTTCAGGATTTATTTTGGAACTAAATAATTGTTATTATGTTCCAGCGCTCAGTCGAAACATTATTTCCGCCTCATGTTTGATGAGACAAGGTTATGAGTCGAATATTAAGAATAATGGTTGTTCTTTATATTTGAAAGATATGTTTCATGGCTTTGCACCCGTTCAGAACGGGTTATTTATTTTAAATCTTGATAGTGAATCGGTCTATAACATAAATGTTAAAAGGTTGAAACCAAATGATCTGAATATGACTTACTTTTGGCACTGTCGGCTTGGTCATATAAGTTGGAAGCGCATGAAGAAGCTCCATGATGATGGACTTCTAACTTCGTTTGACTTAGAGTCATTCGAGACATGCGAATCATGCCTACTAGGCAAAATGACCAAGACACCTTTTGCAAGGAGTTGTGAAAGGGCGTCCGACTTGTTGGAACTAATACATAGTGATGTATGTGGTCCAATGAGCACGACAGCCAGAGGTGGTTATGAGTACTTCATTACCTTCACTGATGATTTGAGTAGGTATGGATATATCTATTTAATGAAACACAAGTCGGAAGCCTTTGAAAAGTTCAAGGAATTCCAGAGTGAGGTACAAAATCAGCTCGGCAAGAAAATAAAGTTTCTACGGTCGGACCGTGGAGGCGAGTACATGAGCCATGAGTTTGATGACCATCTAAAGAGTTGTGGAATAGTTCCTCAACTCACTCCACCGGGTACACCGCAGAGAAACGGTGTATCGGAACGGAGAAATCGGACCTTGTTGGACATGGTACGATCAATGATGAGTCGGACAGATCTACCTTTATCATTTTGGGGTTATTGTCTAGAAACTGCAGCTTTCACACTAAACAGAGTACCATCAAAGTCAGTAGAGAAGACACCACATGAGATGTGGACTGGTAAAAAGCCAAGTTTGTCTTTTCTAAAGATTTGGGGTTGTGAAGCATTTGTCAAGCGACTTCAGTCGGACAAGCTCACGCCCAAGTCGGATAAGTGTATTTTCGTGGGGTATCCGAGGGAAACCTTGGGGTACTACTTCTACAACCGGGAAGAGGGCAAAGTGTTTGTCGCTCGGAATGGTGTCTTCCTTGAGAAAGAGTTTCTCAGTCGGGAAGTCAGTGGGAGCACGGTGCAACTCGAAGAAATTCGAGAGGAACCCGCTAGGGGCGAGTCGGCGAACGCCTTGGAGGCTGAGCCGGTCGTGGTACCTACACCGGTAACAGCACCTGAACCACGGAGATCTGCCAGATTACAGAGTGCTCGAGATGTTTTACTGTTAGACAGTAATGAGCCGGCAACTTATTCGGAAGCGATGGTGGGATCTGATTCCGAGTCATGGCTTGGAGCCATGAGATCCGAGTTAAAGTCCATGGATGAAAATCAAGTTTGGAATTTGGTTGATCTGCCTGACGGTGCAAGACCCGTCGAGTGCAAATGGGTCTTTAAGAAGAAAATTGATATGGATGGAAATATTTCCGTCTATAAAGCACGACTTGTCGCGAAGGGGTTCCGACAGGTTCAAGGAGTTGACTACGACGAGACTTTCTCGCCTGTAGCGATGCTTAAATCAATTCGGATCATGTTAGCTATAGCAGCCTATTTCGACTATGAGATATGGCAGATGGATGTCAAGACGGCTTTCCTTAATGGAAATTTAACTGAGGACGTGTATATGATACAACCCGAAGGTTTTGTCGATCCAGCTAATGCTGACAAGGTATGCAAACTTCAGAAATCCATTTATGGGTTGAAGCAAGCATCTCGGAGTTGGAACATTCGCTTTGATGAGGTAGTCAAATCGTTTGGCTTCATCAAGAGCGATCATGATTCTTGTTTATACAAGAAGTTTAGTGGGAGCAAAGTAAACTTTCTAATCTTGTATGTGGATGACATATTGCTGATTGGAAATGATGTCATGATGTTGCAAGAAACCAAAGAGTCATTGGAAAGGAGTTTCTCAATGAAGGATTTGGGTGAGGCAACTTACATATTAGGAATCAGGATCTATAGAGATAGATCCAGGCGGCTCATTGGATTGAGTCAGAGTACTTATCTGGACAAGGTTTTGAAGAAATTCAAAATGGAAGAGTCCAAGAAGGGATTCTTACCGATGTCCCATGGCATAAAACTTAGCAAGACTCAGTGTCCTTCGACAACTGATGAGCGAAGTCGGATGAGTGTGATCCCGTATGCTTCGGCAATCGGATCCATCATGTATGCCATGATTTGTACTAGGCCAGATGTTTCCTATGCTCTAAGTGTTACGAGCAGATACCAGGCTGACCCTGGCGAAGCCCACTGGGCAGCGGTTAAAAACATCCTTAAGTATTTGAGAAATACTAAGGAAATGTTCCTAGTTTATGGAGGTGATGAGGAATTCAGTGTAAAGGGTTACACGGATGCGAGTTATCTCACCGACTCAGATGATTCTCGTTCGCAATCGGGATACGTGTTCGTAATGAACGGAGGAGCTGTGAGCTGGAAGAGTTCCAAGCAAGATACGGTGTCTGCATCTACAACAGAGGCTGAGTATATTGCTGCCTCAGAGGCGGCAAAGGAAGCTGTTTGGATCAGGAACCTCCTGATTGATCTTGGTGTGGTTCAGGGCGCGTCCAATCCATTGGACGTATATTGTGACAACAATGGTGCTATCGCACAAGCCAAGGAACCTAGACAACACCAGAAGAACAAACATATACTCATGCGGTACCACCTCATTCGCCAGTTTGTCGAACAAGGTGATATCAAGTTATGCAAAGTACACACGGATGCAAACATTGCAGATCCGTTGACAAAGGCGCTACCACAGCCTAAGCATGAGGCGCACACGAGAGGTATGGGCATTAGATGCCTAGGCATATGATGCCAGGATGATTGACTCTAGTGCAAGTGGGAGACTGTTGGGAATAGGCCCTAGAGGCAATCATGTATGATGTAATTCCCACTGTATTCATAAAGTTATTAAGTTGTCCTTGTTTTGAACATCTGATACATGTCATTGAATATGTGATTCGATTGTGGAACCATGTATTCATGTTGTTCATACTAGATTGTCCTTGGTCATTTAGGTTGTGCTGGACACACACCCTAGACTAATGTAAGTGTTGGCTGATGACACAGTTCCACTTGTCATGGGCATGGTGATGCCATTCCAACGTTCACGGACTTGGCTAAAGAGTTTAGCAAGTCGGACTGACCCATATTGAGATGCAACGATCAAGTCGTCATTTGCACGTCTCAATCAATGTAATCCTTAGACCTGAGGTTGTCGCACAATCCGAGTTGTGGATCACCGACTTAGGTTCTGTCAAACGTTGTTCTGTGACAAGGCAACTATAAAGGCAGAGTTCGGGTCGAATGAGAAGCAAGCTGCGTGATATGGATAATCAAGATGGGATTTTGCCCCTCCGAATGGAGAGATATTCTCTGGGCCCTCTCGAGTGATATGATTCAGTAAGCATGGCCATGCGCAACTCAGTTAAGTGTTAACTGTGTCTGTTGGCTAAGAGTTAGTCAGGTGAATCACATATCACGGATCGAGAAGAGAGTTGAGCTATTTAAGGGATGACGATAAATCGCCTATAGCTCGACAAGGTATATCGTGAGGCAAAAGGGACTAAGATGAATATCACATTGAAAGGTATGTCGTCATGACTCAATGGGACTTGGGAGTCGGCACGTTCTGCTAGGAGCCGCTACCGATTGATCGATTGAGAGTCGGACTCCAATCGTGTCCAAGTCGCCATGAGCCTGCAGGGTCGCACACTTAAGAGCGGGAGCAAATATTGGTTGGGTTGGACCCGAACCGGAAATGGACTGAATTAGTGAGTCGGACTCACAGAGGGAATGGGCCACAAGTGTTGTGCAGCCCATTACCATACGCTATATAAAGAGGGGCGCAGGTTGCCCAGCGGGCACGTTAGTCCACTCTCCCATGCGTTGGGAACCCTAGCCCCACTCAGTCCAGCCGCCGCACCGGACCTAGCAGTCCGCCGTCGGAGCTCCTCCTCGTACGTGTGGATACCGGCAGAGGTGCTGTACGTTCAGCACTTCGACGTTCGAGGGATTGGATCGGCCGGACCGGATCGTGGGACTGCACTGCCCCGACCAGACGCGCTACATCGATAATCCGCACCTGCGCGTCTAGTGGTAATACTCGTGGCCTTCTACCTCGGCTAGATCTTGGGAGTACCGCGTAGGAAAAGTTTTTCGTTTATCTTTACGCGACCCAACATCATCATCAACATCTACAGCAAGATCAGCTCCATCTCTCCACTATAATCTCTTGGCAAACACGATGTATGATGCAATACTATATTCCCTTGATGTATTGTGTCTCCCCGTCTATGTTTGAGTAGTGAATTGTTCTTGGCAATGGTGAAATAGTTCGTTGATTGGTTGCATACAAGTTTGTTATCTTCTATGATTGTCTTTATGTACAATATATGAGTGCACGCATATGTTGGGGAATGCATGTAAGGTGATCACCGGTAGCATAATGGAGTGGTGGTGACTTGGGAGTGACAGTAACCTGAGACCGAGCCACAAAGTTAAGTTATTGGGGGATATATATAGGGGACCTTAGAACGTAAGGCTATGGTGGGACTTTATGTCTTAATCAATCTTGTGCAGTCATTTACTTGGCCACATGATCCATCATAAGGGGTTGTAGATCATTTACTTGACTATACCTATTCATGGCTCCTTCCTAGAAGAAACAACTAAGACTAAAACATGTGCTTCACTAATTGTTACAACCACACAAACGAAACACCTATTGCTAGAACACTTGCTCCCTTGAGATACTTGAGATATTTGCTGCTTGCTACTTGTGAAACTTGCTTAGAAACTTGCATTTTAAACTTGCTTCACTAGTTACTAGACAAACCACACTCCACGTCACTTGCTTTTAATTAGTTAGTTCCTTTTAGTCAAACTTATTGCTTTGCATAAATAGCCATATAAGAGGGTTATAGGTCTTTAGATAATAGATAGCTTACCTTCAGCTCCTCGTGGGTTCAACACTCAAATACTTATAGAAAGGTACTACAATTGATCTCCTGCACTTGGGAGTCATCAGTGTTCCCAACACACCTAATAAAATTTGCAGTTGTATAGGTGCACTAGTTCGGAGAAGAGAGAGTGAAATACAAGTAATATGGATGATTATAAGTAGTAATTGCAATATGAAATAAAAAAGGCAGAAAGCAAACATGTAGTAGAACTTATTTTAAACGGTGTTTCAATGCTTAGAAACAAGGCCTAGGGTTCCTACTTTCACTAGTGAACACTCTCAACAATGATAACATAATTGAATGCATAAATATCTTTCTTCACTACGCTACTCCGAATCACTCTGTGTTTGAATAAAAAACACCAATTCATTGTGTAGGCCTCAAAAAGAACTCCTTGAAGTCGCATTCCCATGTTTACTTAACCCCACACTGTCACTATGAGCGCCCTATAATGTACTAGAGAAACACCACAATTTCATTGGGTCATCCAATACAAGATATAAATATCATGCTAAACCACATGATGCACACTATCACCTTTACACTATGATCAAAGTGTTTACGGAGATCTCATAACAAAATCACTTGAGTAGCATAACAGATTAAGAGTAACATCTACTAATTCAACTAGATTACAAAACTCACGATCACATAAAGATCACACCATGGAAGAGAGAGATGAAACATATAGCTACTGGTAGAGCCCGCAGCCCCGGGGGAGAACTACTCCCTCCTCATCATAGGAGACAGCAACGGCGATGAAGATGGCGGTGGAGTCGATGGAGATGGCTCCGGCGGCACTTCCCTGTCCGGCAGGGTGCGGGAGCAGAGATTTATGTCCCCCGAAACTTGTCGGTGGTGGAGACGGAGCTATGGATGTTATTGGTGTAAAAGGCCGATTGATTTAGGTTTTATGCATTGGGGGGCATATATAGGCGAAAGGGCGATGTCGGGGTGTGGCCAGGGGGACCCGTGCCACCCTGTGGCCCCCCTCCGGGTCTCTTCGGGACTCCGTGGACCCTCCGGGAATTCTAATAATTCTGGGCTTCAAATTTTCCAATTCAAAGAATATTTCTAGAACAACTTTTCTGAAACTAAAAACAACAGAAAATAGGAACTGGCTCTATGGCATGTTGTCAATAGGTTAGTCCCAGAAAATCGATAAAAATGGCATAAAGTATAAAGGAAACATGTAGCATATAGCATGAAAACAACATGGAACATCATAAATTAAGGATACGCTTATGACGTATCACTTCATCTCTTGGAGATTTTTTGTTTAGTATGAAATGCTTGGTGTTGGAAAGCAGTAGTACAGTTTTCGTGCTTATAACGGTGTAATTAGAAGCTTGTATAGAAAGTGGCTAGACTTTTTCATGTCATGCTAGATGTTATTTTAATTCTAAAGCCTAGTGTATATTTTTGTAGCATGATTTGTCTCAAATATCTGAGAGTGTTTAATGTGCCTTCAAAAGAATCATGAGTTGTTCTTGTCATATTGAAGCATAAATTTGTGTTGTTCTCCTTTGAATGTTTTATTTGGTTGACTTGGCGCATGCTCACGCCATGTTTATGACTACAAACCAGTCACTTATAGCCTCTATGATCATTTAGTTTTTGAACTTGTAGTACCACTTATGCTTTGATTAATTATGTTTTTGTCGCTATGCATGATTATGGCTATTACTGCTCTCTTGATTTGTTGTTCCCAGTCTTTTGCTAGCCTCCACCTTTACCGAGTATGAGCTCTACTCGTGCATCCAACTACCCAAAACCAAAGTTTTCCAAATGTGTCCACCATACCTACCTACATGTGTTATGTAATTTCCACTCCAAAGTAAATTTCTCATGTGTTACCTTTAAAACCTTCAAAATTACTCATGTTTTGTGCTCCAGTTTTAGCTCACGAGGACGTAAATAGAAAATCTTTATCTCACTTGTTGATTGGACTTTCACACCCTGTACTAGTGGCTTCAGCCGCTTATCCAATTGATAGAAGAGCCGTCAGCGGGGTGCCTAGCCCCAAATTAATACAACAAATTCTCTTCACTATTTTTGCCCCTTATTTATCAGTCAAAGCATAATTGTGTAAACAAAATAGAAATATGGATGCCCTTCTACCGAGATGCGTCCTTCTATGGGAGCCTCTCTTGTGAAGTCTAGTTGGCTTGTGACATACTGTATTTTCTGTTTACTATTCGTCTGACATAAACATACACATCTCTAAAAAAATGTTTTCAATGCCTCTGTTTCACAAAATAAAAGCTCTAGCACATGATTGATCCCTGCTTCCCTTTGCGAAGGGCAGTTCTTTTACTTTTATGTTGAGTCTCCATCTTCTAACTTTATGCACAGTTGAGAGAGCATAGTTGCCATTCTGGGTTTAATGTGCATTTATCCCAGAAACATTATTATTTGATTCATGATGTGTTATTGTTTGTTCTCAAATTATTTGTTCTAGTCTTCCTCATGAACTTTGAAGGTGTCCTGGTATTTATGTTTTGCCTCACTCTTAGGTACAAGCTAAATATCACTTTGCTATGTTATCTTTAAGCTTGAAATAAACATATAGCTTTCAAGTTCATTATTATTCATGATATTTTGTTTGTGTTACTTCTCATGTTGGAAAGTGATTGTTATGTTTTATTCTTAGAATTATATTTATCATGCTTGTGTTAAAGTTCTATGATCTCAGCTATGCTTATGATTTTACAATATAGATGATCAAGTTTATGTTGGTCGCATGTCACCTCAGAAATTATGTGTTTATCGTTTACCTACTTGAGGATGAGTAGGAACTAAGATTGGGGATGTTGATACGTCAAATTCTTCTTCCTCCGCCAGCAAAGTATCCCCAATCCTTCCAATCCTCTTGCCCCGAAGGTGATGACCCATACGGGTAGCGCCATGATGCTCCAGCGCTCCACCGGGTACCATCCGCGGGTACTCGGGCTGGAGACTTGCCGCAAGTGGCAAAGGGGCTTTCTCTACATGAAGAACGCCCCTCCTGCAGAAGGAGAGGAAGCTGTGGACAAGATCAAGCTTCCTGAATTCCAGAACATAGTCCCTGCCGAGATGCGGAATTGGGGTTACAACCCCAAGAAGACAGTGAAGGACGCCGTTCAGGTTGACGAACGCCTGCAGATGCTGGTGGAAGAAGGACTGCTCCAAGATGACCCGGTGGCCTGCTGGGTAGAGCGCCGAGTACTCCTGCTCCAACACCGGGTAGACAAGATGTGTTATATGGGCGGCCCCGCGACTGCACCCAAACGACCACCTTCGAGCTCTCCAAACCGGAGGTGGCGATCTGGGCCAAGTCCATCCTCCGGACCACGCTCACTCACAACTGGTTCTACGGCTTCGTGCCGTATAGCCGCACCAAGCGCATTCCTCAGGTAAGTTCTTCTCTCTGCACCCTTGCTGATCTCAATTCCTTACTTCTTAGCCTTATACCGAGTAGAAACTATCTTAGCCTTTTATTCCAATCATGCCTTATGCTTCCGTTTCATACCGGGTAGGGCTCCTCTTTTAGAAATTAGCTTAATATGCTTTATGTTTGCACGTTGTTCAGAGTAGAGCTTTCATCCGTGCTCCTGCTTAGGATTTAGTCTCAAATGCTCTCTGTTTTGCTTGTTAAGACGAGTAGGACTTTTGCTCGTTTATCTCTTCTAGGACTCTAGCATGTTGTGCCTTTTGCCTGCACGCTAGACCGAGTAGAACATTTTACTCGTTTGTTTCTTCTAGGCCTTAGAATTTTGTGATTGATGTTTGCACGCTAGACCGGGTATCATTCCTCTGATGGGACTCTACTTAGCGTGCTTTATGTTTGCACTTTCAGCACATCGCTCGCCAGAAATTGGAGGATGATGCCGTTTTTTAGAGGAACTGGAAACCGGACCGGACCGAAGATGACGCGATAGCGTTTGACGTCCAGGATACACTCTGTATCCCCCATGTTGGCCAGGATGTTAAGTCCCTAGACTATGCCTCTATTCGGGACAGGTCAGATGATGAAGAAGGTGACTGAGTTCACCTATTTGCTTTCTTGCATCGCGCCTTGATGCTTCTCTTTTCTTACTCTGATTTTTGCTTCTTTCAATCACAGATGAACCGGAACTGGAAGAGGGGGAGGAACCACTGGACGTGGCACCTGTTTCTGTGGCGGCCCGCACCAAATCCAGGAATAGAACGGGTAGCGGGGCACTGGAGCCCCCCACCAAGAAGATAAGGAAGAAGGCAGGTAACAAGAAGACCACCTTGCGCAAGAAGCTCCCCACTGCTGACGAGTAAGTGCTTCCGAGTTGACCTTTTATGCTCTTCATTGTTTCCTCCTTGCCTTTCTTCTCTGCATCCCTTTGATTCTCTTTCTCCTCTGCCTATCTTACTTTAGTGATGCCCTCGATGCTTAGGCCACCAATGAACCAGCCCCCAAGAGAAGCACGCCACAAGATGTCGTGGAGCTTTCCGACAATGAAGGAGACAGGCAACCAGAGGGCAGGATGCAGGTGTCCTCCCCTCCTCGAGAAGAACCTGATCTTGGCACCGAGAATGCCAGCGCCGAGATGGAGACCGAGCACGCTCCAGAGCAGCCGCAGCCCAACAGCCAGCACGCTGCCTAGGAAACCACCGCCGAGAGACCACCAACGCCGCCAGCTGCCTCCGCTGAGGAGACCACAGACAACGTCGCCGAGCAGCGGCAAGACGATACCGCCATGTAGCGACCACACAACACCGCCATGGAGCAACTAAACCCTACTGTCGAGCAACGAGAAGAAAACCCAACGTATCCTTAATTTTTGATCTTCCATGTTGTTCTCATGCCATATGCTACATGTTTTACTTACACTTTATGTCATTTTATCGATTTCCCGGGACTAACCTATTGACAAGATGCCATAGATCCAGTTCATGTTTTCTGCTGTTTTTCATTTTAGAAAAGTTGTTTCGGAAATATTATCAGAATTGGAAAATTCAAAGCCCAGAAGTCTTATAATTCGCGAAGGTTCCACGGAGTCCCGAAGAGGCATGAAGGGGGGCCACACCATAGGGCGGTGCGCCCCTAGCCGCGCCTGGGGTGGTGTGGGCCCCTCGGGCGCCCACCGCCATCTCCCTTTCTCCTATATAATCCCCCCGATGCATGAATCGTAAAGAGATACAACTTTTCCACGAAAAACACCTGAGGCCGCCATCTGAAGGATTCGTTCATATAAAACAGAAATTTTCCTACGCGATAAACACCCGAAGGGCCAAGATCTAATCTAGGAGATGTAAGCAACAAGGAGAAAGAGAGTTTTAAGGAGAACATACCCTTGATGACACACATCGTTATGAGATCAAATCTCGTTGGTGATGTAGTCGTACTCACATCGATCTCAAGATCGCGAAGATGAGCGCTGCAATCCAGCAACGCTTCCGCACTCGGTCAATCGTATAGCTAGATGACGACCTCCGTTCCCTCGATCCAACGGGGCAGCGTAAGTAGAGGATCCCTCGGAAACCAGCGGCAAGACGGCGTGGTGTGGTGGAGAAAACTTCGTTCAGGGCTCCGCCAAGCGCATGAACATGAGGTGGATCAGCGGGAGGATGGAGATGGAGATGACACCAAGTTGTGTGTGGAGAGCGAGGTCCAACCCCTATTTATATAGGAGGGGGAGGCAGCCACGAAATGTTGGTGCCTCCACCTCTCCCCTCATCATGTGGGTGGAGTCTCCACTCAACCCACTCATTCTCTCATCGATTCCCACTCAAAATTCCAAGGGTTTTCTGTACTAAATATATAAAACAATTTCATTTCTTTATTTTCATATTTGTTAATCCTATGAACCAACATTAACATTTCCCCCGTGAACTATTTGTTAATCAAACATTAACATATACCACCTTGAACTATTTCAATATTCCCCGAAACAATTCCGATGATTATTTCAATATTCCCCGAAACAATTTCGGTGTTGTCCAAACTTTTCTCCGATATTCCGTATCCACTCAATTGCGTCATCGAACCTTAAGTGTGTCACCCTATGATTCGTGAATAATGTAGACATGATCGAGGCACCTCTCCGATCAATAGTCAACAGCGGGACCTGGAGATTCGTAATGACTCCTACACATTCAACGATGAATCTAGTGATCGTGTGAACCATAAACGTCGTAACCAATTCCCTTTGTCTCGCAATATTTTACATGTACGAGATCTGATCATTGGTATCAACCATACCTAGTTCAATCTAGTTACTGACAAGTACTCTTTTACTCGTTCCGTGATATGACATCCTTGTGACCTAGTCACATGCTTGCAATCGGTGTCAATGTGATATCACCGAGAGGGCCCAGAGTATATATCTCTCTCATTTGGATGGACAAATCCCACTCTTGATCCATGAGGCTCAACTAATAATTTTGAAATACCCAACGACACCTTTATAGTCACCCTGTTATGGTGTGACGTTTGATGACATCAAAGCACCCTTCCGGTATCAGTGATTGACATGATCTCATGGTCTAAGGAATAAGTTACTTTGTATGTTTGATATAACAATGTGAACTTAATCACTTGATCGCATTTCTATATTCACTTTGGTTATATGTTCATCACATCATTCTTCTAATGACATGAACCCGTTATTAACAACATCCAATGTTCACGATCAGGAAGCCTTGATCATCTGTTAATCGACGAGCTAGCTAAAGAGAGGATTTACTAGGAACCATTGTTTGTTTATTAAACACACATGTATCAAAGTTTCCGGTTAATACAATTCTAGCATGTGAAATAAACATTTATCATAAACGAGGAATAAGATAATAACCAATTTAGTATTGCCTCTAGGGCATATTCCCATTAGTCTCCCACTTTCACTAGAGTCAATAATCTAGTCTGTAAGCACTTAAGACATATGGCGTTCCAGTGTTATTACCATGCTTCGCATGTGGTAAACATCATAAAATATCTGACATGTTCAGGTCCTATTGTATTTGGATGTTCTTTGCGTCTATACGCATCACTCATTCTCTAATGAGATGACTTTGTATATATTTTGTCAACCGGTGAGACCTTAATTCGTCAGCTTAAACTAATGTTACTAACATTGTTAAAATGTAGCCACATAGTGTCAGCATTCTTAGAAATTCACCAAATTCAATAAAGAACTCCTTGTAACATAAATACTCCTATTATTTTATGTCAACACAACAATATACTTAGCCTTTGTTGTAGTATCCGTCACAATACTTTAATTTCGAAACTATTTCAAATCCAGCATGGAACTTTCTTCCAGCCTATTGTGCTACCCTTCATCACATATTTTAATTGAGATAAAATTATTTGAATATATGACAAGACTATTTGTGTACAGGAAAGCTAGCTTACGGCTGACCGTAAGCCCGGTCAATTCTGATTCCTTGGTATGATCCACATGCAAATGACACAAGGGGTGGGACCCACCCACATGCATCAATTCCTTCTCTTTTCTTTCCTTTCTTTTACGTCTAATTTTCTTGCATGTCCATGAATTTGGGTAAGAATGATTCCGTCTTTGACCAGCAAAGTAAAAAATTACCAAAAAAAAAAACGTTACAAAAAAGGAAAATCATGTCTGGATTTCAACCTTCCCCACGGTTGACCGAAATCTAGCCTTGCCCATTAGTGTAAGTATTACAACAAATAGTTTGTCATTACTACATAGGAAAACATATCCTTAGCATTTCTAAAATGGCATAAGGATCTCTCCCACTGTTGTCTAATCACCATATGAATTATACTTCTACAACATTCTATAGCATAGGACTTATCTGGTTGTGTACATAGCATGGAACACATGCCTTAGAAATCTTAATTTCAATTATTCTCATCATGTGAATCTTGCTCAATTCTTTTCCATGTGGCAAGAACTCCTTATTGTCACTTCGATATTGACTTACTTCAGTATTTCATCTATGTAATTTGGCTCAACCATATCAGGCACTTCAATCCATCTCTTATAGATATCGATGCCCAATATCTCCTAAGGCTTTCATCAATATGAAAATTTTAACCGTGTTAATTTAAAATACATATTTTCCAATCAACCATATGTCCTCTACATAAAGCATTAGAAATATGTCATAGCGCTCCCACTTAATTTCTTGTAACTCTACAAACATCTTTATCATTCATGACAGAATCAAACTCTTTTGATAGCTTCATTAAGGTAAAGATTCCAACTTCGTTATGCTCACCTCAACCATTGAAATGTACATACCTCTCCAGCAACCTTTTGAATTTTACAAAACTCTCAGACTGTGTCAAGTACACATCCTCGGTCAAACTTCCTTGAGAGGAAAGTTGGTTTTGTTACTCAACTGCCATATCATAATATGTAACTTTTGCTAGAACTATCCGCAAAGACTAAAGCATCACTACGGAAGATCAAAATCTTGCAGTAGTCAACACTTTGAACTTCGTCAAAAACATATTTTCGACAAGTACAACTTTCAAAGGATGTAACAATCCATGTATTTGTTGCTATAGACCCGTTTTCTATCGTTAGGCATCATGCCTATCGAAAGGACTACCAAATCACATACTTGATATTCATACATGGATACTATCGCGGATATAATGACTCATAGACAATTTTACAAAGTCAGGGCCCATCATTTGCTTCCTTTATAAGGTCCAGGTCCTTTGTTGTCAAAACAACACTTCACTCTCAAACCACAAGTTGGTCTAAGTACAAAGTTATAGCACTTTTGTGGTTCAGTTCGCAAACTCATTCGAAGTATCTACAACATATGTAGTGTCTTCTATTTAGTAAAAATAGGAAAGCCCGGAACAACTTCCAGTGTTGCGGTACTCTTGACATGATAACAAAGATTTTCTAATCTCGCTGAGTTTGTATTGTCCTCCCACTCACTTGTTTTGCAAGAACTACTTTCTCGAGAAATCAACCCTTTCCGACAAACAACATTTGTCTTTGGTTCGGTGATAGGAGAAATACCCAATGGATTCGTTGGAATAACCTTATAAACATATATGTATACTATTTTGGTTGTAAATATTTTACACATGCTATGCATACCAAAACTTAAGAAAAAGACAATTTGGGTCACTACCCAAACCATAACTTATACGGTGTCAATTTCAACGGATCATGATGGTTCTCTTTTCAGTGTAAAAGCGGTTATCTCTAATGTATAAACTACAAAATTATAATGACAATTTTATTAATCTTACCGTGTCCAACAAGGTTTGATTTTGTCTCTTGAATACTCCAAACTAATGTGGGGTATTCGAGAAGTATAAGTTGTAGAACAATTCTGCAACTCCTCAGATGTTTTGCTAAACTCGTAACTCAAACTTTATCCTTTAGGATCCAATCATAAATACTTTATTATCTTGTTATGATGATTTTTTACTTCATGCTAACAATAGTTTGAACCAATTCAAAATTGTAAAACTCCGTTCTCTTTAAATAGATATACTCATATATCTACTTAAATCATCGACGAAATTTTATGAAGTAAAAACAAATCCACCACATATGACTATACATAATGGACTATATACATCAACATGTACAATCTCCATTAAATTAGTCTCGATTCTACTTTGGCCTATGAACAAAATTCTAGTCATCTTTTGGAAGAGGTCTCACAAGCGTCAATTTATTCAAAACAAAATGACTCGGTAAGTCCATTAACATGGAGTTCCTTCATGCTTTCCTTTCCGATATGAACTAAAATATTGGTGTCACAATTTAAGTAAAAAAATCTTTTACGTCTTGCAACATTTAGCATTTAGTCTTATAGATGTTTACTTTACCAACACGATTTATATTAACTCATCCATCAATTATGGAATATGGTCATAGTTTGAACAATCTTATTTGTTCTCACAAAAGACCAGAACAAAATAACAACTAATTAAGTTCTAAAAATAAATCTTGAATGTTTGGTTTGATACGACAATGAACACAATAACACTTTATTTCTGTTCTTGTCATGATCGAGCCCACATCTACTACTAGTTCCTTTTAGGCCCTTGTATTTCTTGCATTGCGTTGCTTTGTATGACAACTCATACCAACCAATGTGGTATCAAAATACCCAAAAATACTTTGTTAACAAGTAATACATCTATAAGTTGTATATCAAGCATATACTCCTCAGCTGTAACTTTCCAGTTATATTCTTTTCTGCCATATACCTTTTGTAATTCTATTTCCAGTATTCCCTTTTGTTTACGGAAGAATAATTCAACATCAAACAATGCTAGTCGTACTAGCACATTTCCCTTAGCGTGTTAGTCATATACTATCACCCATTGAATCATACTTTGAGTTTGATTGTTCTACTAATATCACCAAATTAATATTATTTTTACGGATTCCACTCTTAGCAATCTCCAGGCAAGGTAAACGACTTTACCCATACTTTTAATCCATCCCATCATTTTTTTTCTGATGAAGCTACTATAACTCGAAGGAAGTAATTTAAAGGATAATTTTTAGCGTCCAACTTCTTGGAATATTCAAACGCCTAGCGTCTTCAGTCATTGCATATATTCAAATAATATAAGCATACATTGTCACGCTAAATTATACTCATTCATGTTTCCACAAATAAGTTTCTAGATATCAATATATCTTTCACTTGATTGTTTCTGAAAACAATTCTTTTCAGTTCCTAAATCACCTTGATCACGAAGATAAAGTAATATGAAAGCAAGCATGACTATGGATTCTAAGTAGGAATTATTTTCTCTCTAGATCAATCAATCATTAATCATATGGAGCTAGGTAGGAAATACCAAAAATCTACAATAGGACTCAAATTTAAATTTCACTAATACAGTACCAATCTTAAATGATTTTTACCAGATCATAACAGTTATATATCAATTAACAATCTAAGTGTAAGGTAGTTTCTGGATGCCAATGAATACTACAATTTGTGCAAATTCACTTTTATTGGTTGTTCATGATAAATAAGTTCAAGTTAATTCAAAATTACTACGTGAACTCCCACTACAAAACAACATCCCTCTAGTTGTTTTAGGGATTATACGAACCAAATTCACTACACCAAAACCGATCATCACGTGAGATGATGTAGTTGCAAAGGCGAACATCGACATGTTCATCATATCATCTATATGACTCATACTTTACCTTTCGGTTACGTGTTCCGAGGCCATGTATGTACATGCTAGGCTCCCCAAGTAGAACCATAGTATTGCGTGTGTTCCGAGGCCATGTCTGTACATGCTAGGATCGTCAGCATCTGTTGTATGCGAACATTGAATCTGTCACACCCGATCATCACGTGGTGTCTCGAAACGATGAACTTTCTAAACGGTGCATACTAAGGAAGAACACAATATTATCTTGATATTAAGTGAGAGGAATAATCTTATAATGCTACCGTCGCGATCTAAGCAAAATAATAAGATACATAAAAGGATTAACATCACATGTAAGGATAATGTGATATGATATGGTCCTTCTTGTACTTGATATCCATCTTGTGCATCACGGTATGATCTCCATCATTCCACCGGCGTGGCACCAAGGTCCATGGCACCTCCATCTTGATTTCCCATCAATAATAAGACAACCATATGGATTCCTTCCGGTATATCAATAATTTACAAAAGAGGTCATCTCATAATCAAATTTGTAACATTGACCATATCACATCAC
Source organism: Alopecurus myosuroides (assembly GCA_028641055.1). NCBI lineage: Eukaryota > Viridiplantae > Streptophyta > Magnoliopsida > Poales > Poaceae > Alopecurus > Alopecurus myosuroides. Next base: position 472,346,512 of record CM054057.1, on the reverse strand, counting down.
ATGCCCAGCATAAACTAGTTAGACGCCTCTAATTTATTTTTGCATACACGTGGCTTAGGGCTTTCGAGGATAGAACCATTCATACCTACGAACATCAACCACAACGTTGATAAACATATTTTTTTAACAACCCTTCGTAGATTAGATCTTAACTATAGTAGGAGAAACGGACACCCCCTCAGCCAAAAGTAAGACAGGTCTCGTGTACAAAGTACACGTAAAGTTTGTCTAGGGCAGCTTCATCCTACTATGTCACTAAGATCATAAAATACTCAAGGAGGCAATAAAATGATCATCAACGCCCACATACACCTATGTGTTCTATCCGTACAAACTATCTACGCATAGATCCGGCTCTGATACAACTAAAGGGTTCGTTCCATAGAAAACAAAAAATTTCCTACGCGATAGACACCCGAAGGGCCAAGATCTAATCTAGGAGATGTAAGCAACAAGGAGAAAGAGATTTTTAACGAGAACATGCCCTCGAAGACACACAACGTTACGAGATCAAATCTTGTTGGTGATGTAGTCGTACTCACATCGATCTCAAGATCGCGAAGATGAGCGCTGCAATCCAGCAACGCTTCCGCACTCGGTCAACCGTATAGCTAGATGACGACCTCCGTTCCCTCGATCCAACGGGGCAGCGTAAGTAGAGGATCCCTCGGAAACCAGCGGCAAGACGGCGTGGTGTGGTGGAGAAAACTTCGTTCAGGGCTCCGCCAAGTGCATGAACATGAGGTGGATCAGCGGGAGGATGGAGATGGAGATGACACCAAGTTGTGTGTGGAGAGCGAGGTCCAACCCCTATTTATATAGGAGGGGGAGGCAGCCACGAAATGTTGGTGCCTCCACCTCTCCCCTCATCATGTGGGTGGAGTCTCCACTCAACCCACTCATTCTCTCATCGATTCCCACTCAAAATTCCAAGGGTTTTCTGTACTAAATATATAAAACAATTCCATTTCTTTATTTTCATATTTGTTAATCCTATTAACAAACATTAACACTTCCCCCTTGAACTATTTGTTAATCAAACATTAACATATACCACCTTGAACTATTTCAATATTCCCCGAAACCATTCCGGTGATTCTTTCAATATTCCCCGAAACAATTTCGGTGTTGTCCAAATTTTTTCCCTATATTCCGTATCCACTCAATAGCGTCATCGAACCTTAATGTGTCACCCTATGGTTTGTGAATAATGTAGACATGATCGAGACACCTCTCCGATCAATAGTCAACAGCGGGACCTGGAGATCCGGAATGACTCCTACACATTCAACGATGAATCTAGTGATCGTGTGAACCATAAACGTTGTAACCAATTCCCTTTGTCTCGCGATATTTTACCTGTCTGAGATCCGATCATTGGTATCAACCATACCTAGTTCAATCTCGTTACTGACAAGTACTATTTTAGTCGTTCCGTGATATGACATCCCTGTGACCTAGTCACATGCTTGCAAGCGGTGTCAATGTGATATCACCGAGAGGGCCCAGAGTATATCTCTCCTTCATTTGGATGGACAAATCCCACTCTTGATCCATGATCCTCAACCAATACTTGCGTAATACCCAACGACACCTTTATAGTCACCATGTTACGGTCTCATGTTTGATGACACCAAAGCACCCTTCCGGTATGAGTGATTGACATGATCTCATGGTCTAAGGAATAAGTTACTTTGTATGTTTGATATAACAATGTAAACTTAATGACTTGATCTCATTGCTATATTCACTTTGGGTATATGTTCATCACATCATTCTTCTAATGACATGACCTCATTATTAACAACATCCAATGTTCATGATCTTGAAACCTTGATCATCGGTTAATCAACGAGCTAGCTAAAGCGAGGCTTTACTAGCAACCATTGTTTGTTTATTAAACACACATGTATCAACGTTTCCGGTTAATACAATTCTAGCATGCAAAATAAACATTTATTATAAACAAGGAATAAGATAATAACCACTTTATTATTGCCTCTCGGGCATATTCCCTTCACCATCATCGTCAACCCGAGATCGGGAGGGTTCTAGAGTTCTCCCCGGCACCATGTCGGGACTGAAAATCGTCACCGGAGGGGTCTATACCACCATGCCCGCCTTCGGAGTGATGTGTGAGTAGTTCATCCTGGGACTAAGGGTCCATAGAAGTAGCTAGATGGTTGTCCTCTCCTCTTTATGCCTAGTGTTTGAATCTCATGAGCTTCCTCACATGATCGAGACCATCTATTGTAATTCTACATGTTGTGTTTGCTGGGATCCGATGATTATTGGAATGCTATGTCTTTTGATTATCAATCTATCATGTTTTATTCATGTGTATGTTATTTATGATCTTGCATGCTCTCCGTTCTTAGTAGATGCTCTAGCCAATTAGATACTAGTGACTCCAAGAGGAAGTATTTATGCTCGACAGAGGGTTCATGCCTCCTTTGCATCTGTGCTCGAGTGACAGAAACGTGACGATGGAGGATGTGATGTTTCCATTAGGGATAAAACAACAATGTTTACTTTGTTTACATTGTTTACATTACACACTTTCCTTACTGCGATAATCTGTTGCTTGCAACTTAATACCCAACGTTTGTTCGGATGATATTCGGAGGGTGGATTATTAGTCATAGATGCAGTTGGATGACGATCTATGTATCTTGTTGTAATGCCTGCATGAATGTCATTGTAATAATCATGTCATGCATGTTTCATTATCTATCAATTGCTCAGCTGTAATTTGTTCACCACACATATTAGCTATCTTTTATGGAGAGACACCTCTAGTGAACTGTGGACCCCGGTCCATTTTCTCGTACTGATAATACAGACACCACTTCCACCGTTTTCACACTGCTTCCAATGATTTCACACTTCTACTGATGTTTTCATACCGCTATCGTACTATTTTCCACACCATACGTTTAATCTCTTTGTGTTCGGCAAAACCGGTGAGAGTGACAACCTCACTGCTTCGTTGGGGCAAAGTGAATTGATTGTGTTGTGTAGGTTCCACGTTGCTGCTGAACCGGTAGTGCGCCTTGCTATCTCAGCTGCATCAACCTTCGGAAGTTGCTTCTTTCTCCTACTGGTTGATTCAACCTTGTTTTCTTTCTGGGGGAAAGTGCTCTTCATACCTTCCTCTTGGGGTCTCCCAACGAAAGTATGTCACACTCACATCACTCGCTAAAAGGATTCATGCCATCTGTACTTAGACCAAACCTTAAATTTCTTGCATCATTACTCTCTCTCGATATTTCTCCACTGCGACCCATCAGCGGGTTGTCTCAACATCCCGTCTGACTTACATTCATATTTGTTCCACCGCAACAACTTGGCATGCTCTTTGTTTCTGAACAAATGTTTCGACCGTGGTATTATAGGAGCATACCACATCACCTTGGAAGGAACCTTCTTCCGAGGGGGATCGCCCTCAACATCACCATGGTCATCTCGTTTGATCTTATATCGCAATGAAGTGCATACCGGGCATGGATTCAAATTCTCGTACTCTTCGCCACCGTAGAGGATGCAGTCATTGATGCTTGCATGTATATTCTGCACCTTTAAAGCTAGAGGGAAGACAACCTTCTTTTCTTCGTACGTACTGGAGGGAAATTCATTTTCCTATGGAAGCATATTCTTCATAATTTTCGGCCACTTTTCAAAACTCTTATCGGATAAACCGGACTCTGCCTTCCATTGCAGCATTTCCAGTGTGCTACCTAGCTTTTTCATACATTTTCACAAGTTGGGTACAACAACTTTTTGTGAGCCTCTAACATGTGATCCAACTTCTCCCTCTCCTTTTCACTATCACAGCCTCTCCGTGCATCAGCAATGGTCCGACCAAAATCATCAACGGGCTCATCATGTGCCTCTGCTTCAGCTTCCTCTTCAGCTTCCCCATGAAAGTATCACTGTATTCAGAAGGGTAGTTGTCATCATCCTCTTATTCTTCATTCTCTTCCATTATAACCCCTCTCTCACCGTGTTTGTTCCAGCAATTATAGCTCATTATGAAACTGAACCGAAACAGGTGGATGTGAAGGATCTTTGAGTGAGGTAATCATTCTGATTCTTACATACACTACATGGATAGAATACAAAACCATTCTGCTTGTTCGCATCAGCCACACGAAGGAAATTATTCACGCCATTAATGAACTCGGCAAAGCATCGGTCAGTACCGTACATCCATTTCCGTGGCATGTGCGTTATTGTATAAGTATATCAAACGGAATCACGATGCCAAAATCAGTACTTAGGTTTAGGTGCTAACCTCTTGGAACACTCCAATACAAGAGGTGACACCAAGTCTTCACCAATCGTGGAGAGAATGGGGATAAAACCGAGCTCGGTGGTGAAAAACAGAGGAGAACAAAGAATCTAGCTGGCTCGGGAATTTCAACGAACACCTCTAGTGCATAGGAAATGAAAAACAAAGTAGCAAACACCTCTCACTTCTAAAATGGAAAAAGCAGGGGTAGGACAGGGCCGGTTATATAGAAACATAGGAGCTCTAGTCTAGTCCCGGTTCGTAACACGGCCCAGGACTAGAGGTTCTTTGTTCTTTCAGAATGCGCCAGAGCCCTCTAGTCCCGGGCCTTGTTACGAACCGGGACTAGAGGTCCCGTTTCGCCAGTGCCTTTTCTTGAGATTCAGGGGAATGGAACCGGAGCCCTAGTCGCAGATCAGCGACACGCCGACTCTCAGCGGCGGACTCTATCTTCCACCGCCCCAAGTTACCTGCGGCGGTAAGGGGAGGCTCCACTGCCGTGGCGAGGACCGGCGGCAGCGGGGCGAGGGGGCGGGGGCGGCGACGTAGGGGGTGTTGCTGGTGGCGCGTGGGGGTGCCCCATGTGTGAGGGGGTTTGGGTAGTACATATTGGCCACGCATTTTGGTTTATCTAGGAGTTCGTGGAAAAATTCTCTTATAATGAATTAATCAAGGTATTTTGTCTCCATTCCGAAGAAAAAGTGTACGTCCATTTTTAAAAGGCTCTTATTAGTGTTTTCCTATGGAAAAGGCCCTTAGTATTAGAGTTGTGCAAACAATATTTTTTTTTCTTTTCTTGTTTAATTTTGGAGATGTGCGAGTGCGACAACCGAAAGGGCGCAGTGCAAAATAAAGAAAACCCTGAATTAAACGCGAAAAACAAATCAACCGAAAAATTCGCTTAAACCGATCGGTGCCTTGCGCCGCCCACTGGTAATACATCGCCCACGGAGGCATTAGTCTAGCCGTGCGTGATAACACATCGCCCACGGAGGTACTAGTCCAGCCGTGCGCGATGCATGCATCGCCCACGGGCACTGCACCCCCTCCCCCTTCAAATATCAAACGCCCCGCGCATGCCGAGCTTTTCTCCTCCCACCTCATCCCTCCCCGCTCCGCACATCGACCCCCACGGCCTGAGCCGTCAGAGTTTGCAAGAAAACACCAGTGTGCGGCCGCCTGAGCCGTGACAGAGTCGACAAGGAAACAGCAGCCTGCCGCCTCCATCGCTCTTTCGATGGGCTCCATCGAGGAGGAGGCGCGGCGGCTCTCCAGGGAGAGGCTCCAGAAGCTGATGATGCCATACACCACGTCGCCGGAGCGCCTTCCGACGGAGCTGGCGCTTCCTCGTCTTTGGTCGTCGGCGGCGATCGGAGGTACGTTTTCGCGACCCCGATAAGCTCCGTTTCTTGTTTCTTGTTCGAATTCAAGAAGCACCATCCCCGGTCCGGCTCTTGACGAGTCTGGATTTACAGGTTCCAGGACGCCGAGGCGGAGCGCCCGCACGGAGGGCACGGAGTCGTCGGCGGCGATCCGAGGTACCTTTCGCGACCCCGATAAGCTCTGTTCTTGGTTTCTTGATGAAATTCAAGAATCATCAGACGAGTCTTGATTTGCAGGTTCCAGTACGCCGAGACGGAGCGCCCGCACGGAGGCCACGGATGGCGGCGCGAAGCGTCGGAGGCGGGACAGCACTGAGGTCGGGCGGAAGAAGGTTCGCCCTTCCTCCACGTCGTCGTCTTCGTCGGCGACCTCGTCGGAAAGGTCCCCTTCCCCTTCGCCTCCCCCGCCGCCCCCTCCTCCTCCGCCTGCTGCTGCTGCGCCAGCGTGGTGCTGGCACTGCAGAGTACGGCATGCCAGGCAGGTGGAGGAGCCAGCTCCTCACCTGTGCATCTGCGCACCCTGTTCCGCCGGTGGGAACACTGGATGCCCCATGTGCAACACGCACCTCTGGGTCGACATTCGGACCGAGACGGAGGACGATCTGGATGCGGAGGAGCAGAGGACCAATCTTCTCTACATGCTTCGTCAGACAGCGGCTTGGCATGTTGGCTTCCGGCCCCCTGCGATCCCCTGTAAGTCACCAAGACCACTTTGTTCCTCTTCCTCTTCTTCTTGCTAAGTCGGACGCACACGCACTCAATCACATTGTCTGTTTTGTGCCAGTCTGTGGCAAGAGTGCAGACGGATCCGACATGCGGGCTCTACCGCTGCTGCTGGTCAGGGAGCGCTGCCATGACTGTTCATGGCGACCAGCTGTGTGGATAGCGTCCTGCTGCTGCGCTCTTCTGTGCCCGAGGTGCCTGGAGACAGGTTTGCGACGCCGCCACGGGCCCTGCAGGTCGCCCGGCGTCCTGGGGACGCTTTCCTCTTCTCGAACAAGTTTTGAGCGAAGTGAGGTGGAAGGCACGTTTTACATCTGGAGAGAGTCCCGCTTCACACTCCGCGGGCGCGTAGGCAGGGATTTAGCACCCGTCGGTCGTTTTGTGATCCGCTACCTCATGTCCATCGCCGACCTCCATGGCCCTGGAGGACGCCGTCGCGGTGCACGCCGAAAGGTCATCCTCTACAGCGAGGAGGACGTAGCTGGAGGAACAGTCCTCAGACAGCTTACTTTCTAGCTGATCAGCCTTCAAAACGGAAGTCACCACCATGAAAACAGTAGCTCCTTCATTTTCGGATTCATTCTTCGAACTCAGTTGTGTGCGTTTTGGCTACAACTGTCTTGACCTTGTGAATATTTGACGTAGCACATTGGACTGAATTTCATTTGAACTAGGATTGCGTCTTGGCATATTACCGAACAGGTTGCAGGCGGGGGGCGGGAGGAAAAGGTGACGGAAGCCGATGCTGCTGGCCAACACGCCGAGCGACACTGCGCCTTGGCCGTCGCCGGCACGTCAACTTCCCTTTCGCCGCCCCCCCATCTCCCTGCTCTCGCTGGAGGTTTTGTCCCGGCGGTGAACAAAAATAGAAGTGAGATGGGAGAAGCAGTCTGAGAAAGATGCTCAGCTGGCGCGTCGTCGGGGTTCCACGCCACGCGTTCGCAGCCCACACCGACTGCTTCAGCCCGAAACAGGGCCGTCATACTGCACTAAGGTGGATGATCGCCGTCCGATCTGAATCAAGCGCTGATTTGCTCCCCTGTTTTCTTTTTTACCAGACTAATGCTATCAATAGTGCGCTACTATCTCGCGAGATCCAACTCAGGTCTAACACTTTTCTCAATTAATATGTACTTTTTATCTATTCTTGAACAAAAGTGAACCCTTAAACCAAAAATATATATCGTTAAATTCATAAATTTCAAATAAATTTTTGCTCGATTAGCCTAATTACCAAAAAAAAAACTTAACCCTTGAACCAAAAAAATATATATTACGCATAAGACTCGTTAAATCCATAGTTTTAAACAAATCTGATTTCTTTTGCTTGATTGTCCTAGTGTAGTTGCCGACTTATTTTTTATTCTTGTGACAGGACATAGTTATTACACTTGCCATTTCTTTGTCGCTTCCTTGATTTATGGTAGGAGATAGTTCTAACTTGTCATTTTGCTTTCCGAATTTGTTCTCGTGCCTTACTAGGACCCTTATCATTTCATGTGACAATTAGTTATTTGCGCGTTATTACGATCCTTATTTCACTACAAGGAAATTGTTTATAGCCACAACCATAAGTCCACTCCGGTGGTAGGCTAGGACCGAGTTTCGTGAAATAGTTATGGCGTGAAGACTTTCACACCCCCACATCCCCCCGCGAGTAGTAATAAAATACCACTGGCGTATACCTGTGAGTCTTGCGCCATATCTAAGTGGGACCCAACAGTCCGACTAGGTAAAATTTATAGTGGCGAGGTATATATGTACCACGCCAATAATAACATTATATAATAGTGTTGGGGTCTCTACAATTCTCGCCGGTAGTAATATATTCTAGATGCACTCGTGTGGGTCGCAAATATTGATGGTGTGGTGCTACAAGAAGGTAAACAACTAGTAGTGTCAGCCACGCCATCAGTAATGTCGTGCCACACAAAAAGCCACATGACTTCCCCTCCACCTCCACTCGCTTCATGCTTACCTAGATTTCTCTCCCTAGTCACTCTCTTCTTCTCCCTATCTCCATCTCCAATAATGGAGTATTAAATTGATGGGAGGTAGTAATTTGGGTGCTTGATTATAATTATCTATCGTCTAGGTAAGTTTTGTTTGGTTAATTTACTTGCATTTTTTATTGTGTTTGGCCTCTAGCTAGTGTTAGGCAAAGATTGTGTTCTGGGGCTAGTAGGAAAGGCAACATTGTGTTCCATACGACATGACCCGGTTGTGTGTTGTTTCTTCTTGCCGGGATGAGTTGCCAATGTTTTAGCGAAACGTTGATATTTGTTTCGTCAAATTTACTCATTACGTCCATTTTTTAGCAAAGATTAAGCTGGGTTTTCTAATTATGGTTATAATTTATATGTCTCTTGTAGGCATTTATGGCAGCTCATGTGTACATTTTATACACTATTTTACTTCATGAACTTATGCATAGAGGTAGGTATTCTAATATTTTACCGTGCAAAATGCACCATTTATATTTGTGTACGCATGATATAGAAATCTTGAAGATATATTTCATACAAGGCATAAAAGAGTCAGAACGTAAAGATATATGATGAAATACTGGCACTAAAATACATTCCCACAAACACAAAATTCGTAAATATAAAGAAGGAGCTCAAAAGAAACTTCTAGAAGATTTGACGACCAAGGTTATGGTCGCTAGCGACCGTACCGACACACTATATGTGTCTCCGTATGCTAGTACCACTTAAGAAGTCAGGATTAGGTCGCGACCGATCGTACCACTCACCGCACCAGGAAGGAGGCCTTGGTGCGGCAGCAAAAGACTTAACCCTCAGATGGAGGAGACGGCCGCCATACCGACCAATCGTACGGTGGAGACATACCGTACCATGGTCCTTAGGAACCTCCTCTTCAAGTATTTCTACCCTGTGCTCTCGGAATTGAGAGAGGACAGACAAAACAACCGCCAGACGCGAAATAATACCAAATCCTATCCTCTGGAAGGCAACTGGAGGGGGAATTCGCATCTGGGAATCCATCTCCATTAACACCATCAACATGAAGGCTTCCGCATCGATCTCCATCACCATCGTCATCATCTACATGTATGTGATAGCATCCTTCACCCATCTCGTTGCAATTATAGAATATCTAGGTGTAGATTTGCATGTGCACTCATTCATACTTCCATTTTCGATTCGCCATATAATATGATGTTGTTTACTGCCTTCATGTGTGAGTAGTTCCCTTAGTTCTTGGGGAGATGAGGAAACCCAAGTACTACTATGAATATAGATAAACATGCAATATTTTCCGATGCTTGTTTTTGTGGTAACAATCGTCATAATATTGGTGTGGTGTCGACCACTCCAATATTTTCCCGCGGGACATGTGTCGCGACCCTGGACCCAGAGGTATATATAAGTGTTATGCGCTACTAGTCATAGAACGACAAGGGCTTCGGGGTTACCAGAGTCGGTCGTAACACACACCAAAAGATAGACCAGAATTATCGGCGCGCAGACCGGAAACAACAATACTACTGCTCCTCGTGTCCATTCTAGTCATAACCAAATATGCGTATCAAAAAATCTAAGAGACTTATAAAACTGTCAGAGCGGGACCAATCCAATACAGATATGATATGTGTCACATGAAGTGCTACACATGTCGAGGTTTACTAGGGTTACCAATCCCAGCCCAAGTAAACATCGGCAGACATTCTCGGAATGGATCATCGGCACCATAACCCCTCGACTTCGACTGTCAACACAAGCATAGCCAAAACTGTATAGCTGATGTGGGGATACTCGAGAGAAACCCTACGGTGAGCCTACCGGGTGCGGCCCACCAGGGGATACCCCAAGAAGACCTTGGGAAGCCGCACCAGAGCCCATTACGGAGTCCAAGCTGAAGCGGCTGCAAGGAAATACTTGACCATGATGTTAGGAATGATTAGAACTGACTCAGAATCGAGTCCTACTCATGTATGGCCCTTGAGACTCTGCTACCTATATAAAGGATGGGAGGGGGTAATAGAACGACAAGTAACCCTACATTATAGCAGCACCAGATCCAATCTGCGTGATACCTTGTAATGTGTCTCACCCCATCAAAATAACCAATCAGGCGAGTAGTAACTTGTTTATCTGAGTAGTCCACCAGCGCCTTTCCCCTTACGAAACCCCAGATCCCTCGCATGGGGATTGTTGAGGTACCATCCTCTTCATTGGCGCTGTATGTGGGAATCTATGGCGCTGGACTCGAGGCTTCTTCGGCCTCATTTCGGTGAAACGAGGATTCATCAATCTGGGTGGACTCGATCTGTTTCAGGTCTGTCAACTTCAACAAGAACTCGACAGCATCGCGCCCAGTGTTTGACTCTGTCAACATAAGTATCGACCTCACATTTGGTGACCTGAACTTCAGTGTGAGTCGCACAGGGGTATTACGTCTGCAGGACTCCCCTCGCCTCGAAGCGACGGAGTCGATTATAGGAGAGATCCCATTAATGCACCTCTAGGAGCTTGCGAATTTCAGGCAGCCCTACGTCGTTGGCCCCCACCTTCACCTCGCCGCAATGGTTAGGCGATCCAAGAATTCCACCTCAGGAATCAAAAGCAAACGCGATCGCAAGGACCTGATCGATCCAAGCAGCCATTAGACACAACCGACGATGGGGTGGTTAGAGATGGCGAGAAACTCGGAGAGGATCCACCAAAGTCCCGACCACCCAAAGATAAGGACCCGAACGACGACGGTGACAGACTCGACGGGCCTGCTTGGTCCATTGATTTTTGGGTCTGCAGCTAAAAACAGGAAAAACAAAGAGGGCCTCCCTATGATCCACGTATCGGCTGACTCTAGTTGAGCAGGGGCACTCCCTCCCAAAGGACGCCACCTCAGACGAGTGGGGGGCCTACCGCTACACGCTCAGCATGCAAAGGAGAAAATTGAGTTGGATAGTACACGTCATGTTAAAGAGTGTCCTTTTGATCCAAGAGAAGAAACTGAAGGCAAACTTATTCGGAAAGACAAGACCAAAGATCCTTAAAACAAGAACTTTGCAAGAAGAGTTCCAAGAGATCTATATGGTCAAGAAGGCATCGTTTTGGAAACATACATCTCCGGAGATGAAGAAGATGAAGTTGTAGGTGTGGCCCAATCTCTCTATTTGAATCCCCCAATGAGAACGTGCATATCCGACCTACATGTATTATGGAAAAAGCCACTTCGGTAATTTATTCCACCTACAAGACTATTGCCACTAACCCTCCTTCGTTATTGGATTGTGTTGAAAATGTTCGCAAGGGGGAGGATGAGTCTAAAGAATTAGGCTCATGGTTGGCTAGTCTTAAAGGTGAAATTAAAGAAAAGGTGAATGCCCTTTTAAGGCAACTTGATGAGTCTAACTCTCTTCTAGATAAAAAGGAGGACAGCATGACTCTGGAAACTTATGGAGGTGGTAATTATATCAATGACAAAGAGCTTGAAGAGGCTTTTGAGAAAGAGCGTTCCAATAGAGCTTCTCTTGAGGAGAAATTATCTAGTATATAATAGATTTGTGTTTCCAATCTTAGAACGGACAATTAACTATCTGTTTCTTTAGCTACAACTTGTGAAAATGAAAATATGAAGCTAGGGATTGCTCATGATAAACTCGTTAATAGTCACGAAAAAATAGAAAAAGAGTTCATGTCTCTTAAAGAAATTTATGACAAGCTTACCAAGTCTCGTGATAAACTTCTAGCTCAACAATCTAATAAGAAAGTTATGCCTTCCTCCTCCACTAGAATTGTTATCTTGTCTAGCAATCCTTGTGATACACCTAACATTGTAGGAGTTGAGAAAATTCTCAACGATGTGATAAACTCCCAAAGGGTCAAGAATGGAAAGGAGGGACTTGGCTTTGTTGATAAGTCAAAGAATAAGAACAACAAGAAGAAGAACGTCACCTCACCTTCACAAAATATTGCCTTTGTGAATGAAGGAGAGGTGATCAAGGAGAAAGAGACAAACACCATCGTGGATGGTGAGACCTCTAGGGAGAGCACCACTCACAATGAATTTGCCGGTAAATATAACCCCTCTTATGTTCTTATGAAATCTAGAGATGGTCATGTTTATGCTAAATATGTTGGTACCTCTTATGGTGATGATTATCATTGGACTATTTGGGTACCTAAATCAATAAATTGATCTCTTGAAGGGAAGTGATTCCGGGTCCCGTAGAAAGATGGTGGATAGTGGTGCACACAAACATATGACCGGAAGCGAAGACTCAATGAGTAATTTTTATCCTCCTTCACCATATCTCAATTGTGTCACAATTGGTGATAACTCCGAGCTAAAGGTATTGGGACGAGGCAAGGTGTCTATCTCAAATGATTTATCAATTTAGAATATCCTCCTTGTTCTGTCCCTTGGCTATAATCTTATGTTAGTTCTTCAACTTGCAAATTGTGTCTTTACCTCTTTCTTTAATAAAGGTAACGTGATTGTCACTTCGGAAACGGCTCTTAAATTAGCCTTTGTTTGGTTTGTCAATATTGACATGCATGTAGTGGACTTATCTAAAAGAGACACGTGTGTCGCGACATGCCTAATGGCTAAAGTTGATGTGGGTTGGCCTTGGCATCACCGGTTGGCCAACACCAATATGAGGACATTGCATGACCTTCAAAGTGGTAATCACGTTCTAGGACTAACCAAGGCTAAGTTTTATATAGATCATGCATGTTGCTCTTGCATTTTTGGAAAGCAACATGGAGAACCCCATCCTAGCAAGACCACCATCACCACCACAAGAATTCTCGAGCTCATTCATTTGGACCTCTTTGGTCCACTATCCTATGATTGTCTTGGTGGAAAAAAAGTATTTCTTAGTGATTGTGGATTATTATTCTAGATATTATTGGGTGTATTTATTCAAGAGGAAGAGTGAGACTAAAAAAGAGTCATTGAGTTTATCGCTTTGGTTAAGTGCCAACATAATGCAAGCTTCATGGCGATACGAAGTGACAATGGTTTAAAGTTCGAGGACTACACCGTGCAGAGTTTTCTTAGTGAAGAGGGGATATCTCATTAATATTCCACTCCCTATACCCTTGAACAGAATGGTGTAGAGGAGACGAAAAACCAACTCTTATGAATGCAGAAAGGACAATGATTGTGGAGTTTTCTTCTCCATATAATTTTTGGGCCGAAGTCGTCTCCACCGCTTGTCATGCTAGCAACCGGTTATATCTCCGCAAGAACTTGAACAAGAATCCCTATGAGATTATCATGGGAAAGAAGCTAGACGTATATTACTTCAAGGTCTTTGGATGTAAATTATTCATTCTTAATAAAGGTAAACACTTGTCAAAATTTGAGACTAAATCATATGAGGGTATCTTTGTTGGATATGCCACGAATTCTGACACCTATAGAGTCTACAAAAAGTCCACTAGACAAGTTGAAGAATCTATATATGTGGTGTTTGATGAGCATAATGGCTCCCAAGGGGGCGCATAGATCATGGTGTTGTCAGAGATGCGATTCCTCTTATCGTAATAAGAAGAATGGGGATTGGTGAAATAATCCCCGTCGAGGGACAAATTTTGATAGAGGGAGAAGGACTATGCTCTACTCAAGTTGATCCATTGACTACATTCAATTATAATCAAGCTATCCAAGAAGATGCACCAAGCCCTCGAGCTAATGAACAAGGCCAAGGTGAAGATCCTCCCGTCGTTGAGGTTGTTCACCCAAGTGGTGATCCTTATCCCACTGATGATCAAGGCCAAGTTCAAGATCGACATGACTCCGATAAAGAAGGTGATCCTCAAGCTATATCCAAGGAATATTTGGAGGAGATGCTATCTTGAAGAGCAAAGAGAAGGATAGACAACCTCGAGAGTGTGGGTCACACTGAAGACAAGATTATTGGCAAGATTCGGGGAAGGGTTGTTACTAGAAGGCAATAGGAATATTTTAGCAAAGCTCGTGTTTTGTCTCTTTCATTGATCCCAAGAAGGTATATGAAGTTCTCGAAGATCAAGATTGGCTTGAAGACATGCATGAAGAAATCAATAACTTCGAGCGCAACAAGGTGGAAGTTAGTGGAAAGACCCAAGGATTATAAGCATGTTAATGGGACCAAGTGGGTGTTCAAGAACAAGCAAGACAAAGATGGCATTTTCATTCACAACAAGGTGAGATTGGTCGCTCGAGGGTTGTATCAAGTCGAAGGTGTTTATTTCGATGAAACCTCTGCTCCCGTAGCTCGTCTTGAATCTATTTGCATCTTACTTGCATATGCATTTCATCATAATTTCAAGTGACAACAAATGGATGTTAAAAGTGTTTTCCTAAGTGGTCCCATTAATGAGTTAGTATATGTCAAGCAACCTTCGGGTGTCGAAGATCCCAACCACCCCGACCATGTCTATAAACTTGATAAGGCGCTCTAAGTACTTAAACAAGCTCCAAGTGTGTGGTACGAGCACCTTAAAGAGTTTTTCGTAGATTGTGGGTTTAATGTTGGTTTAATCGATCCCACCCTCTTTACCAACACGGTTGGAGGTTAATGGTTCATATGCCAACTCTGTGTGTATGACATCATTTTTTGGTCTACTAACACTTTGTTCAATGAACAATTTTGCAAGCCTATGACTGATAAGTTTGAATGTCGATGATGTGAGAATTGGAGTATTTTCTTGGATTCGAAATCAACCAATATCAATAAGGAACCTTCATCAAGCAAGCTAAATATACCCAATACATGCTCAAGAGGTTCAATATGCATGAAGACAAGCCAAGACTGCCAAGAGCGTCAAAACCGCCAAATCTGACGTTAAGAAGAGTCCAAGCTCCACCTACCGGATACCGGCCACCACTGCCGGAAACACTCCAAGTCCTCCAGTGTCGAGAATGACGCTAGTGCCTAGCAAGAGTGGCCCTATTACTCAGAGCTCCACGCTCATTCATACAACATCTAGTTTGCTCCCGAGGACCAACAGGCTGCCGGAGCAGGCATCAGTGAAACCGTTTCCCCGGTGTACTTTCCGGAACACTGGCGTGAGTTGTAGGAGGAACACCAGCAGCGGCAGGAGCGCGAGGCCGAGCGGCGAGAGGAGCCGAAGAGGCGGAAGAAGTTAGCTGCCACCGGGTCCAAGGGCAAGGAGGGTGCACTGACCATCCAATCCACTGCCCCACTCACGGAGCTTGCCCATGAGCTCCGAGAAGATGTGGAGACCGTCCTGGATCGGATAGGTCATATCGATGCAGAGTGGGACAGCAAGAAGCTCGGTCGTCCAGAATGGGACGGCCAGAGACTAAGCATCCTGGACAACTACCGGCAGGCCTGGAATAAAGCCGATGCCGGACCTGTGTCGATAGACATAGCCACATCCAGCAGTACTTGGGCACACAAAATGTACTGCCTGCGCAAATCTGCCGAGGATGACGAGAACACCAACCGGGTAAGTACCTTTTTATTCTATTCGGATTTTCGAGTTGCAATTTTTTCCATCTTCCTTCTATCTCTTCTCTATCCACCATCCAGTCCCCGAGATTTGGGACGAGTAGGCAAGACTCGACCGAGTTGCGGTCTACTCGGGCCGAATATTCTCACTCACATTGTTTCCTTTTTCTCTTCAGGAATATACTGAATCCTGCACCAAGCTCTTCCGACAGCTCCTTTGGTCCCATCTAGCTGTCAAGGCAAAGAATCGGGAACTGGAGGCGGAGAAGGGTGAAAGAGGTAATCTTTGATCTCACCGAGCTACTGCCTATGCTTTTATAGGCATCAGTTTTCTAACTCGGTTCACACTTTCATATTCAAAGCTATCCTGGATGTGGTGACCCAGCACACCACTGCATGTGTAGTGCGCAAGTCGGTGACATAATACTCACATAAGGACTTATCCGTGAATATTACATCTCTCAGAGTGGTACAACAGAAACACAGCGGGTCCAAGCAAAGCTATAGGATACAAACTTCATTACAAAATCTTGAGAATCTCTTTGATGAATCAAGAAGATCTCTGAAACATCAGAAGAAGCAATTCGAAATTCCAAGCTGGAGAATGACTCTAGCTCAGGACCTAATCCACTACGGCTGATGTCAGCCCTAAACTATGGCTTGTAACTGCTAAGTCCGAGAATGGTCGCCACCTACACCTTGATAGCTTCTCCACCAGCGTTGCTGATGACGATGATTTACCGACTAAGTAGTAGATCACTCCACCTAGCTTCATGAGGTAGCGATGGCTTCATGATGACGGCTTCCGTAGGGCTTCAACTCTAAGTAGGGGGTCAAACGGGGGCGAATGAGTAACGAGCGTTACTCAGCAAGTTCATGATATATAGTGGGTAGTTTGATGCACCAACTACAACTTTAGACTCGAAGGAGTCATAATCTAATGCAAGTTTTTTGTAAATCTTTCTTCAAGAGGTTGCTTTTAATTATGAAAACTATGCCCGCCAGACCATCATAGGACTAGAACTTCATGGAGTTGCCTTTCCTGTAGCGTTTGCAGCTCCTTCCCGGAACAGGGGTAACATGCCACATCCTTTTACACTCTGCAGAGGTGCGTTACTTTACCCATGGACGACCAAGACCATGTTGCACAACCAGGTGTACATTCCTGTCCACTCCCACTCAGGCATGGGGCCCTGTTGTTGGTCCAAGCCAAACCGTGCTTCTACGCACAACGCATGCCCACCCATTTCCGCCAGTAGGTTGAACGCCTGATTCCACCCCTCACGATGGAGATCTACGCGCTCCTGGCAGACACTCATAGACCCCAGAGTCTGTGGGACGTAAGGGCTCCCACCCATGTGCATGTAGTCTCGCAAGACCTACAGCGTACGTCTCTGGCAGTCCGTTGACATGCGAACGAGAGAAGATCACAACTGACTTACTCCCCCATAGAAGACCCATGGTTAACGCGGTATTTACGGCGCACCGAGTTCTGACGGCATTTGTGATTAGTTCCTAGGTAATACTTTCCCATGCAGATGGAACCTTCCTTTGACCTATTCATCTTACCATGGTCCCATTCGCCCACCAAACAGAACACTACCACTCGGGTAGTCATTCAATTAGTCATATTATTATAAAAATAGGATCATGCATTCTTTTGAGAATAGGTGATAATACGATAGGGTTTTTGCAAATAGTTTGTTATGAGATACTGCAAAGGATACGAGCAACTGATGAACTTGCCTGAGATAGAAATAATGACAATAATAATCCAGGTCTTCGGGTTCAAGGGTCTCGTAAGATATCCGGACATCTGATAGATAGCAAAGTAGTCCCGGTAAGGACTACAGAAAACACTGGCAAGATGATATATGCATAGTAATGAGATGCATCGTGAAACACCCTGGAAAATACCCCAGCTTACGAATGTAAGCCACGTTTGATACGATATCTCAATAACACAAGTTTTAGGTGAGTTGTTTCATTACTTGCGGTAATTTGGTTATTACTTTTATACTTATGTGTGATTCACTTTTATATAACAAATTCTCTTTATCATGTTTAAGTTATGGTTAGAAAACTTATGGTTAGGCAATAAGATTATAACACATGGAAACCAACTCTTGAAAAGATAACAAACACATTTTATTTTATGCTCAAAGGTGTAGAGCTAATGACAAGGAGTTGAATTGAAAATGAAGAACTAATACAACTAACTCTATCATCACATTATTTTCTAGATGACCATGATGATAGGTTTTGTATATGTGAAAGCATTTGAGGTTTAATAGTATAGAAGATAATGATGTGGTAGTTATTTTTGGTTATAATGGAACGCAATAGAATTTTATTATACTCTTAGAAACAAGTTTATAAGTTAAACAAAATGTTTTATGTTTGACATATTGGAGTTGGAAATGCTTTTCTCTTTAATTTAATATCACATTTTATGTTTTCTGAACATATTTGAATAAGTTATTAATTTGTTAATTTTAAATGAATTAAATGACTAGGAAAAATATTGCACGGATGAAAACTTAATCAAATGGATTTATAAACATCATAGATGAGTTGCATTTGTCATTTCGAGCATTTTGGTATATAACTTGTATTTTTATGATTTTATGAATTATTTATTATTTTTCTTAATTTTTAAATGATTTAATTAATTAAAGAAAATGTTTAATTTTAAACTTTATCAAATTCATTTGAAAATGTCATAATCAAATAAATTTTATTTTTCTCATTAATATGATATGTTATTTATATTTTTCTGATTTACAGAATTAAAGATATTGAATTAACAAGTTTTAAAGTTTTTCTGCCAATATTCAGTCTATACCTAATAATAAAGGCGTTAAGCCTTCCTTGGTTTGGTTTGGTTTGATAGGTCATTAAAACTACCCTCAAAATTGACACAAATTACCCACCTTGCCACCGGTAAGTTATACCTATTGGGATCTTTTTCTATCTCTATACTAGCAAACAATGCCCGTGCGTTGCTGCGGGAGTGCAAAAAAAAAACCATTGACCAAAAATCGTAAACACGACTCAAACTTTCTCCCAAAATAACCGAACACATGTAATTTTATTTTCTACCAGATGAACATCAAGTTAACAATACATAAAAAAATGGCTCGACGGGTAAGAAATATATGTTGATGCATTCATATAACCTTTTGTACTAAATGTAGATGTACAAACTTTTTCTCCTCTTGTGATGTGTTTCTTCTTTTGCTGCGATACATGAAGGGTTCGGCATCGCAATTTGATTATTTGCATGAAGTGTTGTGTTTGAACGCACGATTCACTATAATTTGTTCCAGTCTAGCTTTTTTTTCCGACGTTGCATATTTGCATATTTCTGCCTTTTTGTGCATATAGTTTTGTGCTTTGTTCTGGTTCTAAATCTACATATTTTCTTAGATTTTTAATTTCTTTGGTTTTTTATAAGCTTCATGGCGTTGTTGTTTCTGCTTTTCTTCATTTGTCCTATGCGCATACCGGTCTTTGTCTCTATTTCTTCTTTGTTCGTTGACATCCATGACTTGAGCTTGGGATTGTAACACCTGGGGTGTTACCCTAAATAGGGAGTTGTTTGTTTTCTTTTGCTTGCATCACATGCATCACATGAGCATTGCATTCTGTTTTTCAAAACAACTCAAAATTCAAAAACAATTAAAACTTTCACACATGTTCAAAATTCCCAATTTCAAAATTGCAAACTAAACCACTCAATTGTTTTTCAATAGTTTGAAGTTGTTTTAATCAAATTGATTGTTAATAAAATTTTCCCTTTTGTTAAAAACCCTAATGGTAAATTCAAATAACCAAATCCAAATCAAATCAATCCTACTCATCATATTTCAATATGGGTTTAAAGATTAAAATTTGGCAAACAAATTAAATACAATAATGTTTGTATGATTGCTTGAGATTATTAAATAGAATTTGCTTACTTCCAAAATTCCCAAATCAAACCTTATTTGAAATTCAACTAACCACTTAAAATCAAACTAATATTCAAATTTTGAAATCATTAACTAACCTTGCTTTTAATTACTGTTTTGCAATTAATAAAAATTATTCATAAATAAACACCCTCAAACCCTATTTGAACAAATCAACTAACAACTTTAAAATCAAATTAAAATTTCAAACTTGTGAAAATAATACTAACATTTGCTTGTATTTTCTGTTTTGAAAAGTAATAAAAGTATTTAATAAAATAAACCCCCCCAAATTCTATTCCTTTTTCCTCTTTTATCCTTTACAAAAAAAAATGTGTTCATAAGGAAAAAAAATAAAAATTTAAAAAAAAAGAGAGGTGAGCAGGAGACAGCCCCAGCCCATTTCTTTTTCCCCGACCCACTTCCTCTTTTTGGCCCAGACCCCTTCATCTGTTGTCGTCTTCCTCCCCACGTCACCCCCCTGTACGACTGCTCCCTCACCACCCGATCACCTCCTCCTCCGTTCGATGTCTAGCCGTACCAGGCTCCTCCCTCCTTAAAACAACCACCTCCTCCCCCTCTGCCTAACCTAAACCCTAGCTCCATCTTCCTGCCGCGCCGCCAATTCCTCCTCCTCCCACCTTCTGAATTTTCCTCTGCTCTGTACCTCCATGAACGAGAGCTCGATCACCGTGAGATTGGCGACGGGGTGGCTACGAAGGGCTGCTGGCGTGGGGAATTGAACCGTGGTGGCTCCCTCCACGGCATCGTTTCCTCGTGGGGTACCGGGAGAGCCCAGGGACCGCGCCATCGAGCTCACCGTCGGCTTCCCTAGCTCCTGTCCGTCGGCAGCCTTCCTCGACCACCACCGAGGTGAGCGCTACCTCCCTCCTTCCCCTCTCCTGTCCGCATCCACACACGCACACAGCAGCGCACCCGCGAGCACACCATCACCCCGTCGTGCACCGCCGGTGTACTGCCTTCCGATCGATCGCCGTTTTTTGTTCTCGTCAGGTTCAGCGAACGAAGCGCTCTGTCGAAAATTCAGTTATCTGCGACGGGGTCGCCTCATATTCAGTCGTGCTCCTTACCTAAACACAGCAGCAGCAGCACCGCATTGGTTCAGTTCCGTGCGCGCAGCGAGGCAATCAGGGTTCGATCCCTGGGGACGCCCCCCTTTTTCACATTTTCTTCCGCCAGAGCCCGGGCCCGCTTGTCATAGACCCCCACAACCCCGTCAGCTGCCACCTCACAGCGCACCCGCCTCGTTGGCACGCCATAGGGGCACGGGCCCGCACGGCAGCGGCTCAGGCCAGGGGGCACTGGGTGCACCACGCCCCAGGGGCCCCTCTGCGATTCCATTTCTTTCTTCTAGGCCCCTGTTTTTACAGTTTGGTCCCCAGTTTTTAAATGTTAATAACTTTTATTTCCTAAGTCCAAATAATAAAAATAAAATATGTATCTTGACCCAAATTTAATTATCTACCTATTCAAAGCATTTTTTTTCTGTTTTGCACAATTCAAATTGTTTCAAATTTCAAATTTAAACAATTCATCTCAAATTTGGTTAATTCCATAATTAATTCATAATTAATTCAAATAACACAAATAAAATATGTTTTTCAGTCCAAATTAGATGTACTTTCTGTTTATCAACTTTGTTTTGCATTTTGGGCAATTAAAATTAATGTTAATCAATAATTCTTAAAAATGACAAATTAAATGGCATAATTAATAACTTGCAAATGGTTGCTCCAAATTAAATACCCAAAACATTAATTTCATCCAAAATCACATGCCACACTTGGATATCAACTTTGTTTTCTGGTTTGCAACAATTAATTTGAATAATTGTTCCATCTCTTATTTAATACAATTAAATTCGTAACATGCTTAATTAAATCATTTGAAATTATTTTCCAACAAATAAAATAGGTTTTCCATGCCATTTTGAACCACCTCTTCAAATATAAATTTTGTTTCATGATTTGAATAATTTAAATTGCTTAAATAATTTAAACCTTGTTTAAATCATTTAAATTTGCTAAATTCATAACTTGCTCAAATTAAATTATTTTTGAACTTATAAAATATGTTTTCAAACCAAAATAACATAAACTTTTCAAATATGAATTTGAATTTATGTTTTGAACAAATAAAATTCAAATAATATTCAAACTTGAATTAAATCCAATTAAAACTTGTTTAATCTTGATTAATTCATAATTAAATCATTGTAATTCCTTTTCCAATAATTGAAACATGTAATCCACCTAAAATTTTGTGTTCTAATCAAATATGAACTTTGTTATCTGTTTGGAACAATTTAACCTGATGAAAACAACAAATGCTTGTGTGACACCTTTAAGTACCCAAAACTTCCAAAACTTAATAAGGGAATTCCAAAATGGGTAAACCTTATTTCCAATTGGTTCTATTGTTGTTATTTTGTTGTTTTCCTCATCCATGCATCATGCTAAACCACTTTCACCTGTTGGTTAGTTGTAAAACAATTGTTTCAACCATAATTCATGGGCTTTTCATATGCAACTCAAATTGCATATGGGTCCATTTAAACATGTTCATCTTGTCCACTAGTTTATTTCTATGCATCCATTAAATTGTCATGCATCCATATCTTGATCATGCTGGATCTTTTGCCGTAGTAGTAATTGTTGCATCCGGTGTTTGTTCGAGGTTCGTTGCTTCTTCCCGGATAGGACGTTGAGATGATGTGAGCAATGACAAGTTCTGTGGATGTACCTCTACTTGCTGGATCTCAGGCAAGTATACTCACTTGCTGCCAAATGGCTGCCTTTCATCACTTGTTACCGATTCTTTCCGTTGTTCTTATTCTAGCCTGTTGATTCGATGCTTGTGTCTCGATCCTATCATATTGTTTACCTTGCAGCCATGATATAGCCTTTTCCTTCCACTTCCTATTAACTGTTGTTTGTTTACCTTGTTGGCCCTCGTGTCGTAGTTGCATGCTTAGTGTTGTTTGCACTCAAGTCTTGTTGTTTCTTTCATATCACCTGTTTAGTTTGATAGTTGGGTTTCAATTCAATCAACAACTTGTTAATGTTTTGGGTAATAATAATTTGATGATAAGGCACCGGCAGGAGGCCCGGCGTGGTTTTGAAGCCTGCTAGTGTCGACCCTAATTAGGAAAAGGGTCTTGTCTACTGATCCATGATGAGCGCACTAACCGCATGTGGGAAGCGAGTATGGGCGCCCCCCTCAATTTGATTCGATTCGCATCTCGTCCAAATCGCCTCATTTAGTTCGTGTTTTCCATTTGCCGCATGCATGTTTTTGCGAGCCCAGCGCAGGGTGGAACTTTCGTAGTCGGCATATAGGGGGACACGTTCTTAGAGTGCTATGAGGGTCCATTTTCTTCTGGGCTCGATTAGCCGTGCGCCCAAGGTGCTTTGGGCTTGATGCGAAGATGAGTTGGGTTGTGTTGAGTACCTCGCTTGGTGGGTTGATCCCCCGTCTGGCGGGTTATTCTTACGTGTACGGCCAAATTGGTGCATCCCTGCAGGGTTAAATCTTCTCGAGAAGCCGTGTTTTCCGCGGTTATGGTTAACTTGGTGAAAGTACTGGCTAACAAGTACTCAGAACAACTTACACCTAACTAATGATACCTGACTAGTAATAGTCTTATTGACACAATAAGTTGAACATCATTAATCCAACAGTGTGAGTTATCCTTGGGTTGCTTCCTTAGTAGGGGGTAACATTGGACGGGTTTGTTTGGTGAGTAGTGGTAGTTGGTTACGATACGCTATCTTATCCCCCTCTTTTAGCCGGAAGTTGTATCGAGTCTCTGTAGTTAGTTAGTGCAGCCCGCTGCAGCTTATTTGCAATAATCCATTCCTTTCCGTTGAACCCAAAGTATTTGTATCTTGTGATGACTGGCTACGTCGGTATCTTGTGAGTATGGTTTATCCACTTGCCAGTACTTAACCGTACTGACCCACGAATCTTTTTCGTGGCTGCATATTCAATATTGCAGTCAACAGGTTTGAAGTCTGACGACGTTAGCTTGGGAATCTCTCCGGCTTGGCCTGGGCAGGGATTGGACGCTCTCGGTTATCTTCAGGACTCTTAGTCCAATTTGTATCTTGTCCGTAGACGGACGATATGTTGTTTCTTCCGCTGTTATTTGGATCTTTGTATTGTATCAGTTGTATCCCTGACTAGTTTGAGTCATCTTGTATATATCTTTTGCTGTTGTTGTTGTGGATTATTCGTGAACTGTTGTAATGTTATCACAAGTGGCAACCTGGAATCAGTTATTATGTGGATTTTGGCGGGAATGCTGAAATCTGCATAGTGCCCGATCTCGGGGCGTCACAAATATCCAAATTTCTTACGTGCATGGGAGGTTGCATACTATAAGTATCAAACCTAGATAATATAAATGATAGGTCATATTTCCTGTAACCAAAGAAAAATGCTTAGGCGAAAGCATGACACAAACAATCATTAAAACGGAGCGAGTTGAAACATAATCTAGACTGCATACGTGTTTCACTTAATCAGAATCCCCATCTTTTCGAAACTGTCATTGGAACAATAAATCTCCAAACTTATGAAACATGCAACCATCTCATCTCACTATAAGCATGGAGTAATATAGATCATGTTACGAATCATGGAGTCAGGAACCTTGGTTTCAGACTCGTGCTACAACCTTAGTGTTTGTTGATTATTTCTACCATTGATATTTCGGCATGTAATTAGGGTGATCAAGAGGTAAACTGTAACGATAAACTATAGTATATATTGTAAATAAAACCCATTATGATCGAATAATATTTATAGAAAAGCATGCACAGTAGCAAGTGTATTGCTTTCTGGGAATAGAAAAATTGATCTCTAGGAATCTCTACTACCTAAAAAAAGAATTCGGTTCTGTAGTCTGCCATTCCGTCGTTTCCCTTCGTCCGCATCATCCTGCACCCTACTCTCGCACCCCTCACCCGCACCTGCACCGCGACCGCGAGTACGCGGATGGGCCAGGCGCCTAGGCCCATGTCCGTGAGTCCCTGTCCATGCTCGTCGCTTCTGCAGTTCTGT
Source organism: Alopecurus myosuroides (assembly GCA_028641055.1). Taxonomy (NCBI): domain Eukaryota; kingdom Viridiplantae; phylum Streptophyta; class Magnoliopsida; order Poales; family Poaceae; genus Alopecurus; species Alopecurus myosuroides. Next base: position 472,321,642 of record CM054057.1, on the reverse strand, counting down.
TCTCCGCAGGCTCCACCATCACCATGTCGCGCCCTGGTCAACCCCGACGCCGAAAAGGAGACCGCCGCCACCATCACCATGCACCTCGTCTCTGTTTGGATCTAGGTAGCTAGAGTGTTCCACCCGCTTTCGATGTGGAGCGCGCTCCTTCCCCCACCGGTCCCTGTCCCCACGCTACATACACGCCTTCCCATGGAGGGGCCGCCGGTGAGCACATGATCCTGGATTCTCCGCCCCTGCTCGCTGCCGTCATCCTGGAACACGCGGGAATCTAAAAGGTAACCACCGTTTTCCCAAGATCGATCCGCTCGTATTGGCCCTTCTGTGGCTAATGCTAGGTGTTTTTTAAGCTGCATAAGAAGGAGGAGGGGGCGACCCCGTGAACGGCCACATCATCTCAAGTTCTCAACCACCATCGGCTGGAAGCGGTTAGCAGCTTGTACGTGTGCACTGGTATATGCCAGAATGTATCTGTTCTTCACTTCTGGGTACAGTGGGTTCCCTTGATGTAGTGTTACTGGCATATTGCTTTCTCTGCCAAGGGATTTGTGTTAGCTGCCTGTGTTAGGCTCTTTTGTCCCTGGCTTAAAATTTTCATTCTTTTCAGTTCTGAGGTCAATAAGCTTGGAGTTCTGATGTCCGAAATTAGATGAAGTAATTCCTTGAGCCAGGGACCAATGTTATTTCTACCATTCCACAACGTTTGCAACCTTCACCTTTCTGTGCATACTGTATTCACCAGAATGCATAACCTCTCTTTTTGAAACTACATTTTTGAAATGGTAACTTAAAAATACTTCCATTATGCATCATAAACCTGAAGTTGACATTTGGTAACATTGGTTTTGTCGGGTGCAGGCATGATACTGTCCCGTACTAGAGAGATTGACAAGCAAACATAGATTGTTGCAGGCGCCACGAAATTAGAGAGAGCCCACATCCAATTCATGAGCAAGGATGTGCACGCTTGTGTCAGTGGCAAAAGCATAATTGAGGATATTATGAAGCTTGAGACCAAAGTGCAGTTGTGTCCAGAACCCCGTGCAGTGTCTGTGATATGATCAAGAGAAGGACCCTGCCCACAAGGGCCATCAAGATCCTAATATTGGTTAGTGTACTCTCCATTCGTGCTGCATTTTTTCTATTTGCGCAAGTGATGTCGGGGTATAACATGCTTTCATGATAGGATTCTGCTGATGAGATGATGAGATGTTGAGCAGAGGTTTTAATGACCAAATGTATGATAGCTACATATATCTCACTCCAGTTGGGCTGCTCGGTGTGCTGCTTGTGTTCGCCGGCATGGAGAGGTCGGGTCGAGAGTGGAGTTTTCATTGTCCTGGCGCACACAGCAGCTGGAGAGTGGGAGAGTCTATGGAAATCTTTTCCCTGGTAATTTTACACAACCTACAAGGATAAACTATTCATCAGGATCGGGCTTTCATCTTCTTGAGGACCATGACTGCTCATTTGTTGCATTATGCACATATTACATGTACTTCATGATCTCATTATTTTTATTACCAGAGTTTGTCATCAATTACTATTTTTCTGAAACATAAATAGATGCAAATAGCATTTATCACATGAGTGGGATAATTATGTGGAGAAAAGCAATGTGATAATATCAATCTATCAAGCGATTCTTATATTTGGGGTTGTGTGAATTCGAGTATACTCTATAATTGGAGTTCCCATGGATAATTGGTTGGTCATGGCTTTGATACAGGTTTCTCATGATAACTGTGCATTATATTTTCATTCGATGAATTTTATAGTGTTCTACGTAAATAGTTTTATTTTCTTTCTTCAGATAGATTGTGTAGGGATTTGATACTAGAGGTGATTTGGATGGAAGTGGAGGAGGAGAAACATTTATCGTAAATTGTTTACAAATCTGTTTGTATTTACTTGTTTGGTACATCTATCCAACACCATCATTTTAAGCACATGAATATGAAAGCCGTAATTTGGCATTGCTTGCAAAGATTTGTCATTAAAAAATTACCCTTCTTGTGCAAGGTAGTTTCAGAAAAAATGGAATTGACCGTGTTTCATAGAACGATGTATGAATGCACCGTGCATGAGGAGCCATAAGATGGGGGACAAGGTCAGGGCGCTTTAAGCGCATGGTTTCTCTTCACCATAGAGAAAAACCACACATGGTATGGTCACACATATTCAGCAGCTCGTATGAGCAGAGAGAGATTGAGAGTAGAAAGATGTGAGTGAGTACTGTTGTGCTGATGTTGTTTTGGACTTCATTGTCGTAAAGTTTATTTTAATGAATTGCTAAATGTGGTTTTGCTCAAAACTTGACGAATATATTTGATGTACACAGTAATTCTAAAATTACATATTTTGACATTGTTAGTATGTAACCAGTAGAATATGTATGTCCCGTTGCAACGCACGGGCATTTAGCTAGTAAATTATTAAAAAAGCAACCAGTCTGCCCTTTTCCTCTGTACCATTAATGAATCGAATTGTGCACCTAAAACGAATATTATGCAATTATCCTGCATGTTTGACTTTTTTCTGATGCAGAGCACGCAGTTAAAGGCGATGCAAATCAATCACTTTCTCTCCCAGCAGCTTATAAGCTTGTCTATGGTATTGCTGTGCAGTGGACATACAAAATTGAATTTATTTTATCTACGTCAGACATTAGGGTAATCCCGATGTGTGCGGCTCCTATGAAGAACCCGCGAACTGAAAAAAGTATAGGAGGTAAAGGTGCGTTGCTGTATCTGCAAACCACAAAGAGTAGAACAGACAAAAACGTGTTTGGTTAATCAGAGATCATCGGTTCTATACTTCTAATGCAGTACAAATTAATAATTCAGCTCGATGTGTACAAACCAACCCTCTGCACCGGTGATGGGAGGCCGCTGAAAGGCATGCGTGGTCTTTCTCGGTGCAGACCAGCTCGACAACCGCCCAGTGCCCGCCGTTGAGGATGAGGCATGCGGTCTGCTGCTGTGGATTTTCGTCTGGAAGGGCAAGAAATCTGAATTAGATTTGTTTTCGGAATCGAGTTCGGGAGGAACTCGTCTTCCTTGTGTGGCAGTGTGGGAATGAGAAAGACTCTTCGTTGGACTTGGGAAATGGTCAACATAGCTGGCGTGCCACAGAAAAATTGCAGTGGTCACGGGCGTCCGCCGCCGCCGTGCTTGGCAGGACTGTAGGAGCAAGGCCAGATCTGCTGGCAGCGACGACCTTGGGGCCTGTAGGCTGTAGCTTTGCTCTGTATTTAGGTGTGAGTCACTAAACTGTTCCGGCACGCTGAAACGGCACCGTGCCGCACATCACCGTGCACCTGGACGGGGATTCTGTCCCGCTGTGCGCCGTCGCCGTGCGCCGGTAGTTGGACGCCAGGTCTGCCACGCCTAGATGGCCATTCCCCGCGAGCGATGGAAACTTGCAAGCCGGCTGTAAACCAGTATTTCGGAGAGTTGATTTAGAGTTCAGAGGAGACAGCAGCACCCTCCCAGATTCGGCCAAACGCGCGCTCATGTACAGTCCCTCGAGAGATGCCCAAGACCGGACCTGCGGGCAAGGTGCTGCTTGAGCTCGCAGGCAAACGGAGCGTGTATTTTGGTGAGGGAGCAGCGGCCCTCGATGTCTTTCTGGAGCCGAGTGCCTTCACCCACGTGGTCGTCTAGTCGGAACCCGCCGCTTTCACCGCTGAGGGCATTCGCTGCGCGTACCGCCAGTAATCAGCGCACTTGCAGGTTGAAACCGTAGGAGACGGGTAGCAGCAGTCCAGGCGCCATCGTCGCCCGAGGTTCAGCACCTTCGCCATTAGGTGCCTCTGCCGGCTTCTTCATGTGCGGCAAAAGCTGAGGAGGGCGGCCGGTGAGGCGACGGTCAGCTGTAGGCTTTGGCCCCTCTACCGGCTTCTTCATGGGCGGCGAAAGAGGAGGAGGAGGCCGGTGATGCGACAGTCAGCCGTATGCCGGGCGGTGGTAGGAGGAGAGGAAGCGGAGGAATCCGGCCATGCTCCGTGCTCCATGCTCTGCTGGGGACGGGTAGCGGGCGTGGATGAGGACGACATTACGCACGGGTAGAGCAGAAATAAAAGCAACAAAACGGTTGAGTGGCATCTTGAGCGTAATATGTATTTAAGTGCAAGGGCAAAACGGTAAAATACCAGGACGGACCAGAGGTATATATATATCTATTACTAGTTAAATGACGTGCGTTGCTATGGATCCTTTTTTTCTCAACGTTATGTGTGATTTATAGTAACTCTACTCTTGAAGCCATCAAATTTTTCATTTTTTTTTAGAAATGGGAGCCTCTGCCCCGGCCTCATCAAATTTTTCATAATGCATGTGCTACTTAAAAAATTGTTCTTCTTCTACCCCTTCTCACCCACCATTTGGCTACACAACGGATACATCATCGGTTTGTTCCAGCATCCCTTGACGTGAATTTTCCCGTTGCTCCTACAAACCATTCATTCCTAGAGTGACTTCTTTTAAGTTTCTGGAGCAGTTTCTGGGTTTCAAATGGAGAAACTTAAAAGAAGTGTCCAGCTTCTCCCTGCTTATTTCTACCGCAAAACGGCCTCGTAGTGCACCCGAGCTTCTGCGGATAGGAATCGTACCTGTAAGTAAGATGCCCTCGATGTTTGCTGAAATAACGATGGAAATGCCACCGTGCTAACAAAATGATTCCTTCTCATCTCTTCCGTCGGCAACAAAGGAAAAAGGATCCAAAAATCCCACACGGGACCTGCTCCCGTTGACCCGAACCTGACCGAACCCTGGCGCCATCACTACTCTGTCTGGCCGTCGTGTGGTGACCCAGCACACCACTGCATGTGTAGTGCGCAAGTCAGTGACATAATACTCACAGAAGGACTTATCCGTGAATATTACATCTCTCAGAGTGGTACAACAGAAACACAACGGGTCCAGGCAAAACTATAGGATACAAACTTCATTACAAAATCTTGAGAATCTCCCTGATGAATCAAGAAGATCTCATGCAAATGAAACATCAGAAGAAGCAATTCGAAGCTCCAAGCCGGAGAAGAACTCTAGCTCAGAACTAATCCACTACGGCTGATGCCAGCCCTAATCTATGGCTTATAACTACTAAGTCCAAGAATGGACTCTACCTACACCTTGATAGCTTGTCCTCCACCAGCGTTGTTGATGATGATACTTTACCGACTAAGTAGTAGATCACTCCACGTAGCTCCCTTAGGCAGCGATGGCTTCTCGATGACGACTTCAATAGGGCTTCAACTCAAAGTAGGGGGTCAAACGGGATAGAATGAGTAACGAGCGTTACTCAGCAAGTTCATGATATATAGTGGGTAGTTTGATGCACTAACTACAGCTTTAGACTCGAAAGAGTCATAAGCTAATGCAAGGTTTTGTAAAACTTTCTTCAAGAGGATTCTTTTAATTCTGAAAACTATGCCCGCCAGATCTTCACAGGATTAGAACTTTCATGGAGTTGCCTTTCCTGCGGCGTTCGCAGCTCCTTCCCGGAACAAGGGGTAACATGCCACATCCTTTTACACTCTGCAGAGGTGCGTTACTTTACCCATGGACGACCAAGACCATGTTGCACAACCAGGTGTACATTCCTGTCCACTCCCACTCAGGTGTGGGGCCCGGTTGTTGGTCCAAGCCAAACTGTGCTTCCCCGCACAACGCATGCCCAGCCATTTCTGCCAGCAGGTTGAACACCTGATTCCACCCCTCACGATGGAGATCTACGCGCCCCTGGCAGACACTCATAGACTCCAGAAGTAAGGGCTCCCACCCATGTGCATGCAGTCCCCGCGGAACTTACAGCGTACGGTCTCTGGCAGTCCGTTGACATGCGAACGAGAGAAGTATCACAGCTGACTTACTCCCCCCATAGAAGACCCATGGTTAACGCGAATTTACGGCGCAAGAATCCTGACGACAGTTGTTGTTAATTCCTAGGTAATACGTTCCCATGCAGATGGAACCTTCCTTTGACCTATTCATCTTACCTTGGTTCCATCCGCCCACCATATAGAACAATACCACTCGGGTATTCATTCAAGTAGTCATATTATTATAAAAATAGGATCATGCATTCTTTTGAGAGTAGGTGATAATACGATAGGGTTTTTGCAAATAGTTTGTTATGAGATACTGCAAAGGATATGAGCAAGTGATGAACTTGCCTGAGATTGAGATAACCATAATAATCCATGTCTTCGGGGTCAAGGGTCACGTAGAATATCCCGTCGTCTGAAATATAGCAAAGTAGTCCCGATAAGGACTACAGAAAACACTGGCAAGGATGATATATGCATAGTGATGAGATGCATCACGAAATACCCTAGAAAATACCCCAACTTACAAGTGTAAGCTATGTTTGATATGATAACTTAATCTTATGAGTTTTAGGTGAATTGTTTCATTACTTGTGGTGATGTGGTTATTACTTCTTTTAGACTTACATGTGTTTCACTTTTATTTAGCAAACAATTGTTATCTTGTTTAGGTAAAAGTGTTTATTACTTGATTAAATAACAAAACAACAACACATGGAAAATTATTATTGAATAGATAACAGACACATTTTATTTTATGTTCAAAAGTATAGAGCTAATGACAATGAGTTTAGTTGAAAACGATGAGCTAATAAAACTACTCTATCATCACACAACTTGTTAGTGACTAGTGATGATAGGTTTAGTAGGTGCGAAAACATGGGGTTTTATTAATAAGGAAAATAATGTTTGGGGTAGTTGTTTATGGTTATAATGGAATATTACAAAATTCCATTATACCCTTTAAAAAAATTCTATAAGTTGAAGAAAATGTTTTATGTTTAACATATTTTAATTGGAAATGGTTTTCTTTTTAATTTGATATTTCATTTAATGCTTCTGAAAAGATTTGCACAACTATTAATTTATTGATTTTAAATGAATTAAATGACTAGGCAAATATTGAATACATGAAAACTTAGTCAAATGGCTTTGAAAATATCATAGATGAATTGCATAAGTCATTTGGAACATTTTGGTATATCACTTATATTTTTCTGATTTTATGAATTATTTATTATTTTCCAGAGTTAATGGTTATTATTATTACTACTATTACTTCTTTATTTTATTTAACTAATTAAGTACTTATTGGTTTCTCAGAAAACATAGATTATGGAATGTTTTGAAATGAATAAGTATTGAATTAAGTTTTGAGAAGATATAATTTTATTTGGTTATTCTAAATCAAGTTTTTATTATGAAATTATTACTTTAAAATTATAATTTTAAGACTATTATTACTATTGGATTATTTTTCTTAATTTTAATGTACAACCATTTTACTAGATTAAGAATTAGTTATACTGCAAAGGGTTGAAATTTGTAGAATTTTATTTATTGTTTTCTAATATTTTTATAATTCTTTTATTTAAGAATTTGGTCAAATGACCGTGTTGCCCCTAGGCTGACAGGTGGGTCAACCTTGTTAGGATTGAACCTAACCCTCTGGCTTGGTCGAGCCAGACCAGACCAGACCCGCACCCGCGCTCTCGCTCGCTTCCCCGTCTTCCTCTCGCCCGTGGAGATACAGAGGCGACCACCATCGCCTCCCCTCCGGCGATTTACACCGCCACCAACCGGCCAACCCCGCCGCCGTGACCTAGATCAAAAGATGCGCCTCCCTGCCCTCAACTCCGTCCTCCACCTTGATCTGGTTTCCTCCCTCTGTGCCTCCCGTGGACAACCCTAACCCTAGGTTTCGGATGCCCGGGGTGCTCCACCCCTCTCCGGTGGCTCCTACTCTTCGAGGTGGCTCCCGGATGCTCATGGTGATTCAAGTGCTGCTGCTGCTTCCCCACGGTGGCTGTGGTTGCGGAGGCGATGCCGCCGGGACGGCCTCCTAGAGAGCAACCGCGGCTCGTCGCCGCCCGCTCTGCGCTTCACCAACTGGATGTGGTCACCACGATGGTGACCACCTGTGAGTTCCCCTTCTCCTCCTCCACTCTCTCTGTCTCCTCCCCTTCTCTCTCTGTCTCCTCCCTCCATTGCTCTGGAACCTGGCCTTCGTGCCAGAGTTCACGCCATGACCCTGTAAAACCTTTAGGAGGTTGTGGATGAATTAACCGAGCTGTGGGAATTTTCCCATTGAGTTCTTGACACAGAGACTATTGAGAATTTGTTGTTCTCTGTGATGAATTTGAGATATGAATGCTTTGGTGTATTGTTATGCTCCTAGGGATCATCTAACTGATGCACTGTACTGTGGGATTTTTGTGGGTATCCTCTTTGTGCTGGTAGTGCAAAAATGGTATGGGATTTACTCCCAGCCATTGCTGTGAAATAATTTCCTTTGGATATCCTTCTGTGATAAAACCCCTTGACTGGCTATCTGTTGAACAGAGCCCACTATCATGTGTGGCTACCAAACTTTCTATGGGTGTGTTGTATATCAATAGGTATTACTCTGAATTTGTGATTCATAGAATATGCCATCATTCTGTTATTTCCTTTTACTACTAGGCTGTTCATGTATGGTTGTGTTGAGGTACTGCTCCAATGGACTAGTGCCCAGCAACATTTGTGTATGAAAATTGGAAACTTTGTCTTAGTCCATTTGCTTAGGATTTGTGCTCCTGGTAGCTATTTAAATTGATAAGAACATGATTTACTTGATCTTGGTGCCCCTAGCCTGTGATGCAAAAGTCTGAGGCCCTAATTTTATATAAAGACAAATACTGTGCTTGAGCTAGTTGCAAATCTGAGATGTTGGAGCTAATTATTGGGCATCTATGTATGCCAACTGGTGGGTGCTACTCTGAACCTTAGGGTTCAGAGGATGTTCCACCATGTCCCTTTTGTATTTGTATGAAATAACTGGATTGGTGAGTTGTGTTTGAGGTACCAATCTTGATGGTTCTGGTTCCCAGCAACTATACTATTGATTGTTTGGTTATTATATCTGATAAGAACAGATGAATGCTTGATGAATTGCCCTTAGGACAATGATGTTGTTCTGAGGCAATTTTCCGAAGATAAGAACATATATTATACTTGTTTTTTAAACCCCTGTGATGTAATTAGCATAGCAACACTATGCTAGACTGAGGAAATTAAATCCCATCCCACTTTCTGGGCATATCTTAGCAAGATACCTTGCTAGGATGTGTGTAGAAATCACCTTGGGATGTTAATGTTGTGGCTGTGATTTCCTGATGGATCTAGGCTTCTTGATCCATTTCCCTTGGGATACTTCCATGTTCTGCTTGTGGTCTTGTTGTTGTTATGCTTCAGGTCTGCTCCTCCACTTGTAGCTTGGCCTTGTGAAGATCTTGTTGGTTCTGTTATCTCCTTCAGGCCTGCTCCTACTCTCCTGGCTTGGCCTTGTTGAAATCTATCTGGATCTCTAACCTCACAGGCTTCTAGTGATGGAATGATTTGTGGTGACTTATTGGGTGCTGGTTGTTCTTGCTGTTCTTGTTGGAGCTGTGCAGCTCGGGCTGTGAACAGGGGAAAGTGATGTGATCTCCTCCCCCTTGCGGCTGATGTGGTATTTATACCACTACAGGGGTCTTGACAGCACCAAAGTGTGCTGGTGAGTGTGCTGCTTGCTTGTGTGCTGGCTGAGAAGATATTTTCCTGGGAGATGTGCTCGGTTTGCACTTGGTCTTATCCTGGTGCTGTCTTTATTTTTGCCTGACACTTGTATTTCCTGATGACTAGCCAATGAGGTTACACTGGGATATTTCTCTTATTTGAACATATGCTTAACTTGTCTAAGCCTAAACTCGATGATGCGATTAGCAGTGCACCTCACTGCCTAGCTGAGAGTACTAACCCTCACTAATCTTATCTTTTTGTTTTTCTTTGTTTTTCTTGTTTATTTTGCAGGATCAAAAGAATATCAATTGAAGACTTATTAGGCAAGAATTAGTATAGGAATTTTATATTATAAATGTATATTGTAACAGAAATGTACTTCTATGTATTGGATATTGTAATGACTTTGTATTGTTGTTTTATAAGTAATAAAGCTTATTGTTTTATACTTTTGTAATTCTCTTAATTAAATTGAATTGAATAAAGATTTAATTTAATTAATGTTTTAAACTTAATTAATAACTAATTATTCAATTGACCTTGACAATCGATTTGAATTCAGATTTCTAAATACCAAAGTTCTTTTGTTTCAAATTTCGAATTGAATCCTCAAATCAAACAATACCTAGAGGTCATGTCGAAATTCCTTCCACCTCCCCTCTTCAATTCTAAATCCTAAGTCAGGAAGACGACGAAACTCCTATTACTCCAGTGTTTAAGGATTTGCAAACAAATCTCTAGTTACCACTTCTATTTTGATATTGATTTTGAGTCAATTACCAATTTGTTCTTGTATAAGTTAACCTACTGAAACTCCAGTGTTTAATGCCCTCAGAAATAATCTGCTTACAAGATTGATCAGGTCCTGTACTCAAATTATTCTTGTATGACACCAAACACCTGGATTTCACCCCCCTCAGTTGATGTCTTCTGATCTTGGCTCCCTCCTGGTTTGCTTCTCTTGTAGCCTTGGTCATGCAGGAATGTAGACACGAGTTTGAAAAGATCACAGACAGTGATCAGGGTTTAGTATTGGTTTAAGAAGGTTTGTTTTCTCGTTCAGATTCATCCTTCATGACTGATGAGATCCTCTAGTTATTCATGACTAACTTGCAGAAGTAAGATCATCAACTGTGTTTTAGATACTCACCCCTCTTCGAGTTCGAGATACCTAGTTGATTTCTCTCAAATCACTTACAGACTTGAGGTTAGACTTGTTGGGAGTTAGTGTTGGTCACAACCAATTATGGTTTGTGTAACCAGATGTTTTGGTTTCTTAAGATACTTCTTATAAGATCACTCCAATTGTACTCTTGACTAGATGATCTAGACCTATTTCATCATGTCAAGTGAAACATTGGTCACTTTGGTTTGTTTAAACTTTCGCGCCAAAATTTCCCGTACTTTTAGATGCATGCTTCGCAAATGCACATATTAAATTTAGATCCTTATGACTTCCCAAACACTGGTACGTTACACGTCGCGTGCCCCGGCGATCCCCTCCGCCACAGTTTGTTCCAGCATCTATTGCCCTGAAATTTCCCTTGCTCGTACAAACCATTCATTCTTAGAGTGACTTCTTTTAAGTTTCTGGAGCAGTTTCTGGGTTCCAAACGGAGAAACTTAAAAGAAGTGTCCAGCTTTTCCCTGCTTATTTCTATCGCAAAGCGGCCTCGTAGTGCACCCGAGCTTCTGCGGATAGGAATCGAACCAGTAAGTAAGATGCCCTCGATGTTTGCTGAAATTACGATGGAAATGCCACCGCGCTAACAAAACGATTCCTTCTTATCTCTTCCGTCGGCAACAAAGGAAAAAGGATCCAAAAGTCCCACACGGGACCTGCTCCCATTGACCCGCACCTGACCGAAACCTAGCGCCATCACTACTCTGCCTGGCCGTCGCGCGCCCCGGCAATCCCGTCCGCCCCGCGCCCCACTGAGCTTCGCCGCCCCTCTCCCCGTCCCGACGCCACTTGCCTCGCCCCACCCCTCAAGCCCTGCACGGGCGAGCCACAACGCTCCACGGATGTTGGCGCCACGTCCGACCCGTAGTTGCACCTGTGACGTCGACCTCGACCTCGTCTGCACTAAGAACGCCATCATATCTTCAAATCAGGGGCGTTCTAGTAATCTCACAACTCACACCAGTTTTTTCAGAAGCCTAAAAGAAGTCTGAAGGTAGTAATCTCACAACTCACACCAGTTTTTCCACAACAGTTTATTCCCACCAAAATTCATAAGCAGGCTTCTGCATAAGCGGAAGTTTAAAAGAAGTGTCCCTTATTGTGTTTATCCCACATTATTATAGATGTAAACATGTAACAGTGACAACGTTCATCCCTCTATATTTGGTGTCGTTGCACTGGAAGTGTTGAATACATGAGAATAGCATTTGTTAGTACTAAAAATCAATTTTGTCGGACAAAGAATTAGGACCATCCACATAACGTAGCGGGAATTGAGAACTTCTTTCATGAGACTGATTTTTTTTCCATGACACGATCTTGTGCAGCACTGGCCACGTGTAATACTTGTTGACGAAAACACAGACGGGTTTTACTGACATGTGTAGCTAAACAAAAGTAAATGAGAATCCCAAAAATACTTCTTTCTACTCGTGACACCATTACACAAATATATAATATTTAATAAGTCATAATATGTTGTATCTAATCCCGCTGGTCAGAATCCATCATCAATTCAGCAGAAAGTGACTCCCTGAACTTCGATCTAGCAGATTTAAAATGCTGACGCTGAACCTTTGATGTTAGCTCATCTGCGGCTTGACGCTTGGGACAATGTAAATTTCAGCATTTGAAGCTTAGGAGAAATAACAGTCTGCTGAAGTTTCTTTTCATCATTTCGGCGACAGCTGTGATCTGATCATTATTGACAGAGATGTTTAAAAAATCAGAACCTTAGGAGGTGGCCAAGTACCAACTTGGGCAGCTTGTTGACTCATAGGGACAAAACAATAAGAAGTGACTGGTATGGAAGCTCCCATCTAAAGATAACATCCTTGCCCGTGTTGGGCCGCTTCTCAGGGCAATTGAATTATGGACCGTTGGACTGAGCGTCCAAATAGATCGTGGCTGTCCATACCTTGCTATCCCTGGTTGGCCAGTACATTTGTACCCAACTCGGAAATACCCCGTGTGGTTGTTGGTGGTCCCAGTTTCCCTTGGACCCACGATGCAGTGTGTAGGGTGGGACGTTTCCATGTACGCGGTTTTCGGCGCTGCGGAGGCGAACCCAACGATCCGTGATTGGCTGGTGCGTTTCTACCCACCCGGGTGCTCTCTGTGTGAATGCCAACGGCCCCTATCTTGTACAGACCCACTTGCCAGTGTGTGGGCTGAGTCGTATCCCTGCACGCGGTCTCGAGCGGCGTGGATGCGAAGCCAACAACCCCACATTGGCTGGCGCGTTCTTACCCGCCCGGACGTTCTCTATGTGACTGCTAGCGGGCACCCTATTTTGCGGACCCACTTCTCAGCATGATGGGTGGTATCACTGAAGGTGTGTGGTGCTGGGTGTCGGTTCCGCGGTGGGGACGGAGCGAGGCTGTGCGGGGGTGTTTCGGAAATTTCGCGTCTCGCTATTTCGGGCTCCGGCTCGCCGTGACGCCATGGAGAACGATGCTTCGACGCCGGGTACAGCTACAACGATGGTGGGTCTCCGTGCCCGTCGAGCCGGGCGCTTATGCCCTTGCGGTTCCCTTTAACCTTTCTCTCCTTTGGAATAGGTCAAGCATCATCTCCATAGTTTAGATCTCTCTCCCGTCTCCGTCGCTCCCATCGCCAGCTCCGTCGCCGCCCCGTTCGCTCCATCGTCGCCCTCGCCGTAACACCGCGCCCATCCGGTCCAGCCCAAGCTAGATCGATGGCGCTGCAGGGACATGACGCTGGTTCAGGTACGCTGCGGCAGAAACACGGATTCATTTCCCCTTTTCTTCTCCCTTTCTCCATGTTTCAGTCTATGTTTTTGCTGCTAGCTAATCACGAGTTCTCTTTCTATAGTTGCTGTTGTGACCAACGGGAGGAGCAGCAGGAGGTCGCTTATCGTGGGCCGCTGCTGCGTTTGGCTTCTCTATTCCCTCGACCTAAGTGCAAGTGTAGGCTTGCTGCGGCGGGGCTTGAGAGGCCGGCTAGGTCGAGGCAGCGCACAGTGACGGGGAGAGCAGTGTCGTTGGCTTCTCCAAGATTTGATCCCGATTGAGGTCAGCTTCCACTCGATTGACCTTTTCCCGTTTGGAGTTTTCTTGCCCTCTAATTTCAGATTCCATCCAGGAAATATGTGATGATTCTCCTATGTTTGATTTTTGACATCGGTGTGTTCACCTGTAGGTTGCTGCTAGGTAATAGGTGGGGATTGTCCTACTACCTCCTCAAGCAAGATCGACCAGCCAGCCAGCTGCTGCTATGTGACCCGGGTAAGATTTTTTATCTTTGAATTCTTGTATCATTTGTGTGCATATGATTAATTTACCCTCAGAATAGTTATTTAGTTCTGAAAAAATATGAGTTACTGTTCCAGTAAAAAAAATGATGGGAGTCGAGTTGTGTGTGCGGACATTTTGCATAAGTTTGTTTGCACCTTTAGATGTCGATAAGTGCACTAATAACTTACATGGGGCATACATATAGTTATACTCTTGCAGGTTGCTGCTTGCTAAAACATGGGATTGCCCCTTTTGTTTTTACCCATTTCTCATGGTACTTTTGCAGATTTTTAATATGGTCAGGGGTCATTTGAATTTGATCATTAGTTGAGTATTTACTTTCACTTCACTTCAGCAATGTGCTGTCGGAGAGTCCTCAGTTTAGGCATGCCTTACTTCCGGTAGATGTTTTCTCTGTAATAGCAAATAATAGTATTAGTTTGTCGGCTTGGACAGCTGCAGACTGTGACAATTGAAAGGATATAGTTTGGGTTATATGATTATTTTGTTGCGTGGTAGAGTAGTTATGTTCTTCTGGGTTAGAAGATAATTATTTAGGTACAGGCATGATGGCTCCTTTTTTCACATAATTTATATGATTCATTCTACTAGATTATTTTTGAATGGTTTTGTACTGGATTATTATTTCCAGGGACTCTCAACAAATCTGTTGTGGTGCCATATGTGCACAAAGCTTTCAAGGTTTACAGGATGCGAAGTCATTTTCCTTATTTGTAGGTATATTTCCATCCCAATGTTTCTTATGCAGAAATTTATCACTTTACACTGCTGATCCAATTGCTTACATTCTGTGAGGTTTAGTAAACTTCAACAAATAAAAAACCAAAAATCCTTTCTTGTAATTATAACGATTCATTTCTGATTTGGTCTCAGGACTTTTTTTGTACCAAGATGTTAGTCTCGCACCTCAGATATGCGATATGCCCCCTACCTATCCTGCTTCATTAATGGATCTACATGTTATATTATTTGTTCTTTTTTTGGTCGGTGCTCATGGTCAGTTGGGGAAAACAATCCATTTCTACCCGCGGATCAAAGCCATTTAAAGTTATTTCCTTTCTTGCTTTTGTCTTCCTTAGATTTTCTCCTTTGACATAGACGGTGGCTAGATGTGGGTTAAGAGAACATGTTGTGGCTTTCTGAGAACAGATGTTTCGTTGTGTTTCTAGGTTTGTTAGGTCCTCCTCTTCTCCCATGGTCAACGGATTTGTCAATGAGGTAGACACGTTGCTTCTCTTCGCCGGTTCTTGCAAAGTTAATTTCTTCTGTTCCTAGAAAAATCTGTAGGGAAGACAAACACAAAGTATATTTGAAAATCAAGTACGAATTTGCAGCGAGCATAGGGAGCATACTAAATCTTACTATAGCAACCATTAAACCATTTACATCAGCTCGCTTTAAGATTTTGAGTTATCATACATACCGAAGAAGCAAACTGTAAAACCTGCAAGGAACTTCGGTTTCTTTGGGAGACATTTAACACATATAAACAAATCAAAAGGGGAGGAGGGAATAAGAGTTGCTTCATATAAGGACCAAACATGACAGAAATTACCTAAGACCTATTTTAAGGAAGGCAACCAAGAGCAAGTAGAAAAAGAAAGGCTTCTCATTTAGCTATATTTTTCTATTATCATACGGTTATGCATGCTAATTTAATAGCAATCATAGTAAATTAATTTTTAATAGTCAAGTGTCTCCGGTCTAAAATAATCAAGTGCATGTAAGAATTTTGTGGATGGATGACACTGACCAAAGTGTGGGAACACACTTATATTTTCAAGGCATAGTTTGTGGGTTTTCAGTCACTGTTTGGATCATTTATTCTGCCTCTGTGTCTTCCCACACATTGGTATTTCCACCGTCTCTCTTTTTGTGGTCCTGGCAAAGGTTGGACCCGCAAGTCGGTCTCAGTCCATGGCTATGTTGTTGTATATCTTGAGGATAGTGTCCCTTGTCTTTCTTCTCTGTTTTTTAGTCTGGTTCTTACCTATATGATAGTTTTGTTGCTTCTTCTTTGTGTTGTTGGCTTCAGTGCGCTATATTGCTCTTGCAAAACTAAAAAACTGAATTGGTAAATCTTTGTCTATGCTAAGATGCACGTGGACATGGTGCTTGCCTCTGCCATTTGTCGCGTGCATGGCGCTCCTGATTTGATCTGGCTGACATCATTGCTAGGGTGTATGGCCTCAAACTCGGCGAGTACATAGACGATATTAGAGCTGGTCGTATATTTGGACCTGTAAAGTATGATACATTTTATAACTTTGCATTGCATTCCATTGTGTGCTTTTGTTTTTTAGGTATGCTTATATGGTATTTATGTTTTTTTTTCACTGTTTGGTGCAGTTATGTGTACCATCGAGTTTCAGAAGAGAGGCCTTCCGCATGCTCATATTCTCATTTGGTAGGACGTAGACAAGGATCGTCAGGTTAGTGTTGAATTTCCTTTGGGCAATGCATTAGTTTCTGATTTTATAATGCATGGGCCCTGTGGTGAATTAAATAAAAGTATGTTTGCATGAAAGTTGGCCAGTGTTCTAATGATTTTCCAAAACTATTCCAGCCCGAAACAATTATTGATAAGAATGGTTTTTCCCTCTATAGCCGCCGCAATAATGGCCGGTTTATTCATAAAAATGGAAAAGACTTGACAATAGATGGTTTGTTTCTTATAACATGACTCTGTTCAGGAAATATCTGGTCCACATTAATGTAGAATGGTGTAGTAATACACAGGTTATGAAGTATCTTTTTAAATACGTTACTAAAGGGCCTACCTTTTCTAAGGTTCTCTTCTAGAGGATAAAGGGTAAATGGATCAGTAGGAAAGATGCTAAACCTGTAACATTAGATGAGTTAATCGAGTACATGGAGTCTAGATACATATGTGAACATGATGCGCTTTGGCGTATTTTTGGGTGCAATATCCACCCAAAGTATTCCTCTGCCGACAGAATGACAGTTCATTTTGCGAGACAAGAGTAAAATCCCTCTCTTGCACTCTCTTAGTCATTCTAATTATAAATTGAGCATCCGTAAAGTTTCTTTAGTTTCATTTAATAAGTGTGGTTGTTTGTGCATGAATGATATGAGATATATATACGGTTCTTGTGATGGAGAACTATTGTTTTTTCTGATTTCCTTGTCTTTGCGGTTGGAAAGCAATAAGATACTTTTAAATACATCATTTCATAGAATGCTAGGGAGATAATTGTTGATGTTGTTCTATGCATGTTTACTATCAAGTTCTGATTTATATCCAGGTCTTAGATTTTTCTATTTGTTTCTCCAAAGACAATTATGGAAAAATACTGAACTCAACAATAGTGTAGGGCCTCTTGTGTCTACAACTTTATGTTCGTATGTTAATTATACCATTTGATCCGTTCTTGTTATGCTTTTGGTATTTAGAAATAAATTGTCTCCATGGTGTTGTATATAGGAGAAATGATATTATTAAGCTTTGGGAAGTTCGCTTCCATTCTGCATATAGCTGATTGTTGACACTTCTTATTTGTATGTTAGGTTACCCAGGATATGCTGACAGTCCCTCATGTATTGCCGCCCCTGTCTTCTCTTGGGTCAGCTTCTCAGGGTATTGAATAACTTGAAGTGGCTTCAGTTGAACTTCTGATTCCGTCGACTGATAAAGTAGCAATTGAAATACCCCCAACAGACATACATGCAGACGTGAATACATCTGCTTCACTGCCACCTCCTGAACCACTCAATGATAAGATGTTTCTCTAGATCTTCCTTGCTAATATTTGAACTATCCTTTCTCTTCTTTCCCTATTCAGCTGTGATCTCTTTTTGCCCCTTCCTTGGAGAGGTAGGTCACTGATGGAGGGTTTCCGCTTCAGAGACTGGTTCGCAAGGTATAGACAAGACGTGCTTATCCATCATTTCAAACTCTGAGCAAATTAGCTCTCAGCTGACCATTAATTTTGTTCTTACAGTTTTCACCCGGCTTGCATGTACATGTCCGTGTGCGCCTATCTCTATCTCCATGTGGTTGGTCGTATTTTAGTTCCATCCTCATCCAGGCCTGCCATTGTCCAAATGTCTCTTCGTTAGTGCCGCTGAAACTGGGTGCCCTTGCTTTTTGGTACCACATTAATCTACTTGATCGGATATAGAGATTACATAGACACCACTGAGCTTAGATCAATGAAGAATAAACTAAGCATAACCTGTCTATTTACTATTGTTCCCATGTATGTATGTGTACTTTGAACCTTGATGTCACTTCAAACCAAAATATGTTACTTGTACTGTTAATGTCCCTCTCATCGCTTGTGCTATTACTGTTTTGTATAAATTTTATTCATATCTTGGTACTAACGGTCTTCTTCCAAATGAAGATGTATAGGGTATTGGTAATGTTCGATCGTATATCCAGTTGATTAATGTGTACCATATGTGAGAACTATGACCAAACTACTTTCAGTGGTTTTGTTCAGCTTTGTGTAAATAGCGGTGTGGTTGTTCTGGGGTAAATCAGATGTGTTACCACTACTGATAATAGTGTCTCAACATGTTCAGTGTAGCTTTACATTTCTGAATATTGACCTTTTTCTTATTAATTTGTAGAACACATTAGAATTACGGGCAAAATATTATTAGAACTACCGGTGGCGCGCGGCAAGCCGCGCTCTCAAAACTAGTCGAAAACATTGGTTGTACACTCCAACCAGCAGAAAGGGGTGGACAGAACACAATGGGGATACTCAGCCTGAGCAGATTGGATATTTTAAGACGGAAATGCTTGAGATCCCATCCGTTCCTGGCCTTGCTTTGATAACACTCCAGCATGCAGACTTTGTTCAAAGCTCAGGGATATATATCTATACCTAAGAATGAGATAAGTCAGCCGATCTTGTTCCAAAGAAAAATGAATTTGATTTCCACAAGAATAATTAATAGTCAGTTGATGAAGCTTAAAGCGTAATATAATGATGATGAAATCAAAAGAAACTCTCGCACTAATTCGTAACTCAGGTGTGGCCTATATATGAGTACATAATAGGATCTATTGCACAAGACCCATGCTAGCATAGAACTAATAAAATACTACTGATCAGAAACAATTTTCTAAACATTCTAAAACTCTAAAGATGACGTTCTATTCTCTATGTTCCTTGGAAAGATAAAAGACACACTGCTAATATATTTTGTCATGACATACACGATTGCAAATTTAATTCTAAATTTCTAATTATTTGTCTTGTAATTCTCTTCAAGTCTCTTTTCTACAAATTTGAAATTCATACAAAAGCACACACTATAACCCATTCCTGCTAAACAATATAGCCACTTATAGTAGCGCGGTACTACTGATCACAAACAATAAGGGGAAATCAAATGGTGATACAATTAAGGACTTCTATTTTATATTTATAAGTGCATCATAATTCAAGCTGTGTCAACACATTATGTACTGCTTGCATCCCTTTGCAGTGCAAATCATATAGTGGGCTCGCGGCTGTCTTGATCCACCTTCAAATCATAGATTTTTAGCTTGTTTTTAAAATGTATCTGCTACATCTTCAAACTATCATCATAATTTAATTGGCAATAGTAACTGCAGTAAGACATTCAAGCAAACATGTGGTGGGTACCTATACCTTGGTCCAAATAGTACGACTTGGATGACGAGCCATCCTACTATAGTAAACACGAAATAAAAACTCAGGAGGAAAATGCAAATATTCACCACAGTAAGATCGGGCCATGCTGGAGCTCCTCGCCTTGGCTCTGCTTGATGCCGGTACACGCTGCTTGCTGTACGTCTCTGCTTAGCACTGCTGCGTCAGCCTTCTTCTCGGATGTCGCTCAGGTTGGTAGAGAACGTCTTGACCTGGCCCGTTCCTGCCGGGCGGCGGCGTGCAGCTGATATCGTGGTGGATCTGCAATTCCCGAGGTTGACGCCCCTTCTGCACACTGCACTGCATGGGGGCTCCGTGGTCGCTTCATGATTTTGGTATTTGAAATTGCAGGGCCGATTTCGAGGGGGAAAGGAAACAGTTAGGGCATCTCCAATAGCTGTAAGGCCTTCCGTAATGCATCGTCTCTTAACGTAGTATCCTAGGTAGTATTGTATTATAAAAGACAACCACCCTAAGGTCTTCCGTAATGCTACACGTAGTATCGTATCTTAGCTATGCCACATAGACAAAATGCTGATGTGGACAGATATTTAAGGAGGAGAGAGAGCCTAGCCGTATGTAATTCTGGATACGGCTCTTAGCCCATTTTCCAGCGTCATCATTTATTTCACCAATCCCGTGCGGCCGTAAACGGAGCGTGGCCAACCATCCATTGTTTTTGTTGATCATTAGCTTTGGATAAATAAATGCATGGCAGAAACGCTGCATGCCCTTGGTATAAATATGATGAGCTGGACTCGTTGGATACGGCTTCGCCGGTTCCGCACTACGGACGGCAATGCATGGTTTCTTAAGGGTTGTATCTAAGTGGCTAGCATTTAATGAATTTGACCTCATACTTGCATGTGATTGGTCTAATACTATTTTTTTGCCTATGATCTCGTGTAAGAGCCGTATCCTAAATAAGATACAACAACACTCTCTTTCTTCAATTAATATACTGCCATGTCAGCAATATGCCTATGATATCGTGTCAAGATACGACCATTACGGAAGGCCTAAGATAAGCGTTGGTAGATTTTGCCACATAGGATTTTTGATGATGTGGCATTAAATAAATGATGTGAGAGAGTGAAGTTGTATGTAGATTAACCAACAATCCTTGCACAAGCTCCGAGGTAGAATAGAGAGAGGTCTTGCACATTCTCTCACCTCCTATTGGCCAAACTACATACAACCATTGAAGTGGTTGTAAGATGTGTTGTTGGTTGATGCCATGTCTAATTTTACCAACAAGCTAACCAACAAACTGTTAAAGATGCCCTTAGTCGGCACTGCCCTGCATCGTCGGAACCTGCTGCTTGTTGGGGAGCTGGATCTTCTGTGCGACGAGAAGCAGATGCTTATCGACGGCGAGCAGGTTAGTGTTTCCAGCGGTGGAGACGACGTCGAGGAGACTGAGACTTCGCCGCAGACGGGAACCCGCTGGATCTCGAATCCCCTGAAGGTGTGGATATGTTGGAGGCATGAAGAGAAGCGCAGGATCTCAGACTCGAAGTGAGATCGGAGAGGAGGAAAGCTGTTTTGTGATCGGATTTCGTAGCAGAATCGAAGTGCGCTCCTTAGCGCTGCTTTTAACCAAGCAATCCACCCCGAGGCGGCGATCTACGAGGTTCGGTTCTGGTTCTTCGAGACCTGACGAGGAAAAACAATCGCTGATGGAGTCGGGCGCTGGTTCAAGGAGCGGACAGAGGACGGATGGAGGAGACGAGGCTTTGGCGGCTGCTCTCCAAAACCTAGAATTGAGAGAAGGGGAATTAGATGATGTCTACATCGGTTCTGAGGAATTGAAGGACCTCCAAAAGCAAAATCGTTGGCTGGCAGTAGCCAAAGTACATACGGTGAAGCCGGTATCTGCGGGTGCGGTATTTGATACTTTGCGTGGAGTTTGGGGGCTGGCTCATGAAGCGGAGATGAGGGAGGTTGATGACAATCTTTTTACCTTCAATTTTTTTTGCCTTGGTGATTGGAATAAGGTGATGAATCAAGGACCATGGCTATTCAAAAAGCTTGTGGTGATTATAGCTGAATATGATGGTTTGTGCTCTCCGAAAGAGGTGAAGTTGGAGCGTACTAATGTATGGGCGCAGATACACTCTATACCGGAGCTATACCGAGTTAGCAGACTTGTGGATGAATTAGCAAGGAGAATTGGAAAGGTTCATAGTGTGGAGATGAAACCTACTCGATACTTTGAAGGAGACTACGTTAGAGTAAGAGCAAGCATCGATGTGAATTCCCCTCTTATTCGGTTTGTCCCTCTCAATGTGGGCGGAAAAAGAGAACTGCTTCATGTCAAGTATGAAAAGATAGGGTATTTCTGCGATGTGTGTGGAGTTATGGGTCATGATCTTGAGGAATGCGGGGACGGAGTCCATGATCAATCATCTCTCCAGTATGGTAAATGGCTAGTGGCTAAAAGGAGAATTCAAACCAATCAGTATGGACCGAGAGGCGGATTTGCTGGAAGAAGGAGTGGAAGAGGGAGAGGGTTTGACATGCCTCAATATAATCGGAAGAGAGACTCGGCTGAGATGGAGGAGGATGAGAGGGAGCTTAGTGATACAGCTTCTAGCCCATTGAAAAAAGTTGATGATCTTCCTCCGACGGATAGTGGGATGAAGCACATGGTGGTATCTACTAGCAAAAAATTAAACTTTGATGGCATGGAGGTACCGAGTAAAGATGGAAAAGTGACTCCAATGGTAGGGCTGAGTTCCACTCCCCCCCTACCGCAAGAGTATATCCAGCCAAGGGATTTGAAGAAGGCAAGGAAGTCGGGAGGTGACTATGATTCGACGTCTAATGAGAGCATATCGGCGGCTCCCTCCGAGGGAGACCGCCGGGCGCAATGAATATCATCAGTTTGAACTGTCGGGGCTGCGGGCGGCTCGAGACAGTTCAAGAGATTGGCAGTTTGATTAAACTGCATCGCCCCGGTTTAGTTTTTCTCTCGGAAACTAAATTGTCGGAAACGAGAGGGAAAAATCTAAGATTTCGTTTTGGTTTTCAGAATTCTTTCGCGGTCAAAAGTGAAGGGGCAAGTGGAGGTCTAGCTCTATTTTGGAATAATGATTCAAAGGTGAGTTTGAGATCCTTTAGTAAAACTCATATTGATGTCGTTATTCAGAATAATAGCTTGGGGAGTATGGAGTGGAGATTTACGGGTTTCTATGGGAAACCTACGAGGTCGAGGAGGAAGAGGAGCTGGGAATTGTTAGAGTTCTTGAGAGGTGAACTTGATATTCCATGGATTTGCGCGGGAGACTTTAATGAGGTGTTAAACAACAATGAGCAGTTTGGGGGAAATATTCGGCAGGAGTGGATGATGGAGGGTTTCCGTGATATTGTGGATACTTGTCGCTTTATTGACCTGGGCTACTCGGGACTACCCTATACGTGGGACAACCGTCAGATGGGTACGAGGAACATTAAAGCTAGGCTTGACAGAGGTCTGGGGGATGACAGATTCATTGATACCTTCGGAAACACTTCGGTTACTCATGTCCAGACAATGAAATCGGACCACTGTGCCTTACTAATCTCGGTGGAGGAGGCAAACAGAGACGTGGCAGCCATGGCTCCAAAACCCTTCAGATTCGAAAATGCATGGGTAAGACATGATTCCTATGTGGCGGTGGTGGAAAATTCTTGGGAATTCTCTGCGGGTGACCTGTCGGCAGTGTCAGAATCACTTGCTGCTGTCCGGTCTCGGCTTACGGACTGGAATAAATCTGAATTTGGTGATGTACAGCGGCAGCTCAAGAACATGAGAGCTAGACTCGATCGGGTGAGAGCTGCGAATTTGCGGGGTGGACCATCGAAATCGGAAAAAATCCTTATGGACAGAATTGCGGAATTGTTGTCACGAGAGGAGATTATGGCCAAGCAAAGATCAAGAATACAATGGCTAAGAGAGGGGGACAGGAACACTTCGTTCTTCCATGCTAAAGCTAGAGAAAGAGCTAGATCAAATAGAATAAAAACGATTACTCTTGATGATGATTCGGTGGTTACAAGCCAGAGGGATATGGAGACTGCGGCTGAAAACTTCTACAGAGAGTTATTTAGCTCGGACGGCGGTATTACCCCCCAGGTGATAACAGAAGTTGTGGAGGAGAAAATTGATGATTCTATGAACGAAAATTTGTGTAAACAGGTGACTGAGATGGAGGTGGAGCAAGCACTTTTTATGATGCATCCTAATAAATCTCCTGGGCCAGATGGTTTCACGGCGGGATTTTATATCAAACATTGGAATTTTCTGAAGAAACCAGTGACTGATGCTGTGAAGGAATTCTTTGCTACGGGATATATGCCAGAGGAGGTTAACAAGACTATCCTCGTTCTTATTCCAAAGGTAACAGATGCAAAGAGGTTATCTCAATTCCGCCCTATATCTCTTTGCAATGTTCTTTATAAAATTGCATCTAAAGTGTTATCTATGAGATTGAGACCTATTTTGGAAGAGGTGATCTCGGAAGAACAAAGTGCGTTTGTGCCAGGAAGATTGATTACTGATAACGTAATTACTGCTTATGAATGCATTCATTATTTAAAGAGGAAGAAAGGAAAAACCGGGGATTGTGCTATTAAACTTGATATGGCCAAGGCTTATGACCGTGTCGAGTGGATATATTTGAGGAAAATTATGGAGAAGATGGGCTTTGCTAACTTATGGATTGATAGAGTTATGGCGTGTGTGGAATCAGCCTCGTTCTCGGTGCGTGTGAATGGAGTGTTATCGGATGGCTTCAGACCATCCAGGGGTATTAGACAAGGGGACCCGATCAGCCCCTACTTATTTCTCATTTGCTCTGAGGGACTAACCAGTTTGTTGAAGTATGTTGGAACAGGTCATTTAGCTCGTGGGGTGAGAGTCGGAATCCATGCACCGTGGATCTCTCATCTTCTTTTTGCAGACGATTGTATCATTTTCACCCAAGCTAGTAAGGATGGAGCGCAAAGAATTAATGAAGTTCTCCAAAGGTATCACTTGGGCTCTGGGCAATTAGTTAATAAATCAAAGTCTGCTATTTTCTTCAGTGCAAACTGTTCTGGTACTATGAAGCAAGAAGTTCACACCACTTTGGATATCAATAATGAGGCGCTGGTTGAAAAGTATTTGGGTTTACCCACGGCAGTGGGACGGTCTTCGGATGAGCTATTTGAAGGTATACTAACCAAGATTAAAAAACTTGTTAATGGTTGGGTACCGCAACATCTTAATAGTGCAGGACGAGAAGTGTTGATCAAGGCTATATGCCAGGCAATACCAACTTACTCGATGAGCTGCTTTAAACTGTCTAAGAAGTTGGTAAAGAAGATCACAAATATTATTGCTCGATTTTGGTGGGGAGGAGATGAGAAAAAAAGAAAAATGCATTGGTGCAAATGGAATGATATTGCTATCCCCAAATGTGAGGGAGGCATGGGGTTTAGAGATCTTGAGTTATTCAACCAAGCGATGTTGGCTAAGCAAGGATGGAGATTGATCACTAATCCTAATTCCTTGTGTGCTAGAGTTCTGAAGGGTAAATACTTTCATTCTGGGGACTTCATGTCTGCTAACAGGAAAAAGGGAGCATCACATACGTGGAGAGCTATTCTCCATGGAAGAGAAGCACTAAAACTGGGAATTATTAAACGTGTCGGAGATGGTTCCTCAATACGAGTGTGGGATGACCCCTGGCTACCCGAAAACAATGGGTACCGCCCCCTGTATCGAAACCCTGAGAGCAACATTGTTCGAGTTGAGGAGCTACTGGATTCGGATTCCAATTTGTGGTTGGAGGACAAAATTAGAGAAAATTTCATTCACACTGACGCGGAAGCAATTCTTCGTATTCCGGTTGGCTTATTTATGGAGGATTCGTGGGCTTGGCAACCAGAGAGACTAGGCTACTTTTCGGTAAGATCCGCGTACAAATCATTGTTACATCATAACCGTATTTTTGCAGCTGGTACGTCGAGTGGAGGATCTCTGCCACCATGGAAGCGTCTGTGGAGGATCCCTGTACCTCCGAAGGTCAGAAACTTTTGGTGGCGGGTTATCAAGAAGTTTGTGCCGACGAAACTGATCCTGGCCCAACGGCACGTCGAAAAGCTAAGTAACTGCGACTTCTGTGGATTATCGGAAACAATCTTTCACTCTTTCTTTAAATGCACTTGGGCCAAGGAGTTCTGGAGGGAGATCAAGAACACCACGGGTGTTAGATTACCCGAGCTACACCCTGACAGTTGGATGTGTGATATACTGGACGATAACATAGTCCCGACTAGAAACGCATCTATCATTTTATGTGGCACTTGGGCCGTATGGAGGGAAAGAAATGCAAAACGCCATGGGGAAGAGGGAAGATCAGTTATCCAGTCGGCTAAGTGGGCATTAGATACCACCAATGATCTTATTTGTTCAAGCAAAACACCATCACAAACTTCGGTGAGAAGGGGGGCAAGATGGATTCCCCCAGGTGATGGGTTAGTTAAGGTAAATGTTGATGCTAAATTCAATGAACCGAATTATAATGGAGGTACGGGAGTGACTATAAGGGGAAGTGATGGTCTTCTTCGTGTGGCTCAAGCATTATGGTATAATTCGGTTTCTATGGTGATTGTGATGGAAGCATACGCTATCAGAGATGGCATCAAGTTGGCTCTTGAGAGAGGGTATAAGGAAATAATTATCGAGACTGACTCACAGCAAATAGTTCATATGTGGTCAGGGGCTAAATTCGACAGATCACCTATAGCTTCTATTCTCTCCGAAGTAAGGGATCTCTCAGGGAATTTTGAATCCTTTACTCTCTCTTATATTCCTAGGGAGGCTAATGAGCTGGCACATTTGTGTGCAAAGTATAGTTGTCAGGATAGACGTAGATGCTTATGGATAAACTACACTCCGACCTTTCTTGATGCCTGTATCAGAAAGGATTGTAAACCTGATTGATGCTTGGTTTCGTTGCAGCAGCAAGTTTCTGACGCACTCTTTTCCTTACCAGGGTACCTACGGGGACTGGAAGGTTTTTAATGAGGCGGCTTGCTGACTTGCTTAATATAAGTTCTGTTTAATCTCAAAAAAAAAAGGATCTCAGACTCGATGTGGCCGATCTCGGCGCAGGATGCGCAGGATCTCGGCTTGGAGCAGCGGTTTTCCTTGTCACCTCTGGTGCTGACGGGGGTAGCCTGCCCGTTCCAGGTGTAGGTGGTGGCGGCGCTTGTGCGAGGTGAGTGCGCGAGAGGCGTTGCTCCTAGGGCTAGGAAAGAAATTGAGGCGTTGTGGCTGTCGGGTTGGTTTTCCAAATTACAAGGGGCTATGTGCAAAGTTGAATTGTTGGACGACAGGACGCTGGTAGAGGCCGGTTGAAGGAACGAAATTTCATTTTTAGATAGGGAGATTTTTAGATAGGAGATACCAGGACGGACCAGAAGTATATATATATCTATATACTACTAATAAAAGAGCAAACTTCGTAGATACATTAAATCTCGGACGTTAAATAGCCTTAGATCAACGGCTCAGATAGTTGCAATATTGAGTTGCCCAAACGCTATTAATAAATCTCTCACGTATGAGTCTCCAACACGATCCTGAGTTCAAGTACGTATCGTCATCAATATTACCTAATTAATTGCTCCTCCGCGGCAGCAACAGTCCAAGTTTGCAAACAGCTGAGTTTCGGGGACTCTGTGTTCCAGCAGTCTTGCTGCACGTGAGGAAGACATCAGCTGAGTTTCGGGGACTCTGTGTTCCAGCAGTCTTGCTGATTTCAAGTAAGGTTCCAACAGAGTACGCTTTGTTTCTGCGTCTAACAGTTTTAGAATATTGGACGCTCTTTTGTCCCGAAGGGGTGCACCCATCGCCAAGGGCACTCCACTGCCTGCGGTCGCCAAGGCTTCCGACTCTCAACGACACGGGTCGCTGGAAAATTTGAGATATCTATATATCTGTCATGTTACGTGGAGTCTGGCAGCCGTGAAGCGTGGCGAGACGGAAATTTGTGCAATGAGCTATGTCTGCACGATGATGCCAATGTCTTGGGACGTCGGATAATTATTAAATTTTGTTCACACCTCATGTGCAAATGGTTAAGCATTCCCTTGTGTTTTTCAAACCCAAACTGACTGAAATTTTGCTCTATTTTTTTCCATTTATATTACCGGAGGTATTGCATTATTTTGGAAGTTCTCTCCGTGTTCTTTTCTTGGCATGGAAGCCTAGATGGCGATTCAACTTAAGAAACGAAATCATATTATTTTCAATGAATTCCGAAATCTGTTTTGTTGGAGATTCTCAAATGTTATTTTAATAAAAAAAAATGTGTATCCTATTTAATTAAATGGGACCAAATAGCAATGTTCTTAATTCTGATATTCAAAATAAAAAAAATATTTTATTTATTCTTATGAAAAGTGCAAATATATTGATAAAAACATGGATCGTGCGTTGCACGTGCTTGACTACTGGTATTAGGTAAAGATACGGTATTATATTTACTAGCTAACAAACCCGTGCGTTGCAACGGGGAGAAAAAGGATAGGAGTTCGTTTCTGACTTTGACACCAGGTCCATTGGTTTCAAGGATCATCCACTAATGGCGTTCGAAGTGAAGGTGTAACCGTGTGTGAGGAGTAGCCGTTTTCATTATTGACGCCGGAGTGCTCGTAGGAGGAGGAGGAGATCCTAGACACGGCGCCGCCCCAGATCCTGGCGTCTCGAGCCCCTCCATCTGACCAAGCGGCCTACACCCGGGTCCCGGTGAGTGTGTAGCGCGCTGGGGAGCCGCCGGCGTCGTCGACCTCGCCAGGCTGCACCCCGCACCGCACGTCCGCCCCCATCCCCGTTCCCCACCGCAAACCCTAACCACCCCCTCCCTCTACTCCGACGGCCGCTGGCAGACTCATGTGGCTCCTCTCTCCGGCGAGGAGGAGCCCTCTGGTACCCGACCGTGCATGTGACCACCGGCTTGGGGCGGCGCAGCGAGGAGCCAAGCTCGACGCCGCACATATGCGCCCCAACCCGCACTATGTCACATGGGAGAGGCTGATATTGCGTTGCGGAAACACATCGTAAATTCTCAGGATAGCCGAGTTAAATTATTATTGAAATTTTGAACCACGCATGCAGAGGTAATAATAATGTTTGAACAGTAATAAGACTCAAGTTACATGGAGATTACACAACAAATTACACTCTAGAAACAGAAATAAACACCAAGTACTTCTGCGCTACTTAGACAACTCAATCATTTTACTCAACCGAGAGGACTTCTTAAAGCAGTTTGCTTTGCCAAGCCAACATAATGCTTAACCATTTATCTAGGGCAAGAAAGAACAAAGGAAAGGATATATCCAGAAGTCAAAACTGAGCACCAGATATATTCTATTGCATTCACAACCAGAGATTTTATAGATTATCTGTTTAGCATGGCAACTCAAGTGATCCTATTGATCAAACTGTGTGTTTGCATTCTTCCAACAAAAATAGAAAATATTTGCTCGCAACAACATGCAAACTGTAACACTGAGTTAGGTGATTGAAAGACAGGGCAATGAATCTCATTTATGACTCAAAAATTTAATCAATACCTAGACCTCTAAAAAGCCAATGTGTTAAACCATCAGTTAAAAGCCCCTCTCCATGCTTTCTGATGCTCCTCTCCATGGCGATGGTAGCCTGCTTGAATCTTGCACTCCTGCCGCCGCCTCCTCTCGAGGCCGCGGTGAACTTGGCGTCGACTGGGTGTTGTTGTGTCTGAGGAAGTATACCTGAGCGGTTATGACTGCTTCTAATGGTTATGCCTTATAGATTATGAAAATGAAGTGTATGCCGCTAAATGGATGGCACCTCAGCTTGGCTGCAGCGGCTGTAACCCTTGAACAAGTTAGTGGTCCTGGAACAACTTAGTGCTCCTTCTGAATGGTTTGCCAATGGTCAGAGAAACTGTTGTTAGCCTGAAATTAAACAATTTCTCGGCTTTATTAACAATGTACATAGTGGCATCAAACCAGCGCATAAGGAAGAGCCCTTGTAGTTGCCGTTCATTACCGACATTACTAACCTGTACTTGGCGACGAGCCTTGCAGTTGTGCCTCCCCTCTGGAGGACCAGATGAGTAATGCTTTGGAGATATTAGCCATGCGAACAACTGATGATGTGCCCAGATCTTCAGTGGGCTCATAGGAATTGGGGCTGCTTTATTAGTCAGCTTGAGCACTCTATTGTGATTCACATATGACTCTGCCATTAATCATATGCTGTTTTATATGCACTCCTAACTATTGATATGCCCCTGCTGCTTCTACCTCGTGCAACCATGAAAGTATCTGAATTTGCAAGCATGTTATAAAAATTAGCAACACCTTCTTGATCTCAACCTGCATGTAAGAGACCTATAGCATAAGAAAAAAGTAAGAATACCCTAAGAAATGCAAGGTTGTGTAGATGAAACAAATCTTGGACATAAGTATGAACGACTTTGCATGTTCACCAAGCACACTTCAGACCATCGGAAGGTCCGGTACTTTGCATTCAAAGGAGAGTGCAATCATGTAATTTTTTTTTGCCACATCCCAGTATAGGATATCTATCTTCTCCTTCTCTGTAAGTGTTGGGAGATCCACAGTGACTCCAGGAGGAAGGGATCTCATGACCATGCATGTACAAAGAAAGAAAGTGGATGGATAGTTTAGAAAATAAAAATATTACAGAGCCCATTCATGATTCATGTGCTACAATTATTTACAAGATGTTCAAGTAGATTTGTAGGTGTAAATAGATGAAATCGGCTCTTAATATTGGACAATTTATTTTGACAAACAATTTGTGGCAATGAAATAAATAGGCTTAAAATGTATATATATAGGCTTGATCCAGTAAATAGAATCCCAGAACCTCTACCAATTCAAATTAATGAATCATGAGAGTTGAATGGAAACCAGAGCATAGTAGCATAAGTTAATCGCAACGTTAGATGTTAGGTTCCGCAGTAGTATAGAAACGACTGTTAGATTATTGATATTTGGACTTTGAACTATTTTCCTATTATTGATCCATGGTCCTTGTTGATGATTGGACTGTATTTTATCTGGTCAGCAATTTTATCCCTTTTCATATCAATTGATTGTCGTGTAAACAATGTACATATTTTTTACAACAAAAAATAATGCCATCTTAATAGTTAAATCATCTGCAAGTGAACCAGTGGTTGCACCCATGAACCAGCGAATCGGTAGCTTGACCCACCGGTGCAATTTTTTAAATTATCTACAAGATGATTTGCTCTTAGAAACCAGTGCGTGTATTGGATGAAAACAGATGAGGAGCCATCCATCTAATGCTGCCTAAACCTGGAATGGCACAAATTTGAGCAATGTGTCCTCTCTATCCTGAACCATCGTACTGAAAGATGACCAACCGGCGTTACTTTTTTTTTATGTAAGGCCGTAAGTTGATAATTTTAAAATATGTTAAGGTCCATGCATACCAACTATTTCACACAATCAAAGATAGATTAAGTACAGCAAAACCTGGAGCAAAAAATTAAACATTCGTAGCAGAGGCATGCAGAGGCTAGATAGCAGACCTTGGTATCCAGCATGAGGGTGCAGAGAATGCCGGTGATGTTCATGGCCTTGTTGTCGAGAATCCAACTATCAAAACCCAGATCCAGACCTCATCGATTATCTTAATTAAAAAGAACACAAAGGATTAAATTACAAGTGTCTCAAACCATTCAGATTTGATTGATTCCTTCGGGATCCGTCCTTCCCTGCCCCGAGGTGTCCAGCCCTATAGTGACGGACTGCTGGCGCGGCAATCTACGGGTGCGCGAGAGGAGTCGGTGGTTGGAAAAGCTCCTCAAGGCAGCCGGAGGCGAGCTCCTGCGAGCGGCTCGAGCCAAGAAGAGGGCGCCAGCAGAGAGGAGAGGAGGTCACGGGCTGTGGTGCTTCGACGCTGGAGAGAAGGAGACCGGGAGGCTGGTAGGATGGGGGAAAAAGGCTCGGGGAGGAAGTGGCGGCTGGGTTCCGTGGCTGGTCGGCGGCATCCGGACGCTGCTGCGCGAGCAGGGTGTTGACGACAGGATGCAGGTGGAGACGGTTGAGGGAGCTTTTAGATAGGAAGAGATTTTTTTTTTTGCATGGTAATACGTCTTTCAATTATAGAATAAATATCCAGTTACAAAGCAAACACGTAAACACCGATCTTACAGAACTGAAAAGAAAGAATAATCTTGTGCAAAAACCAGCGTCTATCCCTCTCCTCCGACACCACCGAAGCGGCCACCAAAGGAAAAGAAGACAGATCACCTCTTCACCCGAGCTCGACGCGGCTCCATCGCTGATATGCAGCTTTGCGGACCTCCAAAGTAGTTTGCCATAAGCAAAACTATTGTCGTTGAACGAATCAGACCGGGGCAACACGTCCCCGGACACGCCATCGAACTTCAGAACTGACACCCCCGCATGACGACGACGTCGGAGGAGGAAATCAGAACTGCCGGCTTCCAACCACACACCCAACACAAGATGCATCATCTTCCAGCTGTCACCTGCGCAGACAACAGTGTGCGCGTACTCCTGGACGACACATCCTCCCTGCTCCACCATGACGTCGGAGACAACGCCGCGGCAACGGGGACAGAGCAGAAGGAGATACACACGTGATGGAGTCGCCGCCGCCGCCTCGCCAACACCATCCATGAAAACTAACTCCACCGATCTGAAGGATCGGCAAACACACGGTGTCATCAATCTCCGAGACGCCGCCATGAAGGACACCGTCGATGTGGGAGTGGAGCTGAGACAGATTTATTCGTCCGGACGCCGCTCCCACCATCCCAACGGCGCACCACGACACACAGATCCAAAACCTAACTACAGAGCGGAGGAACGGGGTCCCCCCTCCCTCCTGCCGCCGAAGCAGCCGAAGGGAGAGGGGACCAGCGCGCTGGCCGGTGAAGATAGGAGGAAGACGATCTCCTCCCTGGTCGCCCTGGTTCTGGCGGCGGCTAGGGTAGTTAGATAGGAAGAGATTGATTCGATCGCTTCATCGCTAGTTCGCTACCTATGACGTACCCGTACGCATACGCTACGATCCTTACCAGAAACTATATAGTAGAGATACTATAGTTTTGCTTAGCGACATACGTACGTCAAGAAAACCGGCAGGGTTGTCTTTCTCTCGCAAAATAAACCAATCGGCAGGTTGTGCTTCTCTCGCTGAATAAACCATCTTGGTGCGGACACACGTGGAAGGACTGGAACAATTTGTACTTCAGAATATAGTTAGCTTGCACGTGCAATGCACGTCTTCAAAGTTACATGTATTTTCTAGTCTTTTTTTAAAGGTTTTATGTTCATATCTATCTCTATTTCAGTTCAGAATGCTAAGTACCATTTTACATGCGGTGTAAGCCACAAATTATCAGTAAAATTGCAATGCGCAAACTTATCCAAGATATTTGGTGAACAGAATACAAAATGGTTAGTCTAAACAATATTAGTGGTACAAAATGTCCAACATAGTTAGTAAATTTTGACCGTAATTCACGCTAATAAAAAAATATGAATTATATTACCTTTGTTTCAAAATATAACACATTTTGATAGGCCAAAATCGACTACCAAAACTTCTTACTATTTGGACTTGGAATAGAGATGGTAGAATTTAACTGGATGAACGATGGTGCTATGTTAATCAAGCTGTGTTCTCGAAAGTGCAACACCATTGTGATCATACTGTTGCATAGAAAGAAGTCTTGCTTCATCCAGGCTGTTTTGTTTTCTGATAGGTTGTGAAATAAAACTAATTCCAGTTTCAACTGGAAAGCAGCTTTCCATTATCTCCAAATCATGTTAGAATGGTGATCTGATCTTGAAACTGACTTTGATAAAATATTATGAAATTTCTGACACTTATACATGTACTGCAAGTACTAAAAATTCACAACTGAAAGACACTCGAAAAAGAGACGTTTCACATACGAATACCAATCTCGTTTAACCAACATTAATTATGGGCTAGAACCAAAAACATCAGTCCAGGGCATCCATCTTGTGGCTTGGCTCTGGGGTGACAATGTGGATTTTCAAAGGCACAACCGCACCATCAACGTGGCTAGCGGTGCCGCCCATCAGCACCGTTGTCGGCTTGATCATTTTCCATCAACGCAGCCTTGCTCGGCCCATCGGCAATGCCCGCTCTAAAACTGTGGATATACATGTCATCAAGTGCAGATGTAAAAAATATTTTATGCGAATAAACTGCATCTGTGTTCATTGTTCAAAATTATAAGTAATCAGGACCTCAGTGGTGTCCTTCGTGTACAAAAAGTACATAACGAATACTTTATAAATACATATGTGGTCATCACCGGAACAATTCAAGGTAGAAGAGACATATTAAAATATCAATATCCAGAATAGCATCTTATGTTATTCTTTTGGGTGTTCTGAATAAATGCATCCATGTTAACTGAAGCTGCCGGTTATGAATACACCCATGTTAACTGAAGCAGGTGGTATAATGAAATTCATGTGTGAAATTTTTTTCTTTACCTTTGCGGATGTGGTTGAGCCTGAAACACGATGAGATCAGGCCTCGTCATGTCTTAGAGTACAATCCCGGAGAAGTGAAAAGGCAGGTTCCCCGCGGCGAGGTGAGGGCGCAGTGGACGATGGAGCAAGGACACGGCAGACGGCGGCATGACCAAGATGGCAGCGTCATCATCGGTATTGGGATCGTCGGCATCAGCCAAGCGGGTCGCCGGGTCCAAGGATTGCGGCGGCGGCGGCGTCTACTATGGGTGGTGTAGTCGGCGCGAGGGCGGCGGCGCGAGTCTGTGGCAGTGCCGTCTCGTCAGTTATGTAATGCAATTTTTTTATTTAAAAATACAACATATAATGTAAATCTGCTACAGAAAAACTGACAGAAACAATACCATGCTATAAAATTTCAGTTCTAAATATATATATATCTTAGCTTTAATATGCATCCAAAGTAGATGAATCCAGAGGTGCTACCTTCTAACAAAAGGGTAAATCTTCAGTGGATGATTCAAGAAACTTAGATTTGGTCATGGTTTAAATAAGCATGTAATCAGTTAGTAATATCATGGTAGCACCTACTGTGGAACAAAGGATTTGGGTAAACTATGAAAAATGGTAAAACCACCAAAAGCAAAGATAGATTAGCACTATCCTAAGAATCTGAGATAGCACCAAGAATTTAGTCTGAAAACGAAAAGATGACCTGATAAAGTACACCTATTACTCGATGATTGAGGTTTGAAAAATAAGGTTTCAGTGAGATGGATGTATCTGAAAACATATATAACCCCCCAAAAAAATCTAGACTAATAATCACTGAATTTGGATTTTAAGAAACAACACAGAGCAAAACAGGAAGAACAAAAACCAATGAAGAGAAGAAAGTCGCAAGCATTTCAGCTTTGGGTCATATCACCACCTTTGAACTCTTGAGATGATATTGCATATGCTTCCATGATTAATGGTTACTATTCAGCCTGTTGTGTACAATTGTGCTGAACCAGTTAAGCTGGAATAACGACCTGAAGATACTTTTGCTCCATCACAAAATAAAACTAATTGCATGAGCGCTATATTTCTTACCGGGGGAACTCATATTGAAGGAATTGATGCATACACCTACATATAGCAGAAACAACATTCAGGTGTAATTTTTTTGAGATGAACCTGAATATGGAAACAAAAAATGTCCAACAGTTAACACATAGGAAATGCTCTATAAACTGAATGCCAAAACTTTATGAGTCAATCAAAAAGCAGAAATAAGGTAAATCCACTCCTAGGAATAATCATCATTTTTCTCTGCTATCTAGATCAAGGAAGACTATTTATTTCTGGTAAGAGGCATCAACCGAATCAAATCTCAGAAAAATCATGTACAGCGGTGGCTGATTGACCTGTGCATCATTGTTGACAAGGTTTATTTGGCAAATAAATAACCTTTACAACATTATTGCCGTGAATAAAAGAGTTTGTAAAGCTGCAACAGAAGTCATTTTAGACAAAGGACGATAGCTAACATGAACGATTGCTCAAGATGCTGAAACTCATGTAATTAGGACTTACCTCCGGGGATATTTACAGTAAAAAAAAATGTGAGGGGTACATGACAAACATAAGATGTGCTACATTGACCATCCATATTTATACGGAGCAGTCTTGTCACTTCACCGTGGTTCATAATGGCAAGCCCTCTATTAAAAATTCCCAAATCCTTAGGAATGTACAGTAGAAACAAGTTAGGAATCTGAAAGCACAATACATGGACTGGTGGATCATTGATTACCGAATTGTGGTCTAATGCCTATAATTCGAGGGAGCACAAAGTGGCACCAATAGGCTGGTATTGGAAATCTTGTAAGCTCAAACATCCGTAGTTGCAGAGGAAGATGGATGTGCAGGTACTCGGCGGTGGCGGAGCAGAGTCGCGCGTATGATGGAGGTAGAATTCGAGTTCTCTGAGAGGATCTGCGCGCAGGTACGCGGACTGAAATGGGGAGGGGCCAGCAAAAGAGATCAGATAGAGGAAATTCGTCGAACACGTGGTGAATGTCGACCAACCTGGGTGTCGAAGCGCTTCACGATGCAGCCTCCTTTGTGTCTCTGACGCGGTTGATGGTGTACGGGGCCGGCCGCCTTTGCATCCCCTACACTTAAAGGAAGAGTGACAGCAGCTTCCTCGTCCCCTGCTGCATGGAGATACGGCGGCGCCGTCGTCTGCGTCACCAGATGCGCAAAAGAAGGGAGGCCGCCACTTGCACAGCTCTGCTCATATAGAGGAACGCCGGCTGCTCATGCATCCCTGGCACCAGATGGCGCCCAAGGCTTCTACAATCTACTTCCCCGCCGCATGGGTTTCCGGCGAGACCGAGACGTGGTGGCCGTCCCGCGACGTCATTTGGCAAGGCGCTCGAGATAGGGTGCGGGAGGTAACGGGAGAAGTGGCGGCGGAGGTGGCGTTGTCCAGGCCGTAGATGGGAGGCGGCGTGCGGAGTCAAGGAATTCCTCGGTGTTGAGGAACTGCTGCGCGGAGATTTGGCTAGGAATTAATTCAGTTTCCAAATCATCGGGAGCAAAGGATGCGGACGAATCGGGACGCCGAAGTATTCGTCTGATGGCGTATTTTTTTTTTTTTTTTTGTCCAAAATGGCCTTTTTGCGAAACTAATATCGAATCTGGCCTCCTTTGGAAACTATTTTCAGATCTGGCCCCTCGGGTCGGCGCCAATCCCGATGGAGCCGAAGTCGTGCAGGTCGGCGCCATGGCTTCCGGTCGCCGAGCATGTCAGATGGGCCCGAGAGAAATCCTACGTGGCATAGGCCGGCGCCATTATCATTGGCGCCGAACTCATTTTATTTATTTAGTCCGTGTGTTGCTCCTTCTCCTCCTAAAAATGCTCTCAACCACTTCATCTCTCTAATCTGCATGCTGTTAGTTATGGGTTTGGTCAAGTCTCCATTTAATCAGGCCACTGCATGCCTTGTTCGTTGGGCCCGATCAATAAACACCGGAAGGTGGTGTACCACGTATACTAGTGAATTTCAGTCTACATGTACATGCACACATGCATGCGTATGCATATAGCTAGCTTCGACCCACATGTATGCAGTATAATTATCATGAGTAAAAATCTAATTTTGGAAAACCATGTACACAGCTACCAGCCATGAATACGTGGTTAACTAATTATTTGAGAGGATTAATACTTACCTGTGCTAAAAAAAAACGCCGGTACTAAGAACACACATGATTTGAAAAAAAAATCCCATGGTTAATTAACACCCCTATTCTCGTAGTTTTAAGGCATGTACATTCGAAAGTGCTTACATAAGTGATTGTGAAAACAGAATATAGAAACTAGGAATAATAACCTAAGGTCTAGTTAGAGTTAGTTGTTCCAACGGAAATTGCCGCGGACGCTAAACACGTTTTCTTTTTCGCGCTCGATAGAACGCCGGTCCACACAAAGAAAGAATTTGCGTGGAGAAAAATGCGGAGCGCCCAGCGACTCTTCTAGCGACGACCCGAAGTAAAATCTCTGTATTGAACGGGAAACTAAAACTAACATAACGTCTAGCATTAGAACCCCTAGGATTTCTCAAGGATCCTAACCGGTTAAGGTTTAAAAGGTTAGCCTCGTTTTCAAGGATTTCTCAAGGATCCAAAGAATATAGTTAAGGTTTATAAGGTTAACCTAATTCTCAAGGATTTCTACTTTTTTAAAAGAAATTTGAGGACGCTATAAAGTGATAACTTGAAAAACATTGACTAATACTCCCTCCGTCCAGGTTTACCGGGTCTCTAAGAAAATTCACCCCAACCAAGGCGTAATTTTAGTGGCTGCATGGCTAACCAATCCGGAGTAAATTTCTTAATTACCGCAGTAAATCTAGGAGACGCATGCAAAACGAGTACAACACAAAACCAGCCAGGTTTCACACCGCATGCAAGGGGCCCAATACATTTTCGTTTTACACCGCATGCAAGGAGTAGAAACAGGGAAAGGAGGTTACGCACATGCGCTGTCACAATAAATAACGAAACACTTTTTGAGGAAATTTAATTTTTCGGGCCTTGCATGCACTTCATTCCTGGACAAATAGATTTTACATAGAGGCCTGGTAAACCTGGACGGAGGGAGTATGTCTATTTGTGGTCAAAATAAATACCTAACAGATAAATAAACTTTTTTCTTGGAAGACGTACATAGAACTAAATTTTTTGCACAGTCATTGCTCTCTCATTGCACACATATATAGACATAGACCTGCACGCTCGTGAAAAACCCATAGCTAACAGAATGCAGCTTGGTTTGACTTAATTTGATACCGCTATTAAGTAGGAAAGATCCAATCAGCTGCGCATGCATGCTCCAAGTTAAACGAAGTATTGATTAACCCATAACT
Organism: Alopecurus myosuroides; assembly: GCA_028641055.1. NCBI lineage: Eukaryota > Viridiplantae > Streptophyta > Magnoliopsida > Poales > Poaceae > Alopecurus > Alopecurus myosuroides. The sequence goes on along the minus strand of CM054057.1, from coordinate 472,282,964 downwards.
AACACCATGAAAATTGGGGAGATTAAGAGGCTAAGAGCATTTCTAGGAGGAGACTAGACGTGGACCAAATAAATGAAGCATTAATTTAGAAAACCTGCTTCGGCGCCATGAGACTGGCGCCGACCAATGACACGTAGGATTTATTTTGGCCCGTCTGAGATGTTCGGCGACAAGAAGCCATGGCGCCGACCTGCACGACTTCGGCTCCATCGGGATTGGCGCCGACCCGAGGGGCCAGATCCGAAAATAGTTTTGAGGAGAGGCCAGATTCAGTATTAGTTTCCTAAAAAGGCCATTTTGGGCAAAAAATACTCTGATGGCAGAGTTTTCGTCTGCCTTAGAAAATTGCTAAATGTACCCATGGTGCGGGTCAATTCTATCTTTGACGGTTAGATCTTAATTAGTGGCGTAGATCGTGAGGCTATTTTTGGTCCCTATTGTTGTGTGTATGTTAGACGGGGTATGCGTAGCGATGAACATGTTTGCTCTTTTAATAGTGGTATAGAAACGGACACACCTAAGAAAACCGGATTGGATTCCGTCCGTGCCGCTCCCGTCTCCTTGTCAGGTACGATTGGCAGTGATCTCTTTCCCTTCTTTCTTCTTGCATGCAGTTCTCTGTGATTATCTTTCGTGTACACAGTAGACAGCCTTTACGATCGACGCCGTCAATCCGGCCGGTGACCGCCGGCCTCCCGTTGGAAGAAATCTGGTGTCGACGACTAGGACCTCGCCGAACCTGAGGTCACTGGGACGGCGTCCATCCGGCACCCAATTTTAGCCATGGCATGGTACGACAGCAGACTGCTTCACTTTGCTCATGAACACCTCAGCGCTAGCTCTACATATCCCAAAGAAGTTCATGGAGCCGTTGCCGCTAGCAGCCAGTACTCGTCGGGAGACGGATAAAAAAAAATCAAACTTCCTCACATGATCAGCCTCGTCAGCGTTACACTATTGGGCATCTGCCCACTATTAACACCTCGCCTCAGCGAGAGCCATGCGGCTTGATCGGTAGGTTTCCTTGTAAATTTTTCTTCATGGATATGGTCGTTATAGGTTGCCCGACCTATCAAGAATTCAGGACTCTCGCCACCGAATACATGATCTGAACCGTTTATCATACACCCAAGATTAACATTAAAAAAATCAAGATTATTCTTTTTAGACGAAACTGGCAACCGAGAACGTGGGACGTCGTCCGCCGGCCTGCCGCTGGTTAAAAATAAAAGAAAAGAGCGGCAAGCAGGACGTTGCCGGACCAGGTCGTCGGCGGCGGCACGCCTCTAGCCTTCTGGCCGGAGGTGGAAGAAAGAATGAAATAAAACATTTCCAAGAAAACCCTTGCAAGTTTTCTATAAATTACAACTAAGTCCTTCTGATTACTAAACTGAGAGAAAACCCTTGTTTTCAGGGCCAAATTGTAAACCTAAAAATTATTACAAATTATATTTGGAAAGCTTATCAAATTTGCAACCTCAACATGTTTTGTTTTCGTGAATTTGAGAAATATTTGTATTTTTTTATTTAGGGTGCTAGATTAAGTGATTTTATTGTTTTCACTCTATTTAATTTATTTAATGTCTTAGAATTTATTTTGGGCATGAATATCAAATTCACACAACACACATATGGTTCCCAAGTGGTGTGTTATAAATGGATCATATTGGACACAATTCCTTATAGAAAATAACTTAGTAAAACTATTTGGTACTAGTTCTATGCACTGTTATGAAAATCATTTAACATGGAATTTTATTCCATGTCACACCAGATGATTAATGGGTGAAGGAACTTGTTTTCCTTTCATAATACTATGTTATTTTCATAGCTAAAACTCTTAGAAATTTTGGTTGGCATTAAACTTAGGTGTGTGTAAACCATGTTTGTTGTTTTCAGTACTTGATTAAATGGAAAACTTGTGTGTCTTTGAAATCTTATTTGTTTGTTTTCCACCAGGTTCCAATATGGATATTATCCCATGTTTGTTTTAGATCATTTAATCATCTACATGGTTATGTGTAGATGAATTTTTGTTATCATCTATTAGTCTTATCTATGAAAAGGATTGGGAAAACAAGGTATTAAGCTTGTTACCATTAACCTCCACATATCAAGGCATGTGGATGAATTGGCTGGTTATCATTTCATACTTGCTAATTATTTCCATTAAAGATCTTATTATGAGCTCCTCATCTCTGATGAGTTTGACATAGGTTATTGGTTCTCTAATATATCCTAATGATTCACTGGATAATTTCTTATGATCCCTTACTGAGGCAGTGTTGCTTCTTGTGGTCTTCTGTTGCTTGATGTTCTTCTCTCTAGTTGCTACTAGTCTTCTGGTACTGCCTTTGTCATTTGCAAGGAAGATCAGCTCATGGATTCCATCTTCAACTATCTCACCCTTGTGGTGAAAACAACCAGTGTTTCCAAGCAAATATTTTACTTAGATGATTATAATAATATGCAAGTTTGTTTTATGACATCAATTAGCCTTAAGCATATAAGAAGAATCTGTTGACAAGTTTGCAAGGCTTGTCCCCAAATTACTTTTCATATCCAGATGGCATAGATGTACTAGATTATTCAACCTTCTGTTTGTTTGTGTATGACACTCAATTGTTTGAGTATACAAAAGTGATCTGTTAACAAGGTATACAACTTGTTACCAAACTACCTCTATAAAACACTAACATTGGAGCATCACACTATTTCAAGAGGAGTTAATAAGATCATTTCAAGATATAAGAGTTTCCAAATACTCTTATGGTAGATTTTCCACATACTCTTATGATAGATTGGAATAACACTTCCAGACCAATATTAAGAATCCTTCTGCATATATTCTTGTGGTAGTTCCTCCTTTCTTGTGGTTGCTTCTCTTTCAGAATGATTTCAAGAAGATTGGGAAACAAGATATAGTGGTCTAGCCAGAATGACAAGATCTAGGTTAAGATTTAGTTCAGGCTTTTATTCTCTTTCCGTATGCTTCTCATTTGGTTTCCCATAAGATATGTGCTTTACTCATACATGATTGGTTTTATTAAGCTTTCAATCCAATTTCTCTAATAGAGGTTGTAACTTGTTGTTATTCATTAGTTGTCTCCGGGGTGTACTTTAGTTACTGAATGTTATTTTGGATAGAGATGTGGAGTGTTTGTGGAATGAGGACTTAAAATAATAAGTTGATCAAATGGTTGATTGATGGGTTCATATCTCATATGCTCACTGGTATAAGGTGAATGAGACAATGAGCATATGAAGATTGTTGGGGTTTAATGACTTATGGCAGAGTTGTTAGTTATTTTTCTCGGGTGTCATGTTGTTACTTTATATTATTCCTTTGTAATCTTTGTCGTGCATAATGTAGACATAGAGATTTGGAAAGATCATAGATAATGATCAAGGTTTCACAGTAGTTTAAGAAGATTTAATTCTTCCTTTAGGTACTTCATTTATGGTTGAGGAGATATGTACATATTCGGTAAATATGTTAATACAATTATTAAGTCATTTCCCAGTTGTGGGTTTTGGGTTAACACTTGTTTGTATCATTTGTGTTCTATTGAACCTTTGTTATTTACATGTGAAGGTTAACTTAGTAGTTACTAAATAATTTGGAAAGATGTGGTGTGAATGATTCATAACTTAAAGAGTTATTGTTTGAGAGGACATAACACCTCTGTTGATGAGATGGTTCAATTGTGTATTACTCATTGGTGGAAGTATGATTATCAGTTGTGTGATTTGGGTACTCACCCCTCTTTGGGTTGTAGATACCTAATGAATTATCCCAAGTCACTTAAAGACTTGAGGTTAAGGTTGTTGATAGTTTGTGTTTGATCATAACCAATTATGGTTTGTGTACCTGATGATTTGGTTTCTTAAGATACTTGTTATAAAGATCACTCCAATTGTACTCTTTACTAGATGAACTAGACCTATTTCATCATGTCAAGTGAAACATTGGTCACTTTGGTTTGTTTAAACTTTCGCGCCAAAATTTCCCGTATTTTTAGATGCATGCTTTGCAAATGCATATATTATATTTAGATCCTTATAACCTCCCAAACACTGGGATGTTACACTGGAGCAGAGTGTCACAGACACCATTACCAAGATCTCCGCTTTAGAGAGTAAGTACCAATGCTTTGGTTTGTGTGTTTTGTGTTTACGCCCATTTTTATCTCTGCTCAATTTTTGCTTCTCTGCAGGTGAGTATAAGGCGCTTGCTGACACGCACCAGGACTGCGAAGTCATGGCCGCATCTGCAAAGAGCAAGATCTCCTCTCTGGAGAGTGAGTTGGCTTCTCCTCTCTTCCATTCAGTTTAAGTTTCTTCTTCGTGTTGCTGACCGGGTTGCCTTTTTCTCAGATAAGCACAAATCCTTTCTTGCACAGCACCAAGGGTGTGTTACCCCGGCCGAGGTGCAGGAGCAAGTATAGGCCAGAGAGGCCAAGCTGGAGAAGGACATGGCTGCCAAGAAGGAGGAGGTGCACAAACTCAAGCGTGAGCTTGCTGAGGCCCTCAAAACTGCGCTGCAGGCCGGTAATGAGAAGACTGAGGCGTTGAACAAGGTTGTCGTCGAGAAGCTGGAGCTTGAGAGGGAGATCGAGTATCTGAGAACCAGAAACCAAGTCCTGGACACCATGGTGGTCGACTCGCGCCGCCTACAGGATAAGCACTTCAGGCTTGTTGAAGACTGGACCCGCCGGCTAGGGGCCCTTGTTCTGAGTTACAGAAAACCCTTGCTCTATCCGGTTTCTTCCCTTTGGTCTTTTATATTCGTTTTTTCTTCTCCTTGGTTCCTTCTACTCGGTTTTCCTTCTTCTGACTCTACCCAACATCTCCCATCCTAGGGACCTTCACGGATTTCAATCTCACAGCTGAGACTGCCATGGAGAAGGCCATCAAGCTGAGGTCTGCTGTAGGCCTCAATGTCGAGGACTCAGCTACGATCGATGATCTGACCGAGAACGTCAAAGCTCGGGCAATCTCCCTCAAGGGAATGGGCACCTCCATGGTGTCAACTGTTGTGAGCATGCACAAGCTCTTCTGGCCGGAGAGGGAGGTCCCAGACACGATCAATCAGATCGCCTCCGACCTGGATTACGTCAAGGAGGAGTTCAAGAAGTGGCGCGCCTCAGTAGCCCGAGCTGGCGCAGATGAAGCCCTCCATTTCGTGTTTTCCTCGTATAAGAACTTGGACCTCGAGAAGCTCAATGATCTCCGTAACAACTCCAAATGGACCGAGAGGGAGGACTTCATCCTACGCCGCAAGGAGAACGCCTACCGGCTCGCCTCTTACGCTGATACGCAGCAGTTTATCGACGGACCCACGGAGCCGGATACTGATGCCGAATACGAAGAGGATGACGCTAATGATGGTGATGATGCTGACGCCGGTGAGGACGAGAGCATAGGCGACGACAAGGAGGATCAAGATGAAGCCGGTGATGAAGGAGCCGAGCAGACCAACACCGAGGAAGCAGCCAAGATGAGCGTCGATCGGGAGGCGACCGAGCAAGGAGCTGGCTCCGAGGAACTCCGGACTGACCCGCAGCCCACCGCCCCGGCCGGAGCTGTCACCACCGATATGATGATTGGCACTCCAGTTCCCGAGTTGGGCGCGACGGATGCCACGACCGAGAACGCCGCATCTGGGCCCGCTCCTCCAGCTGGTGATTCTGCGACTCCGGCCTCCAATGCTGCTTCCGAGCCTACCTCCGCGACTCCGGCCTCTACCGCTGCTTCTGAGCCTGCCTCCGTGCTTGTTTCCGAGTCTGCAGAACTGTCCAACACAGAGGCCAACTCCACTCCATCGACAGCGGCCTAAGTTCCTGCACTATTTTTATCCTCAAACTTTTTTATCAGATCCCCGGTATGCCGGGTGCAGATGTATCCAACATTTTATCGTGCTAAGCACTACTCGTTTTTATTAAGTTTCTTAGCAATTCTAGATCAATGCCAGATTGCGTTAAATGCAAGTCCTCGAGTTGCTTTTCTTATCCGCTCAGTTCTTTTGTCTTTGCTCTTACCTGCGACTTGTGGCTTTTTGGTAGTCGGGTCACAAGATTTCAAAAAACGAGTTTCTAATACTTAACAACTTTGAGATTTGAAATTAACACTGCCCGGTACTCAGCCACAAAAACCGAAGGGAAAACACTCAACTCGATTTACACACTCTTTTTTCCTTAGCAATTTTTCGTGTGTTCATTGACCTTTGGCTTGTTCTCTTGCTTTCCATGAAGTCGGGTTGCGGACACCAGCAAAGTCGAAGAGTTGGACCTTAGGTTTAAACACATTACTAGACATGTGTACAAAATTCCGAGTAGATGAACCGAGTAGACAAAGTAATGCAAGTGAATGACACAAAGCTAGTTTGGCACATGCAGTCCCCGAGTTCGAATTGGGAGTGCCGACTTGGAATTTAACTCGGTTAAGGAGATACATAGAATGTTTGCTCAGGAATGAAAACGGCGGAGTAGAGCTACATTCTAGGGACGCTTGGATTCCTCTCCGGATTTATCCGCCCTAATCTTTTGTGCTGCATGTGCGTCAATGAGGCAGTACGCATCATTGCGCAGAGCCTTGCTCACAATTAAAGGCCCTTCCCACGGAGGGGAAAGTTTATGCATCCCGACGATGTGTTGCACAAGCCTGAGGACCATGTCTCCTTCTCGGAAACCCCTTGGGCTTACTTTCCGGCTATGATAGCGTCTCAGATTCTGTTGATATACAGCTAAGCACGATAGACTTAATTCTCTTGCTTCCTCGAGCAGATCAACATCATTTTCTCGGGCTTCTCTTGCCTCCGCCTCAGTATAGAGGGTTACTCTGGGTGACTCGTGCTCAAGGTCAGTGGGCAACACGGCCTCTGCTCCATATACCAGGAAGAATGGTGTGTATCCGGTTGATCGGTTAGGGGTAGTCCTTAGACTCCACAACACCGCTGGCAAATCATCCAGCCAACAACCAGGGGTTCTTTAACCCGGTAGGCCTGCACCTGGGACGAGACCCGGCCAAAGGGAAGCTGCGCAGGGCCCCGCGTTGTGATGCAAGGCCGGATCTTGTTGATGGGCCAGTGGGTGCGTAGGAGACCCGGCCCAAAGGTCTGGAAGGTCTAAAAGGCGGTGTAAACCGTGTGATTTGTGACTTGAGGGTAACGGTAGGAAAGTTAGGGTTGTGTATGGATCCCGAGTAGGATCCCGTGTGTATCTTGTAAGGAAAGCCTAGGAGCCGGGTCATATATAAACCGGCCTCCAGGGCATAGAAACGAGAGATCAAGAGAAATAGAGGTATTGGTGTATTCTAGGTATTCGAGAGATAGTCCTTGAAACCCTAGACCGGAGTCTCGGCGACATTGCAGCTCGAGTCTTTAGATCGCGAGTTGATATGATTTCCCTTGAGCTAAACCATCTCCCAAACACCAGAGTCGATTCTCCCCATACTAAGTTACCCCTGGTAACTTCTGCCGTGAATATCCCGCGACAGTTGGCGCCCACCGTGGGGCCTACGTCCAAAGGTGTTTACGTCATGGGAGAAGCTCGGGAAAGCATGAAGAACCTCGTCATCGGCGAGATCATCACCAACCCTGAAAGAGAGAAGATCGTGGACGACTTTGGCTGGGGGCCAGAGTCGGATCAGATGGAAACCGGATCTGTTGTCACGATCGGCCGGGTCAACGTCTTTGTCGGTATGGTACGTGCGTCTGGTTTTGCTTCTGACAATAATGAGTATGATTCTGTGTCAGGGGACGCCACCTGTGTTCAATTGGACGGGGAAGAGTCGGTCGGGACAGCAGAGCCGGAAAAGGAACCCACCACGAAGAGGGAAGAGCCGGAGGAGCCGGTATGGACCCCAAGTGTCTGGGTTATTAGAGAAGACGATACCGAATCTATCTTGCATATGCTAGAAGATCGGTACGAAGAAGATAGCTGCGAAGAGGAAGAGTACGAGTCTTCACGAGGCATTGCGCGCCGAGTCACGGTCTACACAGCCCCTGCAATAAACCTTAATCAGGGTGATGTGTCGGCAGCCGCGACTAGTGCGGCGCAAGCGCTGGCCCAACAGCAAGCACCGATTAATGGAAACCCGGTTATAGCCCGGGTAGATGGTGAGCCGGCATCGGTCACCAGCGAGACAGGGGAAAATGCTCATCTCAGAAACACGTTCGGGTTCATGGCGAACAGAACAGCAGGGGCATGAACTTCACACCCACAAAACCCGGCTCTGTTCAGCAATAACCTGATCTAGGATTCTACAGTATTGGCAACGGTGATAACCCCTGAAAACGCAGCAACACGTTCCCGAGATCTGGATGTAGCTCGCCGTGCGTTGGAGCAACAAAGAAGATATGTGGAAGCCGAAAGGCAAGGGATGGCCGCGCGCCAGCGCGAGTTGGAAGAATTGGAGGATCGTATTCAGGCTCAAACAACTAGGATATATAATCAGAGGCATCAGACGAGACTACCTGCGACAGGTGGAAATTTACAGCCGGCCGCGTTGTTCATTACTCCTCAGGACCAACCAATCCCGGTCGTGAATCAAGGAACCGGGTATCAGGGTGCGACCCTGGGAGGACAGCCGGCAAACGTGCCAGCCGGGTTACCCATGTTACAAGTTGGGATCGCTGCCGGCGATACCGTACCACCACCGTCACGATTTCATACCCCACCGGGTCACTTCAATAACCCCATGGATAACGTGTACGCCGCAACTCTAGCACTCCACCGTATTCCTGTGGGAGAATCACCTCCCGCGATAGAGACCCGGCGGGCTATAGACCTGCTACGTACCGCAGTTGCTCAACATGCCAATTACCCGGATAACAGGAGTGGTATGCATGGGACGCCATATGTTAGTCGGCAGTACGGGAACGAGGCAACATACAGTCTAACTCGGCACGACGGAGGGAAGAGCAGCAGCAAATGCCGCCTCCTCCTCTTAGACCAGCAACTCCTGCAGCCTCGGCAGCACAGGCCATCGTGGATAGTTCTCGGGCAAGGCGCGCAGCAGCCGGGTCTGCGATAAGAGGGCCGGTAGCGGTTGCACCCTCCGCCGCGCCCGCTGAGGCCTCACATGTTTCCCGAGTAAGGCCGGTGCCGGCAAATTTAGCCGGGCCTAAGTGTTTGTCGGACGCCATCAGGGATGAACCTTACCCGGACAAGTTCAAAGAGCCAGGTAAAGTGGTTAACTATGAGCCAACCATGGACCCAGAGACCTGGTTGAGCAGTTATGAGATGGCTATGTCAATTCGTAATGCATAAGAAAGGCTCCAAGCCAAGTTTATTATCTTATGATGTCTGAAGGAGCAGCAAAATTGTGCTTCAATAACCTGCCTGAGAGATCCATCAATTCATGGAGCGAGTGGAAGACAGCTTTCGTCAAGCACTTTCATGGGACATGCCGGAAATTATTCACAATTGATGACTTAGATCGATGTGTTCAGAGAAAGGGAGAGTCGGCACGCAGCTGGGTGCGCCGGGTCATGGAGATACTCCACTCTTCCACTGACATTCAGCCAAAGGATGCGATACAGGCTATGGCAAAAACATGCAGATACACGCCCTTGGTGCAAAAACTGACGCGCATGAAATCCAGTCGGCATGTTTCAGATATTACAATGGGAGAGTTGATGGACTCATGCAACAAACATGCCTCCACTGACACCACAGAAGAGGATGTCGAGGACAAAAAAGGGAAAGCTAATGTGAACAACAACGGAAGACCCGGCAGTAGCGCTGCACCGGGTAATAATGGAAGCAACAAAAGAAACAACCAGCATAAACGTCCGTATGAGGGAAACTCCGAGTTAGTCGCCAATACCGAGGTCGCGTTTCCGAGACCTAGAGCAGATGGAAACTTTAACGGAGGAAACTTCAACGGAGGAGGCAATTACCAAGGACCACCACAGCCGGCTAATTATATAGAGGCTTTTAGGATGCCCTGTCCGCGTCATAGTAGGAATGGCAAGCCGGCTAATCACTCATTGGAACAAAGTGTGGATCTACAGAGATGAAAAAACGAGGAAATACAGAAGGCCCTGCGAGGTGCAGGCCGGGGAGGAGGACCGAGTCTGGGTGGAAACCCGGGCAACAGACCACCCCCCGCCGGCAGCCCAGGAGGTGGCAATCCGGGTAATAACCAAGGGGGTGCAGGTGGTTTCCAGGCTAACCCAAAGCAGTTAGGACAGTATCATGTCCACACTACCGGGACTTCCAACAGAGAAAGAAAGATACTTAAAAGGGCGGTAAACTCGGTTTTGTCAGGTGTTCCGAGATACCTGAGATGGTCAGATCAAGAAGTAACATGGAGCAGGAGGGATCACCCGGAAGCGATAGAACACCCGGGTGTGCTAGCTTTGGTGGTGGCGCCGCAGGTCAATGTCTATGAGCTGAAGAAGGTTCTGATGGATGGCGAAAGTAGCATCAATATCTTATATTGGGAAACCTTTCTACGTATGGGGCTCAAGGAGTCTCAGCTGCAGAAAAGCTCCACAATTTTCCACGGAATCGTGCCAGGACACTCGGCCTGCCTTGAGGGAAAGATAACGCTCGAAGTCGCTTTCGGAGAATCCAAGGATAACTACCGAGTAGAGTGGCTCACATTTGAGGTGGTGAAGTTACGTAGTCCTTATCATGCACTATTCGGAAGGCCGGCTTACGCCAAGTTCATGGCAAGGCCGTGTTATGTTTACCTGCAACTGAAAATCCCGGGTCCTAAGCAGACCATCACTATACATGGAAACAGGACTCAGGTATTACCGGTCTCAGGTAGACCCGGAAGATCGAACCACCTTGAAGAAACCGAACACGGATGACGAAAGAGCAATGTTCAAAGCAGCCCAGGACACCAAGATGGTGGCTTTCATTGAGGGTGACCCCTCCAAACAATTTGCTAGAGGTTCTAACCTAGACAACAAGGAGGAAGAGGCACTCATAGAGTTTATTCGCGAGAATCAGGATGTCTTTGATTGGATGCCTAGTGACATGCCGGGTATCCCGACCGAGCTCGCTGAGCACAGTTGGCATGTTGATCCCAAGTCTCGGCCAGTGAAGCAGGGCTTGAAGAAAATGAATGAGGAAAGGAGAAAGGCTATAGGGGCAGAGATAGCTCGGCTCCTGGCAGCCGGCTTTATCATGGAGGTTTTTCACCCCGAGTGGTTGGCAAACCCGGTTCTAGTGCTGAAAAAGAACAATGAGTGGAGAATGTGCATAGATAATACGAGTCTCAATAAGCATTGCCCAAAGGATCCATTTGCCCTTCCATGGATAGATCAGATCATAGATGCAGTGGCGGGAAATGACCTATTATGCTTCCTGGATGCCTATTCCGGGTATCACCAAATAAAACTCAAAAAGGAAGATTGGGAGAAAACATCATTCATAACCCCCTTTGGAGCTTTTTGTTACAAAACCATGACCTTCGGGTTGAAGAACGCTTGCGCAACATACCAATGGTGCATTCAGAAGTGCTTCGAGGATCAGATTGGACGCAACGTCCACGCCTATGTTGACGATGTAGTGATTAAAACAAGGAAAGCAGAAACGTTCATCGACGACCTAAAAGAGACATTGAAGAACCTGAGGAGATACCAGATGAAGATTAACCCAACAAAGTGTGTATTTGGGGTTCCTGATGGGAAGTTACTCGGTTTCATCGTTTCTGAGCGGGGGATCGAGGCTAACCCGGAAAAGATCAAAGCCATCCAAAGCTTGAAAAAGCCGGAAGAGCTGAAACACGTTCAAAAACTTACAGGATGCATGGCAGCATTAAGCCGGTTCATATCTAGGCTCGGAGAAAAAGCGATACCCTTATACCGACTCTTGAAGAAAACATACAAGTTCGTATGGGATCAAGAGGCGGACGAGGCATTTGAGGCTCTGAAGAAGCAGTTATCTGAGGCGCCGGTTCTGGCTGCGCCGGGTCCCAAGGAGCCTATGCTATTATATGTTGCGGCTGGTCCCCGGGAAGTTAGCGCAGTGGTTGTGGTTGAGCGCAAGGAAGATGGGAAGGATCACCCGGTTCAAAGGCCGATTTACTATGTGAGCGAGGTCTTATCGGAAGCAAAACAACGATACCCTCACTGGCAAAAGCTAGTTTTTGGGGTATTCATGGCTAGCCGGAAATTGAAGCCATACTTTTACGAACACCCGATTACGGTGGTAAGTTCAATTCCAATGGCAGATATCATAAGAAATTCAGACACAACGGGCAGGGTGGCCAAGTGGGCCATTGAGATGGGAGACTATCACATCAGTTACGAGCCCCGCTTTGCGGTCAAGTCTCAAGCAAGCATGCCCTTAGCGGTGCCAAGTTCAGAATCTTGGGTGATGCATTTTGATGGTTCCAAGAAATATGAAGGATCAGGAGCTGGTATTGTGCTCACGTCGCCAAAAGGAGATAAGTTGAGTTACGTTTTGCATATTCACTTCGATTGCTCTAACAACATATCCGAGTATGAGGCCCTGTTGCATGGACTAAGAATATAAAAGGACATGAACATCAAGCGGATAAGGTACTGCGGAGACTCGGATCTCGTGGTACAGCAGGTCCCAGGAACATGGGACAGAAAGGACGCGACAATGGTAGAATACCGCAGAGAGGTGGACAGGGTAGCCGGGTTTTTTTCCGGGTATCAGGTGGAGCATATTGATCGGCGAAAGAACGAAGCCGCAGACGCACTCTCAAGACTCGGTTCTCGCCGTGAGCCGGTTCCGCCCAATGTCTTTCTGGACGAGTTATGGCGACCCTCTGTCAAAACCGAGTCATAGGAGGAACTTGCTCACCAAGACCCGGATTTGGAGTTTGTGGCCGCGGTGCGCGCTATACCGGAGTGGACTGAGCCGTTCTTGGCATTCTTGTCGCAAGGCGAGTTACCACAGCAGGAAGTTCTAGCTCGGCAAATCCAGAGACGCGCGAAGGGGTATTCTATTATTAATGGTGAGCTCTATAAGAGAAGTACTACGGGTGTCTTTCTACGCTGCGTAGCCCCAGAAGAAGGCCATCAAATACTAAAGGAAATTCATGAAGGTGATTGTGGACACCACGCCTCCACAAGATCCCTTGTGGCCAAGGCGTACTGGCACGGTTTCTTTTGGCTTACGGCGTTAGCCGATGCGGAGCGCTTGGTCGCAAGGTGTGATGGATGTCAAAGGTATGCCCGAAAAATACATGTGCCGGCTATGGAGTTACGGACAATCCCATTGACCTGGACGTTTGTTGTCTGGGGTATGGACATGGTAGGCCCTTTCCACATGTCCCCATGCAAAAATACTCACCTACTGGTGGATATCGACAAGTTTACAAAGTGGGTCGAGGTTATGCCCGTTACAAACTGTGAATCGGCCACAGCTGTGAATTCTTAAAGAGGATCATATATCGATTTGGATACCCCCATAGCATAATCACGGACAATGGAACCAATATGTCTTTAGGAGAGATGGAAAAGTTCTGTGAAAACAATGGCATCCGCCTTTATGTAGCCTCAGTATCCCATCCGCAAGCTAATGGACAGGTGGAGAGGGCAAACCAGGAGTTACTTCGTGGGTTGAAACCCCGATTACGAGTCCCGTCTCTCCGATCTGCTGGAGCATGGGTCGAGGAGTTACCATATGTGGTTTGGGGAATTAATACCACACCTAACAGGTCTACTCAAATGACCCCATTTTTTATGGTTTATGGTGCAGAGGCAGTCCTTCCGAGTGATATCATCCACGACTCGCCACAAGTGGCGGCTTACGTTGAGGTGGAAAACGAGAAGACCCGGCAAGACGCTGTGGATATGTTAGAAGAACACATGGAGCAAGTATTAGAGCGATCCTCCATATATCAGCAGGACTTAGGGCGATACCACAGCCGCCGGGTGAAAACCCACGTTTTCCAGGAAGGATACCTGGTGCTGCACTTGGTGCAATCTAAGGAGGGAAAACATAAGTTATATCCCCCATGGGAGGGTCCGTTCATTATAAGCCGGAATCTGCATAATGGATCATATTACCTGGTGGACACAAGGGAAGAGTCAGATTACGCGAACGACACTGCTCATTCTACCGCATCTATGCAAGAGCGTGAACGACCATGGAACGTGGCTCAGCTGCGTCCCTACTACACTTAGTATAGACTCGATTTGCAGGTTATATTGCACGATGTAACGGGCAGCAGGTTTCAGACACACTCTTTTCCTATCCAGGGTACCTAAGGGGACTGGAGGGTTTTTAATGAGGCGGCCTGCTGACCTAACCTTTTCATATCAATAAAGAGATGGTTCAATCATGATATTTCTTGTGTTTTCTTTAAATTTACACACCCTTTTGCTTCTATTCAAGCTATTTTATAAGCCGGTACAAGTTGAAAATCCTAATAGAATATATATCCAGGTCTTGGGGGTTGATTGCTTGAATAGCACAGCTACAATCTAAAGACTCGGCCATGATGCCATTGAGTTGTGAGGACTGATTACTTGCAATAAGTACAGTTGCAATCTCATAACTTGGACAATAGAGCCACACTTTTCTTGATCTTTCTTGTTTAACCTTGATGTGACTCGCAACAAAGTGGCATGTTTTTGCTAACCTATGAATTCAATCAGTCATGATGCCCATTGGGACTTGCCTGACCCTGTTTCTATAGAGTTATAACAACATTGAGTATCCACGCGAAAGCCGTCTTACAACACAGAGGTTCAAAAGGGTCATCCAAACCACAAGTTGTGCAGAGTGATGGCATCAGCCGGAAACTCATAGTACATGAAGCATAACTTCAAAAATGCATGAACACAATAACCTGGTTGGGGACTTAAGAAAGCAAAACATTTTCTTAAGCCAAGTAACTCAAGACCTAAAATCTGGGTCTTGGGGTCTTGGGGACTTGATAAGGAAAAACGTTTCCTTCAGACCCAAATCCGGGTCTTGGGGACTTGAGAAAACAAAAAAAGTTTCCTTAAGACCCAAATCCGGGTCTTGGGGACTCGTAAGAAAATTTTCACCATCCCAAAACCAAGAATCGGTATTTTATCACGAAAAAGTATAAAAGCAAAGTTGCACCAACACAAGGTTGCAAAAAGTGCATATCAAATTGATAACCAGAAGGGTCATCAAAAACCATAGTAGTTTAAGCGTATTACAAACCAGAGGAATAGTATCAAAAGTGCACAGGCGCACTATCAAATAAACAAGTGTAAAAGGCATATTACAATGCCTATTGGCCGAATGAGTGTTTGCTGGTAAAAAAGAGAACATTACTCGGTGGCCATAGCCGAGTCATCAAGGGTGGTCTTGGTGGCCGGGTCTTCGGTGTTCTCCTCTGTAGCTTTCTCTGCCTCCGTGTCCGGGTCAACCACGGAATCAGCGAGTTGGAGGAGGAACAACTGGAGTCGATGACGTTGGCGCAGAATCGGGCCCGACTTTCTTCTTGGCGACCTCTTCCTTGTATCGAGTCAATATATCAAAGGGAGCAGGGAATTCAGAGGGTATCGGCTTAACTTCAGCGTTATATGGGGGAGTAAGCTTGTTTACATCGAGCTTCTCGGCAATCAAGCTGGTTGAGTGACGAATATGAGCATTGATGGCCTTAAGGTCCTTTGCCGTGAACTTCGAACCATCAGTATTAAACTCGGAAAATCCATTCACAAGCGTTGCTTGCTCAATCTTCGGATAATAGGCTTTGGCCAATGCAAGAACGCGTATCACTCCAAGTCGGCACGCCGAGCGTTTCCAGATATCAATCCAGGCAGGGATTGTCGAGTATGCTTCAAGCATGTGTGATACACCGCCATAAGTGCCGGTCCACTTCACAGCTTCGAGGGTCCACTTTGTCCCCGCCGAGAATTGTCGGATGACAGTCTTGAGTATCTTCAGCTTCTTGAGATCATCGTGTTCCCCAGCAACTTCACCCGGACCTGCAGTACAAAAGGAGAAGTAAGATGGTGAGACTCGGGTCAAAAACCCTCTAAAATGGGAAATTCGAGTGATAGTCAGGAGTTTAGATGTGCTTTACCAAGGATTGAGCTATAAGAATCGGCAATAAAAGTTGAGAGTTTCTTCAAAAGCTCCTCGGCGGTATGGAGTTTCTTCTTGTACTTCTTGCACTGCTTGGAAAGCTCCTTGACGTTGGCCTCCAGGTCTTCACGGAGTTTTGTTTCATCCTGCAGGGGTTCGTTGGTTTTTGCCAACATTTCATCCGTCCGGGTCACATAAGCCTGAAAAAAGACAAGGAAACATCAGTTGGCAATGAGATAAAGTTGCACACGAAAAGTTATATAGCTGCAAAGTACCGAATAACTGTTGACAGTTCATCCGGAACTTGGGGACTAGGATGAGTACGTAAATAGTATTAGTTAAGCTAACCTGATGCTCAGCTACCAGAGACTCGATAATCTCCTTTTCAGTTGCTTTCAGGGAGTGGTACTCCTTCATCATCTTTTCAAACTCAAGGCCGCTGAGAGTTGGCCTGGAAGAGCTGGAGTTTTGATCACCCGGTGGTGGGGTCGCCTCCTGTTTCCCTGTGTCGACTCTTGTCGCCTGGGTATTGGGAGCAGGAGCTGCCCTTTGCGTCCCAAGATACTCGATGTCGGGATTAGCCGACTGGTGCGTGGGTGGAGGAGACTCGATCCTGGGAATGGCCGTGTTATCCGGCTCTTGCCCTTCAACGAGTGGAGGCTTAGTGGCGCTCTCCGGGTCTTCCATCGCCGGGTCGTCGACAGGGGTTTCCTCCTGGTCACTAAGTGTGACCTTGGCTCTGAGGAAAGAAAAACAAGAAGTTAGTGTGCAATAGAGGAAAAGTGCGCAAAGTATAGAAGTATTGGAAAATAAGGCATGCGAATTACCTGGTATTCACGACAAAGTCGGTTGGAAGATCATTACTAGACCCGGAAGACACTAATAAAGAATCGGAAAGTGAGACTCGGAGCTGTCCGGCTAACGGATGATTTGGAGATGGATATTTTCGAGGAGTGTAGGCAGAGTAAGTTGAAGGAGTACCGGCTCGGCGAGCAGGCGACATAGGGATCCCGGGGTTGAGGGGATCGTCACCCGGAGAAGTCCGGGTTGCCCGTCGCTTGGCTGGAGTTGTGTCCTTCAGAGATGATATAGTGGTTAGATATCTGTTAAGTTTGCACATATCGGCATAGGAGTACGGCTCTGAGGTCATGGAGGAGTATGGCACCTTGAAAGTAACTCCTCTAGGCTTCCTTTTCTTGCCAACCTCAACTTCCGGCTCTGCCTCGCTCTCCTCCGATTGAGAGCCGTCCTTGTCAGCAGGTGCTGGTGATTGTGGTGCATTGTCGGAAAGAGGAGAATTTCGATCTAATAGATTGACAAAGTATCTATTTAGTAGTGACTCGGAATTACCTTCATCACTGTCACTCGGTTCTTCCTCCTCCGAGTTTTCAGAGGGGGGAGGGGTGACAATCATCCAAAACTCATTGGTTTCCTGGGAGAAAAGCAGCAGAGATAAAAGTTAGTATGTGTATGTTAGAAAAATCAGTCGGTACAGAAGGTGTTAGCCGGTTTTTACTGGAGGAGCCGGGTTTGAACGAGTGAAAGGGCCGAGTCCGGAGATGCTCTTGATAACATCTACTTTCTCGGCCAAGAATTTCTTCATGGCCTTGTTGACGTCCGCGGTCGGGTATGATTTCTTTGAGTATCGGAGAGAGTCGGTTAAGTGGCCCGAGTACTCACAGATGAGTTTGGGGCGGATGCTGTTTGGCTGGATGCTACAGCTAATCCAGGTTTTAATTAAGTTTAGCCCACAAAGTGTTGGCACGCGTAGAGATAAACGAAAACTTTTTCCTACGCGATACTACCAAGATCTAGCCGAGGTAGAAGGCCACGAGTATTACCACTAGACGCGCAGGTGCGGATTATCGATGTAGCGTGTCGGGTCGGGGCAGTGCAGTCCCACGATCCGGTCCGGCCGATCCAATCCCTCGAACGTCGAAGTGCTGAACGTACAGCACCTCTGCCGGTATCCACACGTACGAGGAGGAGCTCCGACGACGGACTGCTAGGTCCGGTGCGGCGGCTGGACTAAGTGGGGCTAGGGTTCCCAACGCATGGGAGAGTGGACTAACGTGCCCGCTGGGCAACCTGCGCCCCTCTTTATATAGCGTATGGTAATGGGCTTCACAACACTTGTGGCCCATTCCCTCCGTGAGTCCGACTCACTAACTCAGTCCATTTCCGGTTCGGGTCCAACCCAACCAATGCTTGCTCCCGCTCTTAAGTGTGCGACCCTGCAGGCTCATGGCGACATGGACACGATTGGAGTCCTACTCCCAATCGATCAATCGGTAGCGGCTCCTAGCAGAACGTGCCGACTCCCAAGTCCCATTGAGTCATGACGACATACCTTTCAATGCGATATTCATCTTAGTCCCTTTTGCCTCACGATATACCTTGTCGAGCTATAGGCGATTTATCGTCATCCCTTAAATAGCTCAACTCTCTTCTCGATCCGTGATATGTGATTCATCTGACTAACTCTTTAGTCAATAGACACAGTTAACACTTAACTGAGTCGCGCATGGCCATGCTTCCTGAATCATATCACTCGAGAGGGCCCAGAGAATATCTCTCCAATCGGAGGGGCAAAATCCCATCTTGATTATCCACATCACGCAGCTTGCTTCTCATTCGACCCGAACTCTGCCTTTATAGTTGCCTTGTCATAGAACAACGTTTGACAGAACCTAAGTCGGTGATCCACAACTCGGATTGTGCGACAACCTCATGTCTAAGGATTACATTGATTGAGACATGCAAATGACGACTTGATCGTTGCATCTCAATGTGGGTCAGTCCGACTTGCTAAACTCTTTAGCTAAGTCCGTGAACGTTGGAATGGCATCACCATGCCCATGACAAGTGGAACCGTGTCATCAGCCAATATTCACATTAGTCTAGGATGTGTGTCCAGCACAACCTTAACGACCAAGGACAATTAGTATGAACAACGTGAATATATGGTTCCACAATCGAATCACATATTCAATGACATATATCAGATGTTCAAAACAAGGACAACTTAATAACTTTATGAATACAGTGGGAATTACATCATACATGATTGCCTCTAGGGCATATTCCCAACACAAAGACCATGGGTTGCGAGAACGGCTAGCTTGGGGAGGAGAGGTTGGATAGGTTGTCTGTCGGCGTCTGGCGCAAACAAGCTAAGGTTGTCGCCGGGTGAGAGGGTCTCAACGGAGAAACCCGGCAAAGGCTTTTCGCTGGGTGTGGACGTGTCTTTGCAGTAAAAGAATGTCTTCTGCCAGTGCTTCACGTGAGTGTGAAGGCTGAGAGTCGGCATTAGAGAGTTTTTACGTCTCTGAATGGACACCCCCCCACAGACGAGGAGGGGTCCATCCGTGCTCTCCCGGCAGGGCTTGCATTGAAAAAGCTCTCAAAACAGGACAAGATTCGGGGCGATGCAAAGATAGGCCTCACAAAGAACGATAAAGTGGCAGATATTCAAAATCGAGTTAGGACCGATGTAAAAAACTCGGAGTTTATAGTGGTGGAGAATTTCGCGGAAAAAAGGTTGACCCGGGGGGCGGAAACCCCGGGTCACGTGCTCCAAAAAGATGACAACTTCACCTGAGCCGGGTGAAGGCCGGGTCTCTTCCTATGGCTCTCTCCAGGAGATTTCCCACTCTGCGGGAAGAACAGACTCGGCCAGTTCCTCCAATTTTGCCTTGGTGACAGTCGACCTAGCCCAGTTGGCTGAGATCGACAGACCCGGTTTCTGCTTCAGAGCCGGGTTTTTTTCCCTTGGACTTAGTACCAACCTTGGGAGCCATGGAAATGGATCTGGAGAAAATTGAAAACCAAGAATAAAGCAAGGAAAAAGAAATGGAGGATATGCGTGCGATGAACAGCAAGCTAAAAATTAGAGAAATGAATCTACCATCTAGATCTAAAAGTGCTTACTGGAAACGGCGGCAGAGTGAGGCTCGGCGTGCGCGGCGGCGGTTCGGTTCTTGAAGATGACGGCCGCGCGCGTGCGGCCGGGCGTTCCGCGTCCAAGATGGGTCTCGAGCTCCAATGGCGCAGCGAGGTCCTCGAGGCGGAATCCGGCGAGCGCGGTGGTGCAAGCACGGAGGCGCGAGATGGCGGCACAGGACGGCGATGCGGAACGGCGGCTGGCAATCGAGGTCGACGGCGCGCGCGCAGGTCCGGTGGCTAGGGTTTGACGTCGGGCTCTTGGGCGCAAGTGACGAACGGGAGGAGGA
Source organism: Alopecurus myosuroides (assembly GCA_028641055.1). Lineage (NCBI taxonomy): Eukaryota > Viridiplantae > Streptophyta > Magnoliopsida > Poales > Poaceae > Alopecurus > Alopecurus myosuroides. Next base: position 472,262,728 of record CM054057.1, on the reverse strand, counting down.
AGAAGGAGATAGAGTGGTGGCGTTTCAAATTTTAGGGTTTTCCCCCGGGCCTATTTATAGGCGCATGGAAACCCTAGGGGCCAAACGGTAAGTAGAGTGATTTGCGGGAGGATATGATCCGGCCCGTAAATTATGGGATAATGATCTTTGGAGTTATGGCGAAATGGCCGAGTCAGTCAAGCTCGTCAGAAGATCCGGACTTGAAAACTGTTACTCGGACTGGCTAGCGGAGAAAGTGAAAGCCAGGTTATAAGACGTGCCTCTGGAAATTTGATCCGAGGAAGCTGCGCAGGGCCCCGCGTTGTGATGCAAGGCCGGATCTTGTTGATGGGCCAGTGGGTGCGTAGGAGACCCGGCCCAAAGGTCTAAAAGGCGGTGTAAACCGTGTGATTTGTGACTGGAGGGTAACGGTAGGAAAGTTAGGGTTGTGTATGGATCCCGAGTAGGATCCCGCGGGTATCTTGTAAGGAAAGCCTGGGAGCCGGGTCATATATAAACCGGCCTCCAGGGCATAGAAACGAGAGATCAAGAGAAATAGAGGTATTCGTGTATTCTAGGTATTCGAGAGCTATTCCTTGAAACCCTATATCGGAGTCTCGGCGACATTGCAGCCTGAGTCTTTAGATCGCCAGTTGATATGATTTCCCTTGAGCTAAACCCTCTCCCAAACACTAGAGTCGATTCGCCCCATACTAAGTTACCCATGGTAACGTTTGCCGTGAATATCCTGCGACAGGTTCGCTGTAATGGCTCAATTAGCCTTGGCTTTATTCCGGATAGGACCATGCCATTAGCTCTTTCAACTTGTCCATTGGAAGCCGGATGGGCGACTGATGCAACATCCAGCTGGATCCGCTTTTCCTTGCAGAACCGAGCAAAAGCTCCCTCTGCGAAATTGGTTCCATTATCTGTGATGATCCCATGCGGGTATCCATATCTCAGAATGATATCTTTCAAGAAGCTTACTACTGTGTTTCCATCACACTTCCGGATAGGCTTCACTTCAATCAATTTGGTGACCTTATCAACCATGACCAAGATGTGAGTCATGTTGCCCCTAGCTGGCTTGAAAAGACCCACCATATCCAAACACCATATAGCAAATGGCCAAGTGATGGGGATGGCCTTTAACTCGGATGTTGGTGTGTGTATCTTGCTTGCATACCTCTGGCATCCATTGCACTTTCTCACTAGATCTTCTGCTTGCCGCAAGGCAGTGAGCCAAAACAATCCATGCCGGAAAGCCTTGTTGACTAGAGCCCGAGAAGAGGCATGATGTCCACATTCTCCTTGATGTATCTCTCTGAGAATTTCTTTTCCTTATTCTGGCTCAACGCAGCGTTGGAGCACGCCAGTAGGACTTCTCTTGTGCAGCTCTTTGTTGATGATGGTGTAGGCCTTGAATCTTCTTTGTATCTGCCTGGCTGTGAGCTCGTCACTTGGCAAAGTGCCATCCATCAGGAAAGATAGTATGGGCAGAGCCCAGCTCGGCGTAGGCCGGATAGGGAATATAGGTCCATCCACTTCCATTGGATCAGCCACCATTACTTGCTCTGAGTTGGATACGAGTCCCCGAGTACTAAGAAATGATCCCCTCGATGAAGGCGAGAGTCTCCGAGTTGGGAGGGGAAGTCCTCGGGTTGGAGACGACAGACGCCGGGTTCTCCTTTGCGCTCTCCTCGTCAATCTCCATGGGAACAACCTCTAAATCTGGCAGAGCCGGGATATATATGGACTCCGAGTTGGGTGACGGCTTAATAGAGGGCTTCGTCAGATGTTCGGGAGAAATCCCAGGTGGGATGATTTGCCGAGAAGATCCCAACTGGGGTAGAGCATCCGCTGCTTCATTTTCAGCTCGGTGGATGTGATGGAACTCACACCCATCAAATAATCCAGTCATAGTTTGAACCAGAAACCGGTAAGACGCCATGTTGGCATCCAAAGCGTCCCAGGTCCTGGAGACTTGTTGGACTACCAGGTCCGAGTCGCCGTAGCATACAATCCGCTGGATTCCAATCTCCTTGGATACTCTCAGGCCATGGACCAGGGCTTCATACTCGGCTACATTATTGGATGCCGAAAAATGGATCTGAAGCACGTACTTGAGTTGGTCCCGCTTGGGTGAGGTGAGCACAACACCGGCACCGAGCCCTTCTTTCACTTTAGAGCCATCAAAATGCATCCTCCAGAAGTTTGTTTCCTGCAAGGGAGGCTCATATTGCATTTCGTCCCAATCAACCAAGAAATCCGCTAGAGTCTGGGATTTGATGGCCTCTCTTCTCAGGTACTGAGGGGTGTACACGGCTATCTCAATCGCCCACTTGGCCACCTGGCCAGTTGCATCCTTGTTTCCCGTAATCTCTGAGATGGGAGCAGTGCTCACCACTGGGATTGGATGCTCCTGGAAATAGTGCTTGAGCTTCTTGGCACCCAGGTATACGCCATAAGTCATCTTCTGGTAGTAAGGATAGTTCTGCTTGGAGCTGGATAGCACCTCGCTGAGATAATACACCGGCCTCTGCATGGTCTTGCCTTCTTCTTCACACTCCACTACTACCACCACACTCACTACCCGGTTGGTAGCTGCAATATAGAGCAGCATTGGCTCCTTAGGCAGAGAGCTCGCCAGAATGGGAGCGCTACCCAGCATGGTCTCAAGCTCCCTGAATGCCACATCAGCTTGTGGGGTCCATACAAATTTTTCACTTTTCTTCAGGTTCTGATGGAGAGGCAAAGCATTTTCCCCATTCTTCCCAGAAACCGGCTAAGATAAGCTAGGCACCCAGTGAACTTTTGCACATCCTTCAGTGATCTTGGCAAAGACATGCTCTCAATAGCTTTTATCTTGGAAGGATTGGCTTCAATGCCCCAGCTAGACACGGGAAAACCGAGTAGCTTTTCAGCCGGGATGCCAAAGGTGCACTTGGTTGGATTCAATTTCATCCGGTACCTCCGCAGACTTGTAAAAGTTTCTTCAATGCACTCAGCAGCGTGTGTTTTTCTTTGGTTTTGGTGACAATGTCATCCACATACACCTGCACATTCTTGCCTATCTGGTCATGAAGGTATTTCTGCATTCACCTCTCATATGTGGCTCTAGCGTTCCTAAAACCAAAACACATGACACAATAGCAATAAGCCCCGTACGGGGTAATAAAAGCAGTCTTTATTTGATCAGCCGGGTTAAGAGGAATCTGGTGAAAACCAGAGTAGGCATCAATAAAAGAAAAAAGCTCGCACCCGGCAGTGGAATCAATCACATGATCTATCCGGGGCAGCGGGAACGGGTCCTTGGGGCAGGACTTGTTCAGGTCGGTGTAGTCGACGCACATGCGCCACACCACAACGACCATGCACTAGTAGAGAAATGCTTATAGCAGCATTCATTACCACATGCGAACAAGTAAGGGCATGCGCCTGGGCTAATTAGCGCAGGCGAACAGAGAGCACATGCGCCTGGGGTAAGAAAGTTACCCCAGGCGAACAAGAACACGATGTGCCTGGGGTAAAAGGTGGCAGGGCACCCCACCACCACCCTGTGGCATTGTGCCTATACCGCAGGCGAATCCTTGCACGTTGGCCTGCGCTATTACTCCCTACTCTAGCGAGTAAGGCAAAAAAGCGTCTGGGTATTTTACTATGGTAGTATTTGGCTCACCCCCCCCCCCGAGGACGGCTCATCTCTCCTCCTCCTCGATCCCCTTTGCTCCACCCTCCCAAATCCCCCAGGCCACCACCCCGCGATCTCCTCCTCCCTCCCCTCCCCAGCGAGCGCCCCGGCGAGGTGGCGGCGGCAAAGATGAGGGAGATCCTCCACATCCAGGGTGGGCAGTGCGGGAACCAGATCGGGGCCAAGTTCTGGGAGGTGATCTGCGACGAGCACGGCATCGACGCCACGGGCCGCTACGCGGAAGACTCTGACCTCCAGCTCCAGCGGATCAACGTCTACTACAACGAGGCCAGCGGCGGCAGGTTCGTGCCCCACGCCGTGCTCATGGACCTCGAGCCCGGCACCATGGACTTGGTGCGCTCGGGCCCCTTCGGCCAGATCTTCCGCCCCGACAACTTCCCGGTCCGTGCTGCTGCTTTATTGCGAGGGGTTCGGTTGGATCGATGGCGAAAGAGGCGAGGCACAAGGGGGTTGTGAATTGGTTCAACGAGATCAAAGGGTTTGGGTGTTCATCGACCCCGACGACGGCAGCGACCTGGTCTTCGTGCACCGCTCCTCCATCAAGACCAAAGGCTTCCACACGCTGCTCCCCGGCGAGGCGGTCGAGTTCGATGTCCCCTACAGCGACGACGGCCGCGCCAAGGCCGTCAACGTTACCGGCCCCGACAGATCCGACGTCATGGGCCGCCGAGGAGGGACCCACACCGGCGAGCCTAGTCTCAGCGACGCTGCCGGCAGTGGAGGAGGCGGCGGCGACAACCACTACAACTGCGACCAGCCTGGTCGCTCACAAGTCCAGCGACTGCAACCAGTGAGGTATCGCCTCCCGATCTCTTCTCCGGTCCCGATTTTAGGATGTGCGTCAATTTTGCATTCATGCGAGCCCGCAGCAACTTGATCTGGCCATGGTTCTTTGTTTTACCTTTCGTTGCGGCCACTGCAAGGACCAAGAAGAAGCAGAAGGAGAAGAGATAGAAGGACCTTAGCTCGGGCCTCCGGGATTTGATTGTGGGCGACGGTGACACTGCTAATGGCCTCAAGGTGAATGGCAATGGTGGAGGGCACATGGTTGTGCGCAAGAAAGTCGTGAATGCCCCCGCAGCGCCTGCAAGGTAATGCTTTTTAGCCGCTGCCTCGGCCTACTCCAAGTTAGTTGATGCATCAATCTGAGAGGCAGAGCCAATAAATTTGACCTTTTGTTGTCCAATGCTTGTTTAAGCATCCTCTTATGATCCAATGAGAAAGGCTCTGTAATTCACTTTTGGCATGATATATACAATGTATCCACTGGGTTTTGAGATGGAGTATTTATTAAAAAATACTCAACATATATGTTGTTTCTTGAGTTAAATGTGGCCTACTTTTGCTCTCGAATGATGAACTTAGGCTGGACTATTTTGTTTCGATTCACATCGGAGATAACACATGTGCCTCTGCTTATTACTGGCAATATTTGTTCATACTTTACATCCTCTTGTTCGCTTGCTACAGCTGCTGTAAATGTACTGCAAGACTGTGAATGTACTGTATAATTGTTGTCCACTTTGTTGCGATTCAAATTGAATTTCCTGGTTGTGATCTATTCTGATGCAAAAACCTTGAACAAATTCGTCGAAGATTGGCATACTTACTTCTCAATTTCCTGCTGTTATTCAACCTTGGGGTTATCTGACCATGTCATTGCTCCGGTGGTTCCCATAGAAAGCTCAGTAGGATTTTTTTTGTTTCCTTAATTTCATGCCACATGCGCACACACACACTAGTGCAGGCGCACTAGCAAATTCGCATGTGGTAACCAGGGCTTACCACAGGCGCACTAGCTAATTCGCCTGCGGTAACCTGGGCTTACCACAGGCGCAACAGCTAATTTGCCTGCGGTAATGCAATATCACGCATGTGGTAAGCAAATAGTGTTCGCCTGCAGTAAGGTTTTCCCTAGTAGTGATGGGATCATCCTTCTTCTTCTCCACCATGACCGGACTGGCCAGCCAATCCGGATGCAACACCTCAATGATAAATCCACTTGTCAACAGCCTTGTGATCTCGTCACCAATAGATTTCCTTCTCTCTGACGCAAAGCGGCGCATCGCCTGCTTAACTGGCTTTCCTTCTCTCATGGAGTCGAAGTTGTCGTGGTTGGTGTGGTGCTCCTCCATGTCGATGATGCTTGGGGAGGAGTAGTCGGTGTAGAGCTCGACGTCGTGGTCGTAGTAGTGGTGGTGATCAACCATGTCATGCTCGTAGTAGTGGTCATCCACAACGTCGTGCTCCTAGGAGTGGAGGTCCATGTCTAGCTCGTTGTAGTCGTAGTGGTCCATCATGGACGCATCATGGTCATCATGGCCTCCATATGATCCGCTCTCGCTACACATTGTTAGACACAAGCACAAATGTATATATAGAGTGTGAAGACCTAAGAGCTCAACCTCCCCTTTTAGCAAATATTGGAATTAGTGGACCATACCACGAGAAACCGATAACAATAAGAATGAAGTGACTTTAGTTTGAAAGATTCCAAAAACATGCTCCAAAACACACACGGCTTATGGGTGGATGGCAATGGGTTAGAAATGTGGCAAGAAAACGACAAATCCAAAGAAAAGTATGTTGTAAAACGTGGAGAAGAATCAAAGAAAAGTTAGCACGAAAACCAAACCTAGTGGAGGAAAATGATATGGTGGAAAAACTAAACACACACACACACAAATGATAAATGGGGTTAATGTGGCCAATGGACGAGCGGAGACGAAATTGTACCTATCGAAGACTAAGCTCAATGCCACACCAAAGCAAGAAGGACGCTAGCTCAAACCGCAATTAATTAGAGGCAACAAGATTCGCAATGTGGCAACCGGTCACTCTCTTCTCTTTTGCAAATCGAAGCTATGCGTTCCTACAAATGATAGCAATTGGCATCGATCATTTTCTTCTTTTGGCTCATTTTGCTTCTTTTGCTCTTTCTCCTTTTTTTTTGATTTTTCGCTTTTTGATGGATGATGATTCCCAAATGCCAAAGCCTACTCGAACTATTCTCTCACAAGCGCTAAACTCGCACTCTCGGTGCCACAAATGCGATGCCAAGCGATGTAAAAGAGCTAGTCCAAGTGGGTAAGGTACACAAAGGAATGGGTTAGTTCAAGCGGAAGCAAGTTATACCTATGCGGTGGATGATCTCGGACTTGCGGCCGACGGATGTCGATGTCGTGTGGATCCGTTGATGTAGATGCGTAGGCAATGTCGATGGCGACGCGTAGGAACTTGCCTCACTCAAATCGGAGCAACGACGACAAAGAAAAACAAGATACAAAATCTGTCCAAGAATCGAAAAAGCAGGAATTTTCTGTGATTTTGCTCAATTTCGAAATTCCTCACAAATCAAGATTTTTTTTGGATAAATTCGAGGAAAGTGTCTGAATAGAAAGGTGGGGAATGGTCTTTGGCAACAAGTCTATGAATCAAAACCACGAAAAACTCAACAAATCGAGAGATCGGTCGAAATCCCTTTTGGCTATTTTTGGTCAAATTTTTGAATTTATGGTGGATAGAAGAAAAATTGGTGGATGGGGAGGGGTGTGGGTGTCGGATTCGTGTCAATCTAGCTCTAGATACCAAATGATATAGGTGTTGACCTCTAAGTTGGCCCGATCTTCACGAATCGACAAGAACGCACGAAGAACACACGAAGAGCGCGAAGAACACGATGAACACGAGATTGGGAATCGAGGGGAAACGTGGGAAAACGCGTAGAAACACAAAAATGGGAAGATAACTCGTGAAGCCTGCGAGGGATCGCAAACCCAAGTCAACAACACGCTAATTGAAACCGATTCCTCTCACCAGCCGGTCCACCGATCCAACAGAAGCCGCAGGGGAAAGGTTGGCAAGCGCTACTAGAATCACAAGGTTAGAGAGTAGCTCCTTGGAGAGATCTTGATACAATCCGATAGATGAATCTATAGAGTAGCCATGGATCCCATGGGGGCGGTTCTCCACATGGGAGGAGGAGCAACAAGCTCAAATCTATCTCAAAGTCAACTCTAACCCTAGAACTAGCCACCGGAGTCCCTTATATAGCCGGGGGTCGAAGCAGGTTAAAACAGGGTCAAATTCCGGGTCTTTGCGTGCATTTTGGGGCCACGCCGGCCTGGAGGCCGGGGTGGGGGCAGGGCGCGGCCCAGGGCGCGCCGGCCTGGCACCCGGCCTGAGGCCAGGGTGGGCGAGGTGCGCGCCGGCCTGGGGCTGGCTGGCGGCCGGCCCGAGGCCGAGGTGGGGAAGGGCGCCGGCCTGGGGGGGGGCGCCGGCCCGAGGCCGGGGTGGAGGCCGGGCCACTCGGGCAGGGGGCCGGCCTGAGGAGGAGGTGAGGCCAGCCCCGAGGCTGGGGTGGGGGTGAGGGAGGCCGCCTGCTCGGGTGGGGTGACCGACCTGAGGAGGGGGGAGGCCGGCCTGGCCGGGGGGGGTGAGGCCGGGAGACCCCTTTTTCCCTCCGTTCTTCCTCCTCGGAGCTCCGATCTTGACGCCGTCTTTTCTCCCACGTTCTTCCTAGCTTCAGTGTGCACCTTGCTTGGATGTGTTCTTGAGCATCTTGGCCACCATCTTGGGTCTCCATGTGGTGACCCACCTATGCATGTAGAGGGGTATTTCATGAGGTAGAGCACCGTTCACCAAGACAAAACCGTAAACATACGGAGATAGGAGGTGAGTTCACCTTGTTGTGTATCGATGTTGGGCTTGGTTGAATACGTGGGGCTACATCAGGTTGGCTTCCCTGAGCCACTTGGTTCACATTCTCTCTCCTCTGATTCTCTGCCGTCCTGGGAGGCATCTGCCCGAATAGGCCGCATATTTGAGCCCGAGAGCGGAAGAGGAGGAGGAGGAGGAAATTGGCCAAAGCCCTCACTCTTAATCGATCCACAAGCGGCACTGCCGAGTAGGTATGATTGGCAGGCCTACTCGATCCCGAGTGTGAAAGTTGCAAGGCCCGTCCTTCACGGTCTCAAAGATAAATCGCTGAGCAGCATCACCGGACTCTTGGTGGCATTGTTCTACTGAGGAGCATTGTACTGCTTCTTGAAGTTCTGGCCCTGAGTGTTGTTTTTCCCATACTAGGCTCCAGTAGTTTTTTGCCTCTGGCTGCTTCCGGCAGAAGCGGTATCTTGGTTCACAACAGCTACATGCTCCGATCCATATCTGGCATCGGCGCGATCATCTCTTCTCTTGTTGCGGAAGTCTTGGCGGTCATTGCGCTGGGTACCATCATTGTTTCTTCTTCACGGCTCGAAGGAATCGAGCAGAGGCTGAGTAGGGTCACCGAGAGCGTACATATCAGCAATCTTGATAGTCTCGGCAAGCGTACTCGGCATCTCCATTTGCAGCTTCTGCCACATCATGCTGCCATGCCTACAGTCTTGAGAAAACCAGGCAATGGCCTGTGACCCATTCACACCTTCGCAGGTGTTCCTCAGTGTGATCCACCGGGTAAGATACTTGTATGATGTAATTCCCAATGTATGATGTTGGGAATATGCCCTAGAGGCAATCTTGTATGATGCAATTCCCAATGTATTCATAAAGTTATTAAGTCGTGCTTGTTTTGAACACATGATACATGTCATTGAATATGTGATTCGATTGTGGAACTATGTATTCATGTTATTCATGCTAAATTATCCTTGGTCATTAAGGTTGTGCTGGACACACACCCTAGACTAATGTGAGTGTTGGCTGATGACTCGGTTCCACTTGTCATGGGCATGGCGATGCCATTCCAACGTTCACAGACTTGGCTAAAGAGTTTAGCAAGTCGGATTGACCCATATTGAGATGCAACGAGTAAGTCGTCATTTGCATGTCTCAATCAATATAATCCTTAGACCTGAGGTTGTCGCACAATCCGAGATGTGGATCACCGACTTAGGTTCTATCAAACGTTGTTCCGTGACAAGGCAGTTATAAAGGTAGAGTTCGGGTCGATTGAGAAGCAAGTTGCGTGATGTGGATAATCAAGATGGGATTTTGCCCCTCCGAATGGAGAGGTATTCTCTGGGCCCTCTCGAGTGATATGATTCCAGAAGCATGGCCATGCGTGACTCAGTTAAGTGTTAACTGGGTCTATTGACTAAGAGTTAGTCAGATGAATCATATATCACGGAACGAGAAGAGAGTTGCGCTATTAAGTGATGACGATAATCCGCCTATAGTTCAACAAGGTATATCGTGCGGCAAAAGGGACTCATATGAAAGTCACATTGGAAGATATGTCGTCATGCCTCTATGGCACTTGGGAGTCGGCACGTTCTGCTAGGAGCTGCTACCGATTGATCGATTGGGAGTCGGACTCCAATCGTGTCCAAGTCGCCATGAGCCTGTAGGGTCGCACACTTAAGAGCGGGAGCAAATGTATTGGTAAGGTTGGACCCGAACCGGAAATGGACCGATTTTATGAGTCGGACTCACAGAGGGAACGGGCCATAAGCGTTATGAAGCCCACTACCACTCGTTATATAAAGAGGGGCGCAGGTTGCCCAGCGGGCACGTTATTCCACTCCCATGCGTTGGGGACCCTAGCCCCACTTTGTCCAGCCGTTGCACCGGACCTAGCAGTCCGTCGTCGGAGATCCTCCTCGTACATGTGGATACCGGCATAGGTTCTATACGTTCAGCACTTTGACGATCGTGGGATAGGATCGGATGGATCGGATCGGCTGGATCGGATCGTGGGACTACACTGCATCGATGTGCTTCATCGATAATCCGCACCTACATGCACGTCTAGTGGTAATGCTCGTGGCCTTCTACCTCGGCTAGATCTTGGAAGTACCGCGTAAAAAAGTTTTCGTTTATCTCTACGCGTTTCAACAGTGGTATCCGAGCGGTAGCTTTGGGTTTTAGGCCTGAGATTTGCACATATATGATATGTAGTTAGTGTTAGATTGGATCTAATTGTTGTTTTGGTGGTCGTTTTATGAGATAGATCGGTTTTGTACAAGGTTGATTAGATCAATCGTACTCGGGATTGATGGATGATCTGGTTTCCGTGATCATACTTTAAGGTCGTGGAACAACATACCCCTACCGGTCGGTTTCCGCCATCGGGGTATACAGTGACACATAAATCCAGTTGCGGTGATCGAAGATCAAAGAGTTTGATCGAATCGGAATACGGATCAGATTTGGGTAAAATCGTTTTATCCGATGAACAAATCCATGACCGCGGCTTCGCCCTGTCGTAGCGCCTTAGATGTCGTTACGAGTTTCACAACGCCGGTAGATATTGTTTCTATGCATAACTTGTTTTTGCAGGATGTTGTGAATGATATGGCTTATGTGCATGTGATGTGTGTAATCCATACATGATCTGCGTATCATGTTTTTGTCAGCCTTCGTGTCGGATTCTCTATGTAATTTTTCATTTACTAGCTAGTGTAGCTTCTTGGAGAACCCAGATGACATGCAAGTCGATGTACAAGTCGGCTACATGGAGTAAGATGGCACGTGGCAAGAGTTGGCATGAGTCGACTTACAAGCTTTGTGGAGATGGAGATCACCATGAAGAGAGCCATACCATTTCAAATTATAATTGCTTTATTTGTGTTATTGTTATGTCTCCTTTTACCTCTATTTAGATAGTTGGTAGATTTTAATCCCTCAAATAAGGTCTAGTCGGTCGCCCCGTCAGTGCTGCACCATCACAAGTTGAACATTCTTGGTAGTGGGCTCATAAAATTGAGGTGCTACCAATTCTTTCCGACTAGATGGATTTGAGTCGGACTCTTACAGCGGAAGCACTTAGTAAGCTAGACGAGTCCATCACAACGGTTGTGGGGCTCGGGGCTCGGTAGGTTGGGATCCGGGGCATGTGATGCCGTCCAACTAACATGAGTCGTATAGGATACGATTGGCAAGGTGTTGCCTACCTAGATAACTTGACGGCTAGCGGTGATGCTAAAGCTCACTAGTCAGCTTGCTTATTTAGGATCTTGAATCACTTAGAAACCATCGGAGGGGTGTTGGTTCTAGTGTGAGCATAAGTATTAAAGCGTTTAATATATCTGCTCTTTTATGAATACATGTCTTAAGTGTTTTTGCATATTTTCTGTTAGTGATCAATGGCACCTAGCAACCTTCCTCAGTTGTCAGTTTTTGCGTTGAGGTCAATCCTAGAGAAAGATAAGCTTAATGGAACTAATGTCACCAACTGGTATCGTAATCTGAGGATAGTCCTCAAGCATGACAAGAAAGAACATGTTCTCGAAACTCCACTTCCAGATGATCCTGATGATGATGCGACTGTCGCTGTCATGAATGCCTACCGTAAGACTAGAGATGAGTCTACGGAAATTAGCTGTCTTATGCTTGCACACATGGAACCGGACTTGCAACAACAGTTCGAGAATGTTGAGGCCTACGATATGATCGAAAGCCTCAAAAGTATGTTCCAGGCTCAGGCAAAGACCGAGAGATATCAAGTCTCTCAAACTTTGCTGGGCTGTAAGCTCAAAGACGACGATCCACTGAGTCCGCATGTAATCAAGATGACTGGTTACGGGCAGTCTCTGGATAGGCTGGGCTTCCCAATTAACGAAGAGTTCGCTACTAATATAATTCTGAACTCTATTCCTACTGTGTATGGTCCGTTCATCTCAAACTACCATATGCATGGTATGGATAAGAAGATCACTAAATTACATGGGATGCTCAAAACGTCATAGGCTGATCTCAAGAAAGGCGCCAGTCAAGTGTTGATTCTGCAGAATAAGGCTAAGTTCAAGAAGAGTTCTTGGACTAAGAAGAAGAAGGATAAGTCAGGAGGCAGCACCCATGGCCCCGTCCAGAGTGCTTCCTCAAATACTAAGCCATCTCCTACAGCCGGAGCCAATTGCTTCTATTGCAAGCAGGATGGCCACTTGAAGAGGAACTGCATCAAGTATTTGGCTGTCAGAGCCAAGAGTGGAGGTGTGACTTCCAACTCAGGTATGCTTGTATGCAATGTTATAGACATTATCTTGCTGATGCACCTAACAGTTCTTGGGTATATGATACCGGATCAGTTATTCACATATGCAACTCGTTGCAGGGACTGGTAAGAACTAGGAGCGTGGCGAGAGGAGAGGTTGATATTCGAGTCGACAACAAGGAGAGAGTCGCTGCGTTGGAAGTCGGCACGATGCAACTTTATATACCTTCAGGAATTTTATTGGAGCTGAATAATTGTTATTATGTTCTAGTGCTTAGTCGAAACATTATTTCCGCATCATGTTTGATGAGACAAGGCTATGAGTCGAATATTAAGAATAATGGTTGTTCTTTAGATTTGAAAGATATGTTTCATGGCTTTGCACCCGTTTAGAACGGGTTATTTATTTTGAATCTTGATAGTGAATCGGTCTATAACATAAATGTGAAAAGGTTGAAACCAAATGATCTAAATATGACTTATTTTTGGCACTGTCGGCTTGGTCATCTAAGTTGGAAGCGCATGAAGAAGCTCCATGATGATGTACTTCTAACTTCATTCGACTTAGAGTCATTTGAGACATGCGAATCATGCCTACTAGGCAAAATGACCAAGACACCTTTTGCAATGAGTTGTGAAAGGGCGTCTGACTTGTTGTAACTAATACATAGTGATGTATGTGGTCCAATTAGCACGACAGCCAGAGGTGGTTATGAGTACTTCATTACCTTCACTGATGATTTGAGTAGGTATGGATACATCTATTTAATGAAACACAAGTCGGAAGCCTTTGAGAAATTTAAGGAATTTCAGAGTGAAGTACAAAACCAGCTCGGCAAGAAAATAAAGTTTCTATGGTCGGACCGTGGAGGCGAGTACATGAGCCATGGGTTTGATGACCATCTAAAGAGTTGTGGAATAGTTCCTCAACTCACTCCGCCAAGTACACCGCAGAGAAACGGTGTATCAGAACGGAGAAATCAGACCCTATTGGACATGCTACGATCAATGATGAGTCGAAGAGATCTACCTTTATCATTTTGGGGTTACTGTCAAGAAACTGCAGCGTTCACACTAAACAGAGTACCATCAAAGTCAGTAGAGAAGACACCGCATGAGATGTGGACTGGCAAAAGTCCAAGTTTGTCTTTTCTTAAGATTTGGGGTTGTGAAGCATTTTTCAAGCGACTTTAGTCGGAGAAGCTCACGCCCAAGTCGGATAAGTGTATTTTCCTGGGGTATCCGAGGGAAACCTTGGGGTACTACTTCTACAACCGGGAAGAGGGCAAAGTGTTTGTCGCTCGGAATGGTGTCTTCCTTGAGAAAGAGTTTCTCAATCGGGGAGTCAGTGGGAGCACAGTGCAACTTGAAGAAATTCTAGAGGAACCGGCTAGGGGCGAGTCGGCGAGGGCCTTGGAGGCTGAGTCGGTCGTGGTACCTACGCCGGTAACAGCACATGAACCACGGAGATCTGCCAGATTACAAAATGCTCGTGATGCTTTACTGTTAGACAGTAACGAGCCGGCAACTTATTCGGAAGCGATGGTGGGATCTGATTCCGAGTCATGGCTTGGAGCCATGAGATCCGAGTTAAAGTCCATGGATGAAAACCAAGTTTGGAATTTGGTTGATCTGCCTGACGGTGCAAGACCCCGTCAAGTGCAAATGGGTCTTTAAGAAGAAAACTGATATGGATGGAAATATTTCCGTCTATAAAGCACGACTTGTTGCGAAGGGGTTCCGACAGGTTCAAGGAGTTGACTACGACGAGACCTTCTCGCCCGTAGCGATGCTTAAATCAGTTCGGATCATGTTAGCCATAGCAGCCTATTTTGACTATGAGATATGGAAGATGGATGTCAAGACGGCTTTCCTTAATGGAAATTTAACTGAGGACGTGTATATGATACAGCCCGAAGGTTTTGTCGATCTAGCCAACGCTGACAAGGTATGCAAACTTCAGAAATCCATTTATGGGTTGAAGCAAGCATCTAGGAGTTGGAACATTCGCTTTGATGAGGTAGTCAAATCGTTTGGCTTCATCAAGAGCGATCATGATTCTTGTTAATACAATAAGTTTAGTGGGAGCAAAGTAAATTTTCTAATCTTATATGTGGACGACTTATTACTGATTGGAAATGATGTCATGATGTTGCAAGAAACCAAAGAATCATTGGAAAGGAGTTTCTCAATGAAGGATTTGGGTGAGGCGACTTGCATACTGGGAATCAGGATCTATAGAGATAGATCAAGGCGGCTCATTGGATTGAGTCAGAGTACATATCTGGACAAAGTTTTGAAGAAATTCAAAATGGAAGAGTCTAAGAAGGGGTTCTTATCGATGTCCCATGGTATAAAACTTAGCAAGACTCAGTGTCCTTCGACGACTGATGAGCGAAGTGTAACACCCCTGTTTTTAAGCCCTTGTTTAATATTAAATTAGCAAGCCTCTTAAGACTTTTGTAAGACAATTAAGTGGACAACATGTTTGTGTAGTCATGTGTATCTATGCAATATAAGTGGTGTGTTTCTTTTCACTCATTTGAGGATTTTTCCTGATGATTGATTATTGTCTGCCTGATGTTTTTCAACTGGAAACCCTAAGAAATTTTCTTCTCAAAGCTTGGGGAATACTTGATTCACTCATGACAACATTATTTAGTCATGTCTTGACCAAGAAAACACTTTGGTTGGGATTTAAATAGCTTTGGGAATTTATTTCCTATTTAAACTTTTAGCAGAAAAACAACTTGACTAGCTGTTTTCCACACTTGTTTTCAAGAATCAAACATATTTGATTTGTTGTTTTCTTGTGGTATTATGGTTGAACATGTTATGTAGTACAACTATATGCCACTGGTTTGAATTTAGCACTTGGAAAACAATCAAATCCATGATTGTTTTTCTAGTATAAAAATATTGAAAAACCAATTCTATTTGGAAAACAGAAACATAGCTTTTTGGGCAGATGTTTTCAGAAGGTTAACCAACTCATTTTCTTGTGTACTTGTTGTTTTCTCAAACTAGAAAGTACATATAACAATTAGCAACTTGAATTTCCAAAATCCAAGTTCAATTGCCCAATAAAACAGAAGCAAACTTTTGCTTCAAAACTCTGTTTTTCCAACACTTAGTGAAAATTTCACTAAGTCTTTTACTGAATTTTCTGAAAACTGTTTTTGGACAGAACTTTGGAGGTTTGTTTCTCTGCCAATTCTTCATGGATTTGAATAAACTTGGTGTCTATTTTGATTGCCTTGAGATGCTCTGTAACCCCATGTGCTAGTTGGCCCGAGTGGTGCCCTAGAGTAGAAGGAAAAAGGAGGGAAACTAGAGCCCGAGTAGAGGGGGGGTGTGCTAGAGGCATGGCCTAAAAACCATCGTGTCTCTCCACCCTAGCCCCACTGTGGTGACCAGTGAAGTTTGGCACCGCCCCTGGCTCGTTTTGCAACGAAAGAAGCGGCCCCCCCACCCCTCTGCTTGCCACACACGCACACACACTCGAGCACCGAGAGCACCCACGACGGCCCCGTGCCTACAAAGCCCCAACGGCCTAGCCGTTTCGCCACCACACACCCCACCCATCCACGCCTCCACACCCGAAAATTCAGGCCGTGCCTCGCCGTGTGCGAGCCGCACGGGCATATTTTCGCCGCCGGCCACCGCACGATCCACCGAAAGAATTCGATCGAACCCGTGCGTAAGAACTCGTGATTCTTGCACGAGCGAACTCCCCGTACCCTTGGCCATCTCCCTGACATCCCCCGCGGTTCATTCGTTTGCAGGGGAGCTCGAACCATCGCCGCCGTGCCCGCCGTGTCGCCGCGGAGGGAAGCACGCCGTCGAGGGAACCATCACCGCCACCACCGCGCCACCAGCCTCCCACGACCCCACCGCCTCCACGCGTCGCTCCACGGGCCCCCTAGGTGAGCACCCTGCCCGTCCCGAGCGTGCCCACGTGGTGTTCGACGCCGTTCCTGTCGGGTTAGGCGAGAGGAAGAAGAAAGGAGCGGGACCGTTGATCGCGAGATCAACGGCCGCGCTTGAACGACCGTTTCCCGCGTCCCCCGCCCGCGCGCGCGCGCAGATGGGCTAGCCTAGGCGCTAGTTGGGCTGGGCGCGGCAGATCTGGCCCATCTGGGCTAGCCCCTGTTAATTTTTTTTAAACGAATTTTTCTGGCAGATGCTTACCTGTTAGCTTTTGGCCTAGGAAAAATAGCAAACAATTTTATTTGGCTTTGCCAATTTTTGTACATGTAGACAAACAAAATCACAACCACCTCCCTTTGGCAGAACAATGTTTTGACTTTTATTTATTTTTCTATAGCCATTTTGCCAGACAGTACCATTAAAATGGAAATGAATAGAACTTCAAAAATACAAAACATTTTTGAGCAAACTCAACTGTTTTGGAAAGCCCTTATCAATACCTACCTTTAGAATTTTAGTTTGCATCCAGGAGAGTTACCATTTGGAAATGCCATCCATTTTGGTAAAACATCAGTGAGCTATTCCAAGAATTTTAGGGGGAGTTTGAGGCATTATTTTTGAGTGAGACCAATTGGAGAGGCTTTGTATTGTTAAGTACTATCACATCCTAGAAGGATTTAATTTTTGGAGCCATAGAAAAAATTAGGGAGACAGAACAAGTTTTAGCACTTTTCTGCCTAATTTTTAATTCCTAGATCTTGTTTTATATGATCTTTTTGTATGTGCACCTATTGTGTTCTTGCTTGTAATGTTGTTATCTAGTGTGGTATTGATGTTTACAAGTTGTATGAACATGTTAGAATAAATGGCTTGAGTGGTAGAATTTTTAGAATTAATTTCCATGCTTAAGTCTTGCTCATAGCTTATTTTCTATCTAGGGTTGTGAGTAGATTTTTAGTTTGTATCAAAGCCTTGTGCTAGATTATTTTCATGGAACCAGTACCATTGTGGTACTGTTATTTTAGTTGCAACACCTCTGGTTACTTGGTGTTTTGAGTTTAGAATAGATTTAAATTAGCATTGCTTAAGGTCTAGATTTCCTACTAGACTATACATGCATGCCTTTTGTTTTGTTTTCCACTAGGGAAAAATATGTTTCTTTGTGGTTGAAAACAGAGGATGAAATGTCCTTGTGGCATTGTTATCCTTGTGTTTTCACCTCTGTTAATTTTCCCTCAAATACTAGAAATTGCTTGAGTATCATTTGGGTGCCTAGATTTAATTCCCTCACATGTGTGGCAATTTTAGTCTAGTTTTTCCTTGTTTCATAGCTAAACTTTTTGTGTTATTTTGTGGGATCCAGTAGCATTTTGGTACTGATTATAGGAGTATTTTACCTCTGTTAGTTTGCACACTTGTGCCTAAAATTAACAAGTGAAGTATAAACTAGTCTAGTATTTTTCCCAAGTTTCTACTAGTATGAGTAGGAGTTTGTGGGACTAGTTTGTTTGTTTTGAGCATTTTTAGAAATGTGACCAGAGGCTTATTTAACCTCTTTATGAAGCATTATGCTAGTGGAACACCCACTGGTATTTTTGGTTCATGGTGGAAAAAGAGCTTGACTTATTGTCATAAGCCTTTTTCACCACTTGCATATTTTAGCTTATATTTGGTGTTTGCCATAGAGAGTATCGGGGGAGTTTTTAGACATCAAATTGTGTTTTATGTGACACCCTACTGTCTATTAACATGTGATTTACCCCACTGGTCCATGATGCTCTTGTCTTAAAATCATTAAGTTTTCACCACACATAAACACTAGGAAAAAGCAGATTTTTCCACTATGGTTTTCTTGTCAATTTTCTTAAAGGGAAATTGAATGTCTTGAGTGTTACATTTTAATTGCTTGCTGTATGTATCACTTGTAGCATTGTTTGTCTTGGTTGGCTCTGAAAGTGTGCCTTTATTTCTTTTTACGACGTTAGAAAACGAGGAGGAAGGATTTGCTGAAGAAGGGTATTGCAACTCCTGTTACTTTCAGGATCAGGACCATCACTTGTACCAAGGCAAGCCATCCTAATGCTTGCTGTATAAATACTTATCATTATCTATCATGCATGCTTTTCACTTCTGAAGTTTTCACAAAACTATACTCTCAAAACTATTTTTGTTGTGAATACTACTACTATTAATATTATTAGAAGAAGGAATCATCATAATAGTCAACTTGGTATTTGCCAAGCCCTTAGCCACTAAATGGTGTATAATATACCATCCAACAAATTAAAACTTGGGTTCTTAAATGAACCAAATAAAATGTGTTTTTGTAAACAAATGCCTTAGGAAGGAAAAACCCCGGAGAAAGGGTGAGACCCTGTCTGCCGGAAGAATGCCATGAAGGGAAATTTTTGAGAAAGGTTTACAAAAGACACATAACCTAGTCTTCGCTGGACAACCATTATCGTACTGCCACTTTACCCCAATATGGGTAGGGGCTTGATTAAAAACTTGTTATGGTTAGTATGTGAGCTATCTCAAAGTGCTATAGAGGATTGGATCCTCCGAACCGAAGTGTCGCTAGGAGTGAGCAGACGGGACACCTAAAGTGTGGGATTAATTTTCCCTCCGGATGCAGCAGTTGGGTCTCCTGTCTGGGCGGTGTGTGACACGGCTTGCCGGGGAGGGGTAACCCCAATTGAAGAGATAGTCATGTTCTAGCTTGTACATAGTGGATAGTCAAGATCAGTTATCTGATGTTCCCATAGGTTGGGAATAGTCCATGGTTGTTTCATGGCGGATTCTGGATCTAGTGGAAGAGTGTACACCTCTGCAGAGTAAAACTATTTCGAGATAGCCGCGTCCTCGGATATGGACGGTTGAATGTCCATGTAGCTAGTATTGTGTCAACTTTTCAAAAAGAGGTTTTTGAAGGACAACTTTGTACCTGCGAGGTACTATGGAGGAATGACTTGGTATCTGCGAGATACCGAGGAGGAGGAAACTATTATTACAAGATTCTGAGAAGAAAACTTTCTTTTCTAAAAGACTTATAAAACCTCCAAGATATGTGATATCTACGAGAGAAAAGCTATATTATTTTACTTGATTTATCCATAAAGGACTGAACTTGAAGAATCAACCATGGTAAATCTTTTATCTATCATGGGTAGCTGAACCATATGTATGGCCTACCCACTCCACCAAATAAGCATGTATGCATTATTGTAAGCTCATAAAGGATGTCTTGTTGAGTACATTCAAATGTACTCATTTGGTTTCGCCCCTGGTATCTACTTATCAGACTATGAGGAGCCACCCCAGGAGGAGTTCTATGAGGAGGAGTTCTACGCTGATGGCCCTGCGAGTTAGGATCGTCTCCCAGTCAGCAGCCTGTAGGATGAGGCGTGACTCGGGTTCTACTACGCTATGCTTATCGTCTTCCGCTGTGCTTATTTTGAATGTCTGTCCTGTGTGACAGTTATCAAGAACTTGGTCATGTGACCATTTATGTAAGACTCTATTATTCGTGTAATGGATGATGTATTCTGTATGCCAACTACGTATGTTGTTCACAACTGGTTATTCTGGGATTGTGAATGAATGCATATGAGGGGTTCTGAACCTTCCGGTTTGGGGCTTCTACAAAGTTGGTATCAGAGCCATCCTGACTCTAGGAGACCTTAGTTAGCATGGACGTTAGTGTATACTCCAAAAATATAAGTTATAAATACAAAAAGATTGGATATATGACTATGTAAAAAAATATTCCCTATATCCCACCACCTCTCTGTGTCAAACTCTACTTGCATTAAGATTGTTCTTTGCATAAACTTAAAACTTTGCACACTGTGGTCTCACTTAAACTATACTTAAAATTTTGTGTAGATGGACGTGGTCATCACCGAGGCTTTCCAGTTGGGACGTCCACGTGGCGAGACTTTCCTTTTCGAGGAGAGGCTAGTAGCTATGGCTACTGTGTTGGGACGCCCACTTCCGGAGCTGCGAGGAGGTCTAGTTGACGGTGCACCTCTGGAGGGAGACTGGTACGCGGAGGTCACTATCCGTGCACCTCTGGCTAGCCCGACAGTAGAGGCCTACGTCTTTCGAGCTGTTGATCGCTCTTGGACCGAGGCAGCCGTGCGGGTGATTCAGGAGTCAGTGGCACGACTGGCGCACATTGGGGAGTACATGTTCATCGGTTCCCGGTTCGAGTTGATTGGGAGGCGCGATGAGGAGGGAATACCACTTCCTGTTGAGCCAGACACTACCACTGTTGGTCCTCACTTGGACGAGATGGAGATTCTGTTGTACCGCACTCAGCACAGGTTGGACGATCAGCGACTCGCTCACCACCTTGGCACATTGGTGCACCACACACTGATAGCCGAGACTGACGAGCTGAGGGCTGAGCTTCAGGACAGCCAGGAGGAGAGTGGAGCACTAGCACAGCAGTTGTCTGAGTTGAGGGAGGAGTTGGAGGCTGCCACCGCGAGGAGCCGTGCCTTGGAGAGACAGCTGCGGGCCACCCGACTGAGCCGTGCTCGTCTCACCAGCAGGGTGACGGCTCTGGAGGGGGCTAACTCAGTTCTGCACACTAGGCTTCACATAGCTCGTGACGACATAGCCGCGAGAGACTCTGCCATAGAGGAGCTTGAGGAGGAGGGCGCAGAGCTCAGCAGGGAGATTGAGGAGCTCCTGCCAGTAGAGGATGTTCCGTCTGACTTAGAGGGGATGGATATGAGTGAGGCTAGCGAGCAGGATGACGATGACCTGCTTGGCGAGGAGGAGGAGGAGGACCCTGAGGAGCGTATCTTCGAGGTTGGGGACAGTGACGACTCTGTGTAGTCACAGCCTCCTCACCCTTAGCACTTGATGCGGGTCTAGATGCTAGATAGGTATGCTAGATCGTTTTGCTAGTAGTAGCCTTGCGATGACCCCACCAATCGCACCCCTTGTAGCTCGATGAAGCCTTCCTTGTAAGATATGGCTTGTAATGTGTGTGTGTAATGTCAAAGACTCTGTTTAAGTTGTGTGATGGATGGAAAGTTCTGCTTGTTTCCTTGATGATTGTCTCTATTTGGCGTTCTTTTCATCCATGTTTGCGACTGCCCCGCTCTTGTTTTTGAAACATATCACTCGTATTCCTTTTTCTTATGTTAAAGGTACTGGGTTTTCAAAAACAAGAATATACTTCTAAAACTTACAAATGTTTTCACTTCAGAATGGCACCTCGTCGCGAACCCCCACCGCCACCACCACCCACAGTGGAGGCGCTGTTGGCCCTGCTGATGGAAGATCGCCAGGCCAGCCGAGATGAGAGTGCAGCTACCATTACCGCTCTGCAACAACTAGCTGCTGCCGCCAACAATAATGGCAATGGCAATGGCAATGGCAATGGTGCTCGCTCGAGACTGAGAGATTTTCGGCACACCAACCCCCCAGTCTTCACTAGGATTGTGGAGCCTCTCGATGCTGACGACTGGCTCCGCACCATCGCAAACAAACTGGAGGTTGCATCAGTTGAGGAAAATGATAAGGTCCTGTTTGCCTCCCATTTTCTTGCTGGTCCTGCCAGGACTTGGTGGGAGACTACACGTGAGACTGTTGCTGCTGGTCACGTGTTCAACTGGGAGGATTTCTCTGCAAGATTCCGCAAGTATCACATTCCCCAAGGAATGATGACACTTATGCGTGAGAAATTTCTGAAGCTGAGGCAGGGAAGTATGCCTGTGTCTGAATACTGGGAGAATTTCACTACTCTGTCCAGGTATGCACAGGATGATATCAATACTGATGCTAAGAGAGGGAGAGGTTCTTAAATGGGCTGGATGATGAGCTCCAGTGCGCTCTAGTGGTGGTTCCATTCCAGGACTTGGAGACCCTTGCAAATGCCGCTATGGTACTGGAGCACAAGCGGAAATCTGCTGATGATAACCGCAAGAGGAAGATGACCGTGCATGGAGGACCTAGTGCTCAAAGGACTCGCAACACTCCGTATGCGAGGCCACCATCCCACAAGGCGCCTGCTTATGCACCCCGCCCCAACCACAACTATGCACCAAGGCCCAACAACTACAACCCCAACTATGCACCAAAGTACGGAGGAAATAGCTATGGTGGTAACCATGGTAATCATTCTGGGAATAATCATGGAAACCGCTATGGAGGCAACAACAGTGGAAATGGGAACAACTCCAACAATGCTCCCAAACCTAACCCAAGCCCAAGGCCTTCAGGAGGTTGTTTTGCCTGCGGAAAGGAAGGTCACTTTGCTCGTGAGTGCCCTACCAAAGCTACTGCCACAGCCCAGCCAACTGCAACCAAGATGAACCATGGTCCTTCCACTGGACGGCAGAATAGGATGAAGGGACACCTGAACCACGTCACTGCTGCAGAAGCTCAGGAGGCACCAAACATGGTGATGGGTACGTTTCCTGTCAACTCGGTGCCAGCCGCAGTACTGTTTGATTCTGGTGCATCACATTCTTTTGTCACAAAACCGTTTGCTGAGAAAAGTGGTATGAAGCATTCCCGTATGCACAACCCTATGCTAGTACAAATACCTGGATAGTACTAAAGCCAACTTAATTTGCAATGAAGTACCAGTAGAAATACAAGGGAAAACTTTTCATGCTGATCTTATAGTGCTGGGATCCAAGGGGATAGAAGTGGTACTTGGTATGAACTGGATGGCCAAGTATAAGGGGGTTATTGACTGCACTAAGAAATCTATTGATATGATCTCTGAGGATGGGGAAAAGGTTGCGTACACTGCAACTAAACCCTCGTCACAAGTTCACTGCCACACTGGTATAGCCCACCCTGACCTTGAGGAAGTCCCGGTCGTTTGCGAATACCCGGATGTTTTTCCTGAAGAGTTACCCGGTATGCCCCCTGATCGGGATATCGAGTTTGTGATTGAGTTAGTGCCCGGAACTGGACCCATAGCACAGAAGCCTTATCGGATGAACCCAAAGGAATTAGATGAGCTGAAGACTCAGCTGGATGATATGTTGAGAAAAGGTTTGATTCGCCCTAGTGCATCGCCATGGGGGTCTCCGATCATTTTTGTGGAAAAACGGACAGTACCACTCGTTTATGTGTGGACTACCGCAAGTTGAATGATGTTACCATCAAGAACAAATACCCGTTGCCCAAAATTGAAGACCTGTTTGACCAGCTGAATGGGGCCGTAATCTTCTCGAAGATCGACCTTCGGACTGGTTATCACCAATTGAAAGTCCGTGATACTGATATTCCCAAGACCTGCTTTCACCACTCGTTACGGGTTGTATGAATACACCGTGATGTCCTTTGGTCTAACCAATGCCCCTGCCTATTTCATGAATCTCATGAATAAGGTATTCATGGATTTTCTAGACAAGTTTGTCGTGGTGTTTATTGACGACATTCTCATATATTCTCGGAGTGAGGAAGAACACGAAGAACATCTGAGAATTGTGCTCGGGACACTTCGTGAGCATCAATTGTATGCTAAGTTTAGTAAATGTCAATTCTGGTTGACGGAAGTCGGGTTTCTTGGACATGTAGTATCTGCGGGAGGAATATCTGTTGACCCTACTCTAGTTCAGTCGGTGGAGAAGCGTGCTGCTCCAACCAACCAGACTGAAGTCAGATCCTTTCTGGGTTTGGCAGGATATTACCGCGAAGTTTGTTCAGGGAGTCTCGAGTATAGCCAGACCCCTCACCCAGTGGCTCAAGAAGGATAGCAAGTTCCTATGGACGGACAAGTGTGAAGAGAGTTTCAATGAGTTTAAAACATCGACTTGTGACCGCTCCAATCCTTATTATGCCGGATATCACCAAGAATTTCGACGTATATTGTGACGCTTCTAAGCTGGGTCTTGGAAGCGTACTTATGCAAGAAGGGAAGTGATATCTTTCATATCCCGCCAGTTGAGACCCCACGAGTTGAATTGACCCCACTCATGACTTAGAGGCTTGCTGCTGTTCGTGCATGCCCTCAAAACATGGCGACACTTTTCTTATGGGAAGAGAGTGGAAATTTACACGGATCATAAGAGTTTAAAGTATATCTTTACTCAACGTGAACTCAACATGAGGCAGCGCCGCTGGATTGAGCTCATTAAAGATTATGATCTGAGTATTCATTATCACCCTGGGAAGGCAAATGTAGTTGCAGATGCTCTTAGACGAGAGCCGGCCTCTCTAAATGCTATGATTTTAGTAAGGCAGCCCGAGTTATGGAAAGAGCTTGACCAGCTTGGCATTGAAGTGGTCAGCTATGGTATGTTGGACGCCATAGAACTTAAACCAACTCTGGTTGACCAAATCAAAGAGGCGCAGAAAGGCCGGAAAAGTATTGATGGTATTAAGGCCCGCATGGAGAAGGAGAAAGTTGCTGGGTTTACTATCGATGCTGATGGGGGATTATGGTATGAAGGCCGTATTTGTGTTCCCTCTGAGTCTGATCTCAAGCAGACCATCATGGTCGAAGCTCATGAGACCATGTATTCTATCCATCCTGGAGGAACAAAGATGTATCAAGACCTGAAGGAGAGATTCTGGTGGCATGGAATGAAGCGAGAAATTGCTTCATTTGTAGCCAAGTGCCATGTCTGCCAGCAAGTGAAAGCTGGGCACCAGCGTCCCGCTGGCTTGCTCCAGCCGTTGCAAGTACCTGTTTGGAAATGGGATGAAGTAGGGATGGACTTCATCACAGGACTTCCTAGGTCCAGCCGAGGAAATGATTCTATATGGGTTGTCGTGGACAGGCTCACAAAAGTTGCTCACTTTATTCCTGTCCGGACCACCTATCGTGGAGATCAGCTTGCTGATCTTTACATTACTCGGATTGTCAGCCTGCACGGAGTCCCGAGCAGGATTGTGTCTGATCGAGGTACACAGTTCACATCCAGATTTTGGAAGAAGTTGCACGAGAGTTTGGGAACCAAATTAGCTTTTAGCACAGCCTATCACCCACAGACTGATGGACAGACAGAGCGTGTGAACCAAATTCTGGAAGACATGCTCCGTGCTTGTGTGTTGTCCTATGGAGTTAAATGGGAAGACTGTCTGCCTTTCGCAGAGTTTTCTTACAACAACAGTTATCAGTCTAGCTTGCAAATGGCCCCTTTTGAAGCACTGTATGGACGTAAATGCCGCACACCTCTGAATTGGACTGAGACTGGAGACAGTCAGGTTTTTGGTGTGGACACTTTGAAAGCTGCAGAAGAGCAGGTTCAGCTTATTCGGGAACGTTTAAAGACAGCTCAATCCCGTCAGAAGAGTTATGCTGACACGAAGCGTCGTGATGTCTCTTTCAGCATTGGAGATTTCGTGTACCTTCGTGTTACGCCACTCAAAGGGATGCAGCGTTTCCATGTCAAGGGAAAGCTGGCACCCAGGTATATTGGACCTTTTAAGATCTTGGCACGTCGTGGCGAAGTTTCTTATCAGTTAGAATTACCTGAGGAGCTATCTGCGTTTCACAATGTTTTCCATGTGTCATTGCTCCGGAAATGTCTGCAAGTACCTGAGAAGGATCTCTCGTATCAAGACATAGATTTCAGGACCATTGATATCAATGATGATTTGACTTATCGTGATAGACCCCTGCGGGTTCTCGAGGAGATTGTGCGCGCTACCAGGAGGCGTGCTATAAAATTCCTTAAGATTCAGTGGACGAATCATTCTGAGGAAGAAGCTACCTGGGAGCGTGAAGATGATATCAGGAAGGAGTTCCCTGATTTTCTTAAAGACTAGACCCGCTAATCTCGGGACGAGATTCTTTTAAGGGGGGGAGATTTGTAACACCCCTGTTTTTAAGCCCTTGTTTAATATTAAATTAGCAAGCCTCTTAAGACTTTTGTAAGACAATTAAGTGGACAACATGTTTGTGTAGTCATGTGTATCTATGCAATATAAGTGGTGTGTTTCTTTTCACTCATTTGAGGATTTTTCCTGATGATTGATTATTGTCTGCCTGATGTTTTTCAACTGGAAACCCTAAGAAATTTTCTTCTCAAAGCTTGGGGAATACTTGATTCACTCATGACAACATTATTTAGTCATGTCTTGACCAAGAAAACACTTTGGTTGGGATTTAAATAGCTTTGGGAATTTATTTCCTATTTAAACTTTTAGCAGAAAAACAACTTGACTAGCTGTTTTCCACACTTGTTTTCAAGAATCAAACATATTTGATTTGTTGTTTTCTTGTGGTATTATGGTTGAACATGTTATGTAGTACAACTATATGCCACTGGTTTGAATTTAGCACTTGGAAAACAATCAAATCCATGATTGTTTTTCTAGTATAAAAATATTGAAAAACCAATTCTATTTGGAAAACAGAAACATAGCTTTTTGGGCAGATGTTTTCAGAAGGTTAACCAACTCATTTTCTTGTGTACTTGTTGTTTTCTCAAACTAGAAAGTACATATAACAATTAGCAACTTGAATTTCCAAAATCCAAGTTCAATTGCCCAATAAAACAGAAGCAAACTTTTGCTTCAAAACTCTGTTTTTCCAACACTTAGTGAAAATTTCACTAAGTCTTTTACTGAATTTTCTGAAAACTGTTTTTGGACAGAACTTTGGAGGTTTGTTTCTCTGCCAATTCTTCATGGATTTGAATAAACTTGGTGTCTATTTTGATTGCCTTGAGATGCTCTGTAACCCCATGTGCTAGTTGGCCCGAGTGGTGCCCTAGAGTAGAAGGAAAAAGGAGGGAAACTAGAGCCCGAGTAGAGGGGGGGTGTGCTAGAGGCATGGCCTAAAAACCATCGTGTCTCTCCACCCTAGCCCCACTGTGGTGACCAGTGAAGTTTGGCACCGCCCCTGGCTCGTTTTGCAACGAAAGAAGCGGCCCCCCCACCCCTCTGCTTGCCACACACGCACACACACTCGAGCACCGAGAGCACCCACGACGGCCCCGTGCCTACAAAGCCCCAACGGCCTAGCCGTTTCGCCACCACACACCCCACCCATCCACGCCTCCACACCCGAAAATTCAGGCCGTGCCTCGCCGTGTGCGAGCCGCACGGGCATATTTTCGCCGCCGGCCACCGCACGATCCACCGAAAGAATTCGATCGAACCCGTGCGTAAGAACTCGTGATTCTTGCACGAGCGAACTCCCCGTACCCTTGGCCATCTCCCTGACATCCCCCGCGGTTCATTCGTTTGCAGGGGAGCTCGAACCATCGCCGCCGTGCCCGCCGTGTCGCCGCGGAGGGAAGCACGCCGTCGAGGGAACCATCACCGCCACCACCGCGCCACCAGCCTCCCACGACCCCACCGCCTCCACGCGTCGCTCCACGGGCCCCCTAGGTGAGCACCCTGCCCGTCCCGAGCGTGCCCACGTGGTGTTCGACGCCGTTCCTGTCGGGTTAGGCGAGAGGAAGAAGAAAGGAGCGGGACCGTTGATCGCGAGATCAACGGCCGCGCTTGAACGACCGTTTCCCGCGTCCCCCGCCCGCGCGCGCGCGCAGATGGGCTAGCCTAGGCGCTAGTTGGGCTGGGCGCGGCAGATCTGGCCCATCTGGGCTAGCCCCTGTTAATTTTTTTTAAACGAATTTTTCTGGCAGATGCTTACCTGTTAGCTTTTGGCCTAGGAAAAATAGCAAACAATTTTATTTGGCTTTGCCAATTTTTGTACATGTAGCCAAACAAAATCACAACCACCTCCCTTTGGCAGAACAATGTTTTGACTTTTATTTATTTTTCTATAGCCATTTTGCCAGACAGTACCATTAAAATGGAAATGAATAGAACTTCAAAAATACAAAACATTTTTGAGCAAACTCAACTGTTTTGGAAAGCCCTTATCAATACCTACCTTTAGAATTTTAGTTTGCATCCAGGAGAGTTACCATTTGGAAATGCCATCCATTTTGGTAAAACATCAGTGAGCTATTCCAAGAATTTTAGGGGGAGTTTGAGGCATTATTTTTGAGTGAGACCAATTGGAGAGGCTTTGTATTGTTAAGTACTATCACATCCTAGAAGGATTTAATTTTTGGAGCCATAGAAAAAATTAGGGAGACAGAACAAGTTTTAGCACTTTTCTGCCTAATTTTTAATTCCTAGATCTTGTTTTATATGATCTTTTTGTATGTGCACCTATTGTGTTCTTGCTTGTAATGTTGTTATCTAGTGTGGTATTGATGTTTACAAGTTGTATGAACATGTTAGAATAAATGGCTTGAGTGGTAGAATTTTTAGAATTAATTTCCATGCTTAAGTCTTGCTCATAGCTTATTTTCTATCTAGGGTTGTGAGTAGATTTTTAGTTTGTATCAAAGCCTTGTGCTAGATTATTTTCATGGAACCAGTACCATTGTGGTACTGTTATTTTAGTTGCAACACCTCTGGTTACTTGGTGTTTTGAGTTTAGAATAGATTTAAATTAGCATTGCTTAAGGTCTAGATTTCCTACTAGACTATACATGCATGCCTTTTGTTTTGTTTTCCACTAGGGAAAAATATGTTTCTTTGTGGTTGAAAACAGAGGATGAAATGTCCTTGTGGCATTGTTATCCTTGTGTTTTCACCTCTGTTAATTTTCCCTCAAATACTAGAAATTGCTTGAGTATCATTTGGGTGCCTAGATTTAATTCCCTCACATGTGTGGCAATTTTAGTCTAGTTTTTCCTTGTTTCATAGCTAAACTTTTTGTGTTATTTTGTGGGATCCAGTAGCATTTTGGTACTGATTATAGGAGTATTTTACCTCTGTTAGTTTGCACACTTGTGCCTAAAATTAACAAGTGAAGTATAAACTAGTCTAGTATTTTTCCCAAGTTTCTACTAGTATGAGTAGGAGTTTGTGGGACTAGTTTGTTTGTTTTGAGCATTTTTAGAAATGTGACCAGAGGCTTATTTAACCTCTTTATGAAGCATTATGCTAGTGGAACACCCACTGGTATTTTTGGTTCATGGTGGAAAAAGAGCTTGACTTATTGTCATAAGCCTTTTTCACCACTTGCATATTTTAGCTTATATTTGGTGTTTGCCATAGAGAGTATCGGGGGAGTTTTTAGACATCAAATTGTGTTTTATGTGACACCCTACTGTCTATTAACATGTGATTTACCCCACTGGTCCATGATGCTCTTGTCTTAAAATCATTAAGTTTTCACCACACATAAACACTAGGAAAAAGCAGATTTTTCCACTATGGTTTTCTTGTCAATTTTCTTAAAGGGAAATTGAATGTCTTGAGTGTTACATTTTAATTGCTTGCTGTATGTATCACTTGTAGCATTGTTTGTCTTGGTTGGCTCTGAAAGTGTGCCTTTATTTCTTTTTACGACGTTAGAAAACGAGGAGGAAGGATTTGCTGAAGAAGGGTATTGCAACTCCTGTTACTTTCAGGATCAGGACCATCACTTGTACCAAGGCAAGCCATCCTAATGCTTGCTGTATAAATACTTATCATTATCTATCATGCATGCTTTTCACTTCTGAAGTTTTCACAAAACTATACTCTCAAAACTATTTTTGTTGTGAATACTACTACTATTAATATTATTAGAAGAAGGAATCATCATAATAGTCAACTTGGTATTTGCCAAGCCCTTAGCCACTAAATGGTGTATAATATACCATCCAACAAATTAAAACTTGGGTTCTTAAATGAACCAAATAAAATGTGTTTTTGTAAACAAATGCCTTAGGAAGGAAAAACCCCGGAGAAAGGGTGAGACCCTGTCTGCCGGAAGAAT
Source organism: Alopecurus myosuroides (assembly GCA_028641055.1). Classification (NCBI taxonomy): domain Eukaryota; kingdom Viridiplantae; phylum Streptophyta; class Magnoliopsida; order Poales; family Poaceae; genus Alopecurus; species Alopecurus myosuroides. The sequence continues at coordinate 472,232,464 of CM054057.1, read as the reverse complement.
GCCATGAAGGGAAATTTTTGAGAAAGGTTTACAAAAGACACATAACCTAGTCTTCGCTGGACAACCATTATCGTACTGCCACTTTACCCCAATATGGGTAGGGGCTTGATTAAAAACTTGTTATGGTTAGTATGTGAGCTATCTCAAAGTGCTATAGAGGATTGGATCCTCCGAACCGAAGTGTCGCTAGGAGTGAGCAGACGGGACACCTAAAGTGTGGGATTAATTTTCCCTCCGGATGCAGCAGTTGGGTCTCCTGTCTGGGCGGTGTGTGACACGGCTTGCCGGGGAGGGGTAACCCCAATTGAAGAGATAGTCATGTTCTAGCTTGTACATAGTGGATAGTCAAGATCAGTTATCTGATGTTCCCATAGGTTGGGAATAGTCCATGGTTGTTTCATGGCGGATTCTGGATCTAGTGGAAGAGTGTACACCTCTGCAGAGTAAAACTATTTCGAGATAGCCGCGTCCTCGGATATGGACGGTTGAATGGCCATGTAGCTAGTATTGTGTCAACTTTTCAAAAAGAGGTTTTTGAAGGACAACTTTGTACCTGCGAGGTACTATGGAGGAATGACTTGGTATCTGCGAGATACCGAGGAGGAGGAAACTATTATTACAAGATTCTGAGAAGAAAACTTTCTTTTCTAAAAGACTTATAAAACCTCCAAGATATGTGATATCTACGAGAGAAAAGCTATATTATTTTACTTGATTTATCCATAAAGGACTGAACTTGAAGAATCAACCATGGTAAATCTTTTATCTATCATGGGTAGCTGAACCATATGTATGGCCTACCCACTCCACCAAATAAGCATGTATGCATTATTGTAAGCTCATAAAGGATGTCTTGTTGAGTACATTCAAATGTACTCATTTGGTTTCGCCCCTGGTATCTACTTATCAGACTATGAGGAGCCACCCCAGGAGGAGTTCTATGAGGAGGAGTTCTACGCTGATGGCCCTGCGAGTTAGGATCGTCTCCCAGTCAGCAGCCTGTAGGATGAGGCGTGACTCGGGTTCTACTACGCTATGCTTATCGTCTTCCGCTGTGCTTATTTTGAATGTCTGTCCTGTGTGACAGTTATCAAGAACTTGGTCATGTGACCATTTATGTAAGACTCTATTATTCGTCTAATGGATGATGTATTCTGTATGCCAACTACGTATGTTGTTCACAACTGGTTATTCTGGGATTGTGAATGAATGCATATGAGGGGTTCTGAACCTTCCGGTTTGGGGCTTCTACACGAAGTCGGATGAGTGTGATCCCGTATGCTTCGGCAATTGGATCCATCATGTATGCCATGATTTGTAATAGGCCAGATGTTTCCGATACTCTAAGTGTATCGAGCAGATACCAGGCTTACCCTAGCGAAGCCCACTGGGCAGCGGTTAAAAACATACGTAAGTACTTGAGAAGGACTAAAAAAATGTTCATCATTTATGGAGGTGATGAGGAATTTAGTGTAAAGGGTTACACGGATGCGAGTTATCTCACCGACTCAGATGATTCTCGTTCGCAGTCTGGATACGTGTTCGTAATGAACGGAGGAGCTGTGAGTTGGAAGAGTTCCAAGCAAGATACTGTGTCTGCATCTACAACAGAGGCTGAGTATATTGCTGCCTCGGAGGCCGCAAAGGTAGCTGTTTGGATCAGGAACCTCCTGATAGATCTTGGTGTGGTTCAGGACGTGTCCAATCCATTGGACGTATATTGTGACAACAATGGTGCTATCGCACAAGCCAAGGAACCTAGACAACACCAGAAGAACAAACATATACTCATGCGTTACCACCTCATTCGCCAGTTTGTCAAACAAGGTGATATCAAGTTATGCAAACTACACACGGATGCAAACATTGCAGATCCATTGACAAAGGCGCTACCACAGCCGAAGCATGAGGCGCACATGAGATGTATTGGCATTCGATGCCTAGGCATATGATGTCGAGATGATTTACTCTAGTGCAAGTGGGAGACTGTTGGAAATATGCCCTAGAGGCAATCTTGTATGATGTAATTCCCAATGTATTCAGAGAGTTATTAAGTCGTCCTTGTTTTGAATATCTGATACATGTCATCGAATATGTGATTCGATTGTGGAACTATGTATTCATGTTGTTCATCCGAAATTATCCTTGGTCATTAAGGTTGTGCTGGACACACACCCTAGACTAATGTGAGTGTTGGTTGATGACTCGGTTCCACTTGTCATGGGCATGGCGATGTCATTCCAACGTTCACAGACTTGGCTAATGAGTTTAGCAAGTCGGATTGACTCGTATTGAGATGCAACGAGTAAGTCGTCATTTAAATGTCTTAATCAATGTAATCCTTAGACCCGAGGTTGTCGCACAATCCGAGATGTGGATCACCGACTTAGGTTCTGTCAAACGTTGTTCCATGACAAGGAAGTTATAAAGGAAGAATTCGGGTCGAATGAGAAGCAAGCTACGTGATGTGGATAATCAAGATGGGATTTTGCCCCTCCGAATGGAGAGATATTCTCTGGTCCCTCTCGAGTGATATGATTCCAGAAGCATGGCCATGCATGACTCAGTTAAGTGTTAACTGAGTCTACTGACTAAGAGTTAGTCAGATAAATCATATATCACGGACCGAGAAGAGAGTTGAGCTATTAAGGGATGACGATAATTCGCCTATAGTTCAACAAGGTATATCGTGAGGCAACATGGACTCAGATGAAAGTCACATTGGAAGGTATGTCGTCATGACTCTATGGCACTTGGGAGTCGGCATGTTCTGCTAGGAGCCGCTACCGATTGATCGATTGGGAGTCGGCCTCCAATCGTGTCCAAGTCGCCTTGAGCCTGCAGGGTCGCACACTTAAGAGCGGGAGCAAATGTATTGGTCGGGTTGGACCGGAACCGGAAATGAGCTGAGTTTGTGAGTCGGACTCACAGAGGGAATGGGCCACAAGCGTTGTGAAGCCCACTACCACTCGCTATATAAAGAGGGGCGTAGGTTGCCCAGTGGGCACGTTATTCCACTCCCATGCGTTGGGAACCCTAGCCCCACTTAGTCCAGCCGTCGCACCGGACCTAGCAGTCCGCCGTCGGAGCTCCTCCTCGTACGTGTGGATAACGGCTGAGGTGCTGTACATTCAGCACTTCAACGATTGCGGGATTTGATCGGCTGGATCAGATCGTGGGACTACACTGCATCGACGTGCTTCATCGATAATCCGCACCTGCACGTCTAGTGGTAATCCTCGTGGCCTTCTACCTCAGCTAGATCTTGGAAGTACCGCGTAGAAAAGTTTTCGTTTATCTCTACGCGTTCCAATACTATGGCCTATACGGCCTCTTGTAAGTGCTGGTGAAATTGCTGATGAAGGCTTCCGAGAAGTCGAGCCAAAAGTTGACACTATCCTTTGGCAAATTATTGAGCCAGATCCGGGCAGGGCCCTCCCGCATTTGGGGCACAAACCTCGCAGCGCATCTCATGTTACCGCCAGCAACGTACACAGCAGTAACATAGTCATTCAGCCAGTCATCTGGCTTGGTGCTTCCATCATAGGTCTTGGTCCCCCTGGCCAACTGGAACTTGGGCACTGCTGGCTCTCCCATGATCCTGGGACCAAAACAGTTTGGTCCGGGTGGGCCCCCTTGCATCTATCTCCTCGGACCGGTAGATCCGGTCCACATTGTATCTTGCATCACTTGGCTCCAACATTCTTGCTCCCAATCGAGTCGCAACATCTCTTGGATCGGCGTACCCGGCTTGCTCCATCGCCGAGTACCCGTCATTATAGCGGTCCTGTTGCACAGGGCCGGGCTGAGCAATCGGGTTGGCCATTGCAACAATTTCTTGTGGTTGAACTACATGCTGAACCGGGTTGGCGGCATGACGCCGAGATGGGCCATCTCGGTTTCCTCCTTGCCCTTCTTGGTCAACTCGGGCGGCCTGATAGCTAGTACCTGCAGCGTTGTGTTTCTGTCGGGCTGCCGCTCTACAGTGTGCTGTTTTCCGGCGACAGCCGGATACCTGCATCTGTTTATTCTTCCCAGAGTTCACAATCTGGGCCCTCTCACCGCCGGGAAGTGGCGATGAGGCCTGTTCTCCGGATCTTGCCCCATGCGACTAAACCATATGGGACATACCAGCTCCCGGATTTGCTTGCTGAAAAGCCTCATTCTGCCTGCCAGCTTCAAGAACTAGCTCATTGAGCCAGTCCTGCTGCCTAGTGCAACCTTCACCGGATAGGTGCGGCAACTCGGCGACAACTGCCTCTGCGGCTCTAAGTGTTTTGGCAGGAGAGCTATATTTTGGCCTACCGGCCGAGGTCATGCTATCAGATTTGCTAGCAGTTCTACCATCTCTAGCTAGCTAAACACCTAGGTTCCGACGAATGATCCCTATCATGCTAGGATTTCTAGCAATAGGAGTAAAACCATGGGCTCTATTGTACTCATTTTGATCTACGTTAAGCTCAAGCCTAACCTTTTCCAACTCCTGGGCCTCCTAGAGCAAGGCCTGGCGCTGCTGCTTGAGCTGCGCCCTCACCGCAACCGGATCCGCGTCCGTGGCGAGAGGCATGCCCAGGTTCTCGACGACACCAACAAGAGGTGCCAGTATCACTATCGATGTAGAAGGAGCCACGTAGCCCGGTTGATTCTGGGGTATGTCGTAGGGCTTGTGGCTCCGGGGAGCAGCCGGCTCGTCGACGACTTCAGGCGCAGCGGGCGCGCCTTTCCCGGTAGCGATAGCCGGGTCAGTCATCATCACATACATGCTGCCCACAGAGCAGCCTGTCGGCTTCCCACGGACAGCGAGAACGGTAGGAGGGTCCTCAGCAACGAGCACCACCTCGGGGTACTTGCGGATGACGGTGGTGGCGACGTACACCAAATGCGCGCCGAAGGAGAGGACGGAGCCACATGCACGCACGGGCATGCCGCTGAAATCACCAGCATTATCGGTGACGAAGTCGAGGGAGCCGAATCTGTGGACATGGCCACAAACCACGCGCTCCCCCCGAACGAGAAACAGGTCCCGTCTCCGGATGGCAATGGGGCACCGAAACCCGCATACCCGATGGGTACCCGCACTAAATGGGTAGGGTATGGTTGAGAAAAAGACCCATGGGTCTGCTTATCCGTAAGAACTCACACCCGTCGGGTCTAGCGGAGGCGGGTATGGGGGTGCCAAACCCGTACCCTATAACCCGTAGACCCGACAACACAAAGTTCCCCCACATTTCATTGTCTTAAACTCGTAATGAAACCCTAAATCAGTAGATCCCCACTCCCAGTCCCAGGCTCCCAGCGACCGACATGACACAACCCCACGAGGCCACGACGCCCTACCCCCCGCATCTCCTCTCGCAGTCTCGCTCCTCCTTCTCCAACGCCACCCGAGCTCCTCTTTCCCCGACGTCGGAGCTCCTCCTTCCCCGACGCCGGAGCTCCTCCTTCCCCGAAGCCCGAGCTCCTCCTTCCCCGCCGCCGGAGCTCCTCCTTCCCCGACGCCGACGCCGTTCCCCACCGCCATCCCCCGCGCTCCCGACCTCTCCTCCTTCCCAATTCGGTCGCCGTGCTTCCACAAGATCGACATCGCCATGCTCCTGCACGTCCTCGTCCTCGGCGCCCCTCCGCCGACCGCCGCCCATGCTCCTCAGTCGCGGGTCCCCGTCGGGTCCCGCAAACCCGACGGGTCACAGGTCTGGGGGAGAAGCTGACCCGACATCGGGTATGGAGGCGGGTGGCGGTTGCAGGGAGAAGTGGCGGGGCGGGTATGGGGGGGGCAGAACCCGGCCCCGAACCCGGCGGGTGCCATCCGGAGTCCCGTCCGGATATGCACCCCAGCCAGCGCCGCTGCTGGCCCCACGGTGGGCGCCAACTGTCGTGGTGAGGTAAAGACAGATGCCATGGGATGGCTTATGGTTGGGGCCGATGGACACTGTAGGTATCCGGGGAGGGATTGCACACCTAAGATGGCGCGCTCAGAACACAGCAAACAACACGATCTACCCAGGTTCAGAGCCCTCGTGTGTAGGTAACACCCCTACTCCTGCCTATCTCTATCAATTATGGTATACCGAGTACAGGAAGTTCTCTTTCTATGTGTATCTCTCTCTCTTGGTGAGCTGCCGAGTAGCTCGTGCACAACCCAGTGAGTATCACTACTAGGAAAATGGCTATAGGTGACTTAGCATCAGTGGCGACCATGTAGCCGTGCGCCACTGATGTGGTTGGGAGGAAACATGATCAGGCATCAGTGGCGCACCATGTAGCCGTGCGCCACTGATTGTCATAGCATCAGTAGCGCACCATGCACTGGTGCGCCACTGATACTTGGCACCCATGTATACGTGATAGAATCAGTGGCGCGCCACTAGGCGGTGCGCCACTGATGCTGTGTATGTATGCCCATTAACATGAGTGGCGCTGATATGGATATCATAGGGGTACATGATGATTGTTCATGCTTGAGTTGGAAGAAAATATTGAAGTTAATTTAAGATTACTATAAGGTGAATTCCTTCTTAATGGATTGTGTTGTTTGTGTTTATAAGAATGTTATACTACCTAAGCATATGTATTTATGTATGATAGGTTTATTGATAACACAAACATGGATGGAGGGGAGTATCAAGAGGAGATGGCAAACAAGCATGCAATGGTGGAAAACAATGGTGCACACATGGAGGAAGACGTGGAGATTGTTTCCCACAAGACCTAAAGGAGCTAAAGGAGCCATCCATGCATTGGGGGATGATATGGGAGCACCAAGGACATGTCCTAGGCTGTCCCAAACATTTTTAGTAGAGGACCTGAGAGTCCAATGGGCTGAACCCAAGTTGGGTTCGGTTTGTAATGGTTTGGTTGCACCAAACCGAGTTGGAGTGAGTTAGGGGGCGCATTAGGGCTGTTTGTGGACGCACCCCCCTCCCTTGGCCGCCACCCCCCTCATATATACCTCTTAGCCACGAAATTAGAGAGGGGACCCAGTTAAAATTAAACCCTAGATTCCAGAATTGAACTATGTTCATCTGAATTTATCCCCACCAGTTTGGTGGAGTTACCCCTTCCAAATTGTAACATCCCAAGTATGAAACATCCCTTAGAATGTTTGATTTATTGTTTTATTTCAAGCAATGCATCATGTCATCATTTCATTGCATTTGTTTTATTATTGTTTGCATTGTTACTATTTGTTTTCCATCTATTTATCTTGTTTTCATAATCAAACTCAAACTATTTCAAATGGTTATTTTCATACTTGATCTGTTACAACTTTTGGAATAAAAATAACAAATAAAAACAACCATTTTATTCCATGTTATTTCACTTATTAAATTGTTGGTTTAATCAAACCATTAATCCAATCAAATAATTCCAAAACATTTTCAAATTCAAACCAATTCTCAAAATCATCACTATTTTGAATCCATGAAGTGCATCACACATTTGTATTCTTCAAATCACTTTAAAACTTAGGGGTGACCCTATTAAAAGTGTTGTTTTAAATAAAGGTTTATTTAATATTGAAAATTCCCTTCAAATTGGGATTCAAATACAAACCTTATTTTAGATATCAAATTTTTGAAATCCAATCTTGGAAAATGGTTTCTTTTTACCTAAATAGCTTAACTGAATTTTTCTGGAATTCTTCTCAAGCAAAACCTTAACAATTTCTTCCAAAATCTGTTTCAGCAAAAAAAAATATAAACAGAAAAATAAAAAGGAGAGAAACATGCAGCGCGCGCGGCAGCTAACGCAGCCCAGCCCAACCTAAGCCTAGCGCGCGCCAGCCCAGCCCGCCTAGCTCCCCCGTACCGCTTCGCGATTCGTGCGGATGTTCTAATCGTCGTCGTCAAGCGGTACGGCAGCCATCTCCGCGCGCCACCGCGACCGTGCACGACTCCGGCGGCCATCCCATCGCCCAGAGCCCTATAAAGACCACCTAGGCACCTGGCACCAACCCCCTAGCCCTAGGTTTCCGCTCCCTCCTCGCTGCGCCGCCAATCTCTCCTCCCTGTCGCCAGATCCCACCTCTGAATCTCACCGGCGGCAGCTCCTTCTGAACATGGCCATGGCGCCGCCACCCTCGACTCCCTCCTAGCCACCAAAACCTTGGAATCAGTTCGCCACTCTCCCCTCTACCCGTTGAACACTTGATCGCGAACGGTAAGCATCTCTTTCGCCGCCACGGTTCTCTCCTCTCTCCGGCCACCGTGGCGCCTTGACTGAAACCGAGAGGATCGTCTCCGTTGCAGGGCCTCTCGCCGTCGTTTGAGCACGGGAACGACATCGCCACCTTTCCCTCTTCGTGTTGGACACCCGATCGTGCACGGAGGAGTCGGGAGACAGCGCCGCCGTCCTCGACCGCAACGTCACTGTCGCCGTCAGCTACGTCACCGTCGAGCTCCCTCGGCCAAATTTCGGTGAGATCCACCGTCTCACTCACCCCTCTCCCTCCTGTTGCATCCGCACAGTTCTGCGCACGTCCTGCACCCCCCAGATCCACCTCTAGCACGCAAGCATCCGGTGATCAACGCCGGTGAGTTTCTGTCAGGCGAGCAACACTTTGCTCGTCAGTTTCGTCAGAGAACACCCGGGTTCTGAACCTCAACCTCTGTGCGTCGCGGTTACCTGACAGCGAACGCGCAGTAGCGCATTGGTTACAGTCGAACGCGCGCAAGAGGGAGACCGCGGGTTCGAGTCCCCGTCTCCCTGGGATTAAAATCCCTCTTTTTGGTTCGAGCGCTGACAGCCCTGGCCCAGCTGTCAGCCACTCGTGTGCCACGCGGGCACAGCGAGCCACGGGGCCCCCCCTGACAGTGTGTGCGTACGTTCCAGTGGCGGTAACAAAATGATTAAAACAAATCTGTTTAAATTCTATTTCTTTTTAATTGGCAGAATAAAGCAATAAACTTTAAAATTCAATAACTTTTAATCTGTAAGTCTTATAAATAAAACTTGTATATGTTTTCTGTTCCAAATTTAATAATCTTTCCAAATAACATATTTGTGTTCTGTTTTGAGTTTTCAAAATACATTTAAAATTCAAATTTGGATAATTCAAATGTAATTTGCAATAATTCATAAGTAATTCATACTATTTCCAAATAATACAAATAAAATATGTTTTTCACACCATTTTGAATATCCTATTCAAATATAAAATTTGTTTCATTGATTGAATAATTTAAATTGCCTAAATAATTTAATACTTGTTTAATTCAATTAAATTGGGTAAAATCATAACTTGCTTAATATAAAATATTTTTGAACATGCAAAATATGTTTTCAAACCACCAAAGTGTGAACTTTTCAAATGAGAATTTGAATTTATGGTTTGAACAAATAAAATTCAAATAATATCCAAACTTGTTTTAAATTCAATTAAAACTTGTTTAATATTGTTTAATTCATAATAAATTCATCCTAATTCAAATTTCAATATTTGAAACATGTAATCCAACTAAAATTTGTTGTTCTTTTCAAATACAAATTTTGTTAATTGTTTTGCACACTTTAAATTGGTGAAAACAATAATGGTATGTGTGGCATGTTTAAGTAACCAAAATTTTCCAAACTTAATAAATAAGTTCTAAACTTGTTTTATTCCTTTCCCTTTGCATCTATCATTGTTATCTGTTGTTATCTTGTCATCATCATCATGCATGCATCATGATAACAACTATCACATAATAAATAATTGTAAATCATTTGTTCCACTTATTTCAATGGGTCCTTTTCCATATGCAACCCTTGCATATGGGTCCATTTAATTTGTGCTATCATGTTAGTCAGTTTATTTTGCTGCACTATTAATTTGTCATGCATCATATTGATTGTGCACCATGCCATGGCAATGAGTGTTTACATTCCTGTTTTGTTTGTTTGCTTCTTCTCGAATAGACGACGACGTTGAGGCAGACGACCTTTACAGCACCCCTTCTGAGGATCTAGCTCAGTACCCAGCTGTTGAGTTTGCAGGCAAGTTATCACTCACATGAACCATTGTGTTCCTTTCAACCCTGGTTACCGATACTTTCCGTTGTCTATACTTGCTAGCCTTAGTGGTAGATGTTTCTGTTACGAACCTATCACATGAATCCTTTAACCCTGAATATTGCCTCATCACCCCTCCTACAACCCTATTGATTGAGCCAGTGTCTTACTAGCATGCTTAGGTTGTTTTGCTCGAGTCTGTTACCCGTTACTTTCAGTTACTATTTCATTATGTTCTGGGGGGCTCGATGTTTAATCAATCAATCAATCTTGCTAATGTTATTACTGTTAATAATAATTTGATGATAAGGCACCGGCAGGAGGCCCTGTGTGGTTTTGAGGCCTGCTAGTGTCGACCCTAATAGGAAAAGGGTCTTGTCTACTGATCCATGATGAGCGCACTACCCGCATGTGGGAAGCGAGTATGGGCGCCCCCCTCAATTTGATTCGATTCGCATCTCGTCCAAATCATCTCATTTAGTTCGTGCTTTCTATTTGCCGCATGCATGTTTTGCGAGCCCAGCGCAGGGTGGAACTTTTGTAGTCGGCATATAGGGGGACACGTTCTTAGAGTGCTGTGAGGGTCCATTTTCTTCTGGGCTCGATTAGCCGTGCGCCCAAGGTGCTTTGGGCTTGATGCAGAGAAGAGTTGAGTTGTGTTGAGTGCCCCGCTTGGTGGGAGGCATCCCATCTGGCGGGTTATTCATACGTGTACGGCCAAATTGGTGCAACCCTGCTGGGATAATCTTCTCGAGAAGCCGTGTTTTCCGCGGTTATGGACTACTTGGTGAAAGTACTGGCTAACAAGTACTCAGGACAACTTCAACTTAATGATCAATCATGTTTCACCCAATGATTAATAACTTGACTAGTAATAGGTTATTCCCACAATAACTTGATTCATCTTAATCCAACTGTGTGAGTTATCCTCGGATTGCTTCTTTGGATAAGGGGCGAGATCCAGGATGGGTTTGGTTGAAGTTATCTTCCAGTTGGTTACAACCCTCGATCTTATCCCCTTTCTAATAGTTGGAAATGATAGAATCTCTGTAGTTGGTTAGCGCAGCCAGTTGCAGCATCTTATGTACCCCTCCTTTCCGTTGAACCCAAGTCATCTGTGCTTGTGTTGACGGGCTATACTTTGGTGAACTGTGAGTCTTGCTTGCCAGTACTTGGATGTACTGACCCCGTTGGGGCTGTGGTTTACGCAGACTACGGCTACGGCTACGATGACCACCAGGATGGCTACTTCGTGGAGTTTGACGAGACTGCAGACGAGTAGATAGCTGGACCAGGGCTGGATCCAGGACCTACGTGGATGGGCTTCGTCTTCTTTATTTTCTCCGGCTTCTTAAGCCTGTTGGATTTGTCTGTACCCAGACACCTTTGATTGCTTCCGCTGATGTAATGAATGTTCTGTTGGGACATGTGTCCTCTGGATGATTGTATTTGCGATCTCTGCCTTAGTGAAGGCCAGTTGCAACTTTATTTCTATCTTTTGTGTCTTAGAGATAAGTTGTGATCATCATTCCTTCAAAGCTGTTGACGTACCGTGCGTGCTTGTTATGAAGTACGTCGACAGTAGTGCCTATGACTCCTAATGGATAGTTTACATCGACGGTGGAATAGTAGGGCTTGTGTTGTCGCGCATAAGCGCAGGCCTACCAGGAAGCTGGGACGTGGGAGCAGTTATGCCCCATAATCCAAGCACCTACTATCCAGTTCATACGATGAGTATCCCTTAGAAGCCAGGGTGCGACAAATGGTATCAGAGCCTGTCTGCCTGTAGGATCCCTTTTTACTGGTCGCAGTTGAGTCTAGAAACTATTTTGTAGCTATATAGGAAAAATGAAACGTGAGAGTAGGAATTCTGCCATTTTTCTTCTTTCCCCACCCACCCACCCTTTTCTGGTAAGGAAGTGCAACGTTGTTTTCTGTTCTCACCTAAACTTTCAAGTTAGGATTTCACGTGTTTTGGGTTCTCTGTAGTACCTCAGGAGTTTTGGTCTCGAGTTTCCCGATGTTGCTTCAATATCCTGTTCCTTTCGACATCCTTTTCGTCCGTTGAACCTTGTTGTTTTCCACTTCAATTCTTCTACTGGAGTCTAATCAAAACCTCCCAAATCATCTGCAGATGTATCTTAGGTTCTACCCGCAGGTGGTTCGGATGACTCGCTGTGAGAGCACCGCCGGTTATCCGGAGATGCTGAGGGACATGGTTACCTATCTGGGGTTCTGTTGGGCACCAGAGTACCAGGTCTACGAGCAGCAGCGAGAGTTTGACCAGACCTGCTACCGGGCTATCGTCTACATTCTGTCGGATGATGGCAGGAGCGTTGTCCACCGCTACGAGGCAGTAGGTTCCACAGTGGATATGGCCGTGCAGCAGGCAGCTTACGTGAGTCTCACCGTCCTCCGTGCTGACTACTGGGGGTTTGATGATTCCATCTATCGTCACATCCCCCGTGGTTACATCACGGCAGCGGGAGTTCACTTCACCCTCCACAGCAACCTGGATACCTACGAGTCTGATAGCTCCAGGCTGCACACCACTGCTCAGTTCGTGAGGCACAGTGACGCCGTTGCTTCCGCACTTTCTCAGGAGTTAGCCTCAGTCAGAGAGCAGCTCCACCTTGCTCTCACCCGTCTGGCGACGTACACCACATACTTTGTTGGAGACGAGCGCTTTGCACGTATCGTTCAGACAGCTGGGTTACCGCTGCCAGATGCTGGAGGTTACGAGCCGATCAGAGGCCCACTTCTCGACCTCGGAGCTGGTTACACAGGGATTCCCCGCTATGGAGCACAGGGAGACGATGCTTTCTACTTCACCACACCGAGGGTTGCTCTCAGGGCAGTCCCGCTCTACGTGGATCGTCGTCATACCTACTTCCGGGGGATTCCTCCGCACCGTATCTCTCGTCGTACTACTCACCGCCGTCCTGCGTGATGAGCATGGGAGTATCGATGTATCCATTCCTAGCTATGTTAGTTATCCTTTGGCATTCGAACCATGTATTGGTCTGTTAGATATTCTGATGTATTTGAACATGTGATGATGTACCTGTTGGTTATCTATTCATGCGTCGGAATAATCTATCTTTCGGTTACCAAGTCTATCCTTTTCTGTTGTTGTGCTAAAATGAATTTCTGTTCAGGATGCCTCCAACCAGGAACAACCCGCCTCCGCCACCACCAATGGGGGAACTGTTAGCTCAGATGACCCAAGTGGTGACACAGATGGCCCAGATCCAGGCTAACCAGCACCACAACCAGAATGCTCCGCGAGTCAGCATTAAGGAGTTTCTGAGCGTGGGGCCGAGAGCTTTCGTGGCAACACGTGAGCCTCTGGATGCGGATGACTGGATCAGGGAGATCAACAGGGCTCTGGAGATAGCTCATGTTGCTGAGGAAGATAAGGTCAAGTATGCCACCTACCTACTGAAGGGTCAGGCAGCTACTTGGTGGGAGAACTACCAGACCATGAGAGCTGGCTATCCTATCACCTGGGGATGTTTCAAGGATGCCTTCCTGAAGCACCACATCCCGGATGGTCTCATGGAAAGGATGCGTGAGGAATTCTGCTCTCTCAGACAGGGCAAGCTGGACGTCCTCGGCTACCAGAACGAGTTCAATCGTCTCGCTCGGTACGCTGGTGACGAAGTGTCCACTGAAGCCAAGAAGATGGCAAGGTTCCGCCGAGGTTTTAACCCGGAACTGAAGTACGCTCTCACCAACATCAAGTGCAAGGACTTCGTGGAGCTTGTGAACACCGCGCTCAATGAGGAGAATGGGCGCAAGGCGTTCGAAGAGTCGCGCAAGCACTCGCGTGAGGGTGGTTCCTCCTCCAACATGACCACCCCTCCGCAGAAGCGCCGCATCTGGGTGCCAAATGGTGCTGTCACTCGGGCTCCAAATGCCCAAGCTTCTCCAGGCTTTGGTCCCCACCCACCCAACCCATCTCAGATGCAGGGTCAGAGGTTTCCAATGGGGCAGCCAAGGCCAGGTCCTTCTCGTGTCGTCACTTGCTACAAGTGCAAGGATACTGGACACTATGCTGATAAGTGCACTCAGAAGCAGCTACCCCTACCTCCTCGCCCCAACACCAACCAGGCAATGGTTCGTGCTCCCCCGGCTAAAGCCTTCAACTCCAACAACAGGCCTGTCGGGAGGAACGCGAGGGTGAACCATATCAAGGCCGACAAAGCTGAGGAAGCTACTGACGTCGTTCTCGGTATATTACCCGTAAACTCTTTTCCAGCTAAAGTGTTGTTTGATACTGGAGCATCGCATTCCTTTGTGTCAAAGATTTTTGCAAAAGCATACAACCTAGTTCTGGTTCCGCTAAGCAATCAAATGACTGTTCACTCTCCGGGACCACAAATGTTGACATCCAAGATAAGCATGGACAATGAGATCCTAATTGGAGGTCGCATATTCCTTGCTTCACTCATGTTGCTGGGAAATTCTGACATTGATGTCATTCTGGGTATGGATTGGTTGAAGACCCACAAAGCTAAAATTGACTGTGCTCAAAAGTCAATAACTCTCTCCCACACTTCAGGCCAGATAGTCTATTCTCCATATGGATCAAGTTCTGTTCAGCTGTTCAACCTCGATGCTAAACCCCTTCCTGCAATTGAAAATGTTCCGGTGGTTTGTGAATTCCCTGACGTCTTTCCAGAAGAGTTGCCAGGGATGCCCCCGGACAGAGCAGTTGAGTTCGTGATCGAGCTTGAGCCAGGTACTGCTCCAATCTCTAAGCATCCATACAAGATAGCTCCTCCTGAACTGAAATTGTTGAAGGAGCAAATCGATATGTACATGGAGAAAGGTTACATTCAGCCTAGTTCCTCCGCTTGGGGTTTCCCAACTCTGTTTGTTGCCAAGAAGGATCAAACAAAAAGACTCGTGGTTGACTATCGTCCTCTCAACGAGAAAACCATCAAGAACAAGTATCCAATTCCTCGTATCGATGATCTTTTTGATCAACTTGCTGGAGCCTCAATATTCTCAAAGTTGGACTTGAGGATGGGGTACCATCAGATAAAGATCAGAAAGGAAGATATTCCTAAGACAGCTTTCACCACTCGTTACGGTCTATATGAATACACCGTCATGTCCTTTGGTCTCACCAATGCACCGGCGACCTTCTCAAGACTCATGAATTCCGTCTTCCATGAATACCTCGACAAGTTCGTTGTGGTATATCTTGATGACATTCTTGTCTACTCAAAATCCGAGGAAGAGCATGGAGAACACCTTCGTCTCACTCTCATGAAACTTCGCGAGCATCGTCTGTATGCCAAGTTTTCCAAATGTGAGTTCTGGATTCCAGAAGTTGCATATCTTGGTCATATCATCTCTGCCAAGGGCATAGCCATTGATCCTGAAAAGGTTAAGGCAATTGTTGACTGGAAACCCCCTAAGACGGTGAAGCAAGTCAGAAGTTTTCTTGGCTTGGCTAGCTATTGCCGTCGTTTCGTCCAAAACTTTTCCAAGATTGCCAAACCTCTCACTGATCTCACAAAGAAGGACAAAAAGTTCGTTTGGACTCCACAGTGTGATGAAAGTTTCAACCTCCTGAAGACTAAACTCACTTCCACCCCAGTTCTGGTTGGCCCAGATACTACCAAACCTTTCCAGATATTCTGTGATGCATCTCTCCAAGGCCTAGGAGCAGTTCTTATGCAAGAACGTCAAGTTGTGGCTTATGCTTCACGTCAGTTGAACCCACATGAGCAAAACTATCCCACTCATGACCTAGAACTTGCAGTAGTTGTGTTTGCCCTCAAGAAATGGAGACAATACTTGTTGGGTAACAAAACTGAAATCTTTTCCGATCACAAGAGTCTGAAATACATCTTCACTCAGCCAGATCTGAACCTCAGGCAAAGGAGATGGATTGAGAAGATTAAAGACTTTGATCTCACCATTTCTTACACTCCAGGCAAGGCTAATGTTATGGCCGATGCTCTCAGTCGCAAATCCTATTGCAATAATCTCATGATCATGGAAAGCCAACCTCCACTTCATGAAGAATTTCAGAAGCCAAACCTTGGTCTTGTCCCTGAAGGATACCTTGCTAGCTTGACAGCCAGTCCAACTCTTGAGGACAAGATTCGTTCTGAACAACTTCGTGATAATGAAATCAAGAAGATTGTAGAGCACATCAAGGAAGGCAATGATAAATTCAAGTCCTTCTCAATTGATGACAAGGGAACTGTGTTCTTCGAAGGACGCATTGCAGTTCCTCAGATTCAAAGTCTCAAGGATATCATTCTCAAGGAGGCTCATGAAACTCCTCTATCTATCCACCCTGGAAGCACAAAGATGTACCAGGATCTCAAGACTCTGTATTGGTGGCCTGGCATGAAACGTGAAATTGCTCAATATGTTTCTGAATGCGACGTTTGTCAACGTGTTAAGGCAGTCCATCAGAAAACAGCAGGTCTACTCCAACCTCTGAAAATTCCTGAGTGGAAGTGGGACATGATTGAAATGGACTTCGTTACTGGGTTTCCAAAGTCCAAGAAGGGCAACGATGCAATCTTCGTTGTTATTGATCGTCTCACTAAGGTTGCTCACTTCTTTGCTGTCAAGGAAACTATCTCAGCTAGCCAGTTAGCAGAGCTCTACACAACAAAGATTGTTCCTCTTCATGGTGTTACATTGGAAATAAGCTCAGACCGTGGAAGTATCTTCACTTCTCATTTCTGGAAGAGTTTTCAAGAAGCATTGGGCACCAAACTTCTGTTCAGCACAGCTTATCACCCTCAGTCTCAGGGGCAAGTCGAAAGAGTCAATCAGATTCTCGAGGATATGCTCAGAGCATGTGGTCTCTCCTTTGGCATGAAATGGGAGGATTGCCTTCCATATGCTGAATTCTCCTACAACAACAGCTACCAGGCAAGCCTAGGCATGGCACCATTTGAGGCACTGTATGGTCGTAGATGCAGGAGTCCAATCAATTGGTCTGGAGCTGGTGAACGTTCACTTTTAGGCCCTGACATTGTTAAGGAAGCCAAGGAGAAAGTTCGTATCATTCGTGACAATCTCAGGATTGCTCAGTCTCGTCAGAAGAGCTATTATGATAGCAAGCACAGGGATATGATCTATGCACCTGGTGATAAGGCATATCTCCGTGTAACTCCCCTCAGAGGCACTCATCGTTTTGGTGTGAAAGGAAAGCTTGCACCAAGATACATTGGTCCTTTAAACATCCTCTCAAGACGTGCAGAAAATGCTTATCGTCTTGAACTTCCAGAAAAACTATCCAAAGTGCACGATGTGTTCCACGTGTCACAGCTCAAGAAGTGTTTCAAAGATCCAGATCGTGCAGTTGATCATGATTCCATTGAACTGCAAGATGATCTATCTTATGAGGAGCACCCTATTTGTATTCTCGATGAGACCGAGCGTAAGACTCGCAACAAGAGCACCAAGTTCTTGAAAGTGCAATGGTCGCATCATTCCGATAAAGAGGCAACGTGGGAGACCGAAGAGGATCTTCGCAAGGAGTATCCGGACCTTTTCACATCTCAGTAAGGAATCTCGGGGCGCGATTCCTTCAAGGGGGCGTTTTGTAACATCCCAAGTATGAAACATCCCTTAGAATGTTTGATTTATTGTTTTATTTCAAGCAATGCATCATGTCATCATTTCATTGCATTTGTTTTATTATTGTTTGCATTGTTACTATTTGTTTTCCATCTATTTATCTTGTTTTCATAATCAAACTCAAACTATTTCAAATGGTTATTTTCATACTTGATCTGTTACAACTTTTGGAATAAAAATAACAAATAAAAACAACCATTTTATTCCATGTTATTTCACTTATTAAATTGTTGGTTTAATCAAACCATTAATCCAATCAAATAATTCCAAAACATTTTCAAATTCAAACCAATTCTCAAAATCATCACTATTTTGAATCCATGAAGTGCATCACACATTTGTATTCTTCAAATCACTTTAAAACTTAGGGGTGACCCTATTAAAAGTGTTGTTTTAAATAAAGGTTTATTTAATATTGAAAATTCCTTCAAATTGGGATTCAAATACAAACCTTATTTTAGATATCAAATTTTTGAAATCCAATCTTGGAAAATGGTTTATTTTTACCTAAATAGCTTAACTGAATTTTTCTGGAATTCTTCTCAAGCAAAACCTTAACAATTTCTTCCAAAATCTGTTTCAGCAAAAAAAAATATAAACAGAAAAATAAAAAGGAGAGAAACCTGCAGCGCGCGCGGCAGCTAACGCAGCCCAGCCCAACCTAAGCCTAGCGCGCGCTAGCCCAGCCCGCCTAGCTCCCCCGTACCGCTTCGCGATTCGTGCGGATGTTCTAATCGTCGTCGTCAAGCGGTACGGCAGCCATCTCCGCGCGCCACCGCGACCGCGCACGACTCCGGTGGCCATCCCATCGCCCAGAGCCCTATAAAGACCACCTAGGCACCTGGCACCAACCCCCTAGCCCTAGGTTTCCGCTCCCTCCTCGCTGCGCCGCCAATCTCTCCTCCCTGTCGCCAGATCCCACCTCTGAATCTCACCGGCGGCAGCTCCTTCTGAACATGGCCATGGCGCCGCCACCCTCGACTCCCTCCTAGCCACCAAAACCTTGGAATCAGTTCGCCACTCTCCCCTCTACCCGTTGAACACTTGATCGCGAACGGTAAGCATCTGTTTCGCCGCCACGGTTCTCTCCTCTCTCCGGCCACCGTGGCGCCCTTGACTGAAACCGAGAGGATCGTCTCCGTTGCAGGGCCTCTCGCCGTCGTTTGAGCACGGGAACGACATCGCCACCTTTCCCTCTTCGTGTTGGACACCCGATCGTGCACGGAGGAGCCGGGAGACAGCGCCGCCGTCCTTGACCGCAACGTCACTGTCGCCGTCAGCTACGTCACCGTCGAGCTCCCTCGGCCAAATTCCGGTGAGATCCACCGTCTCACTCACCCCTCTCCCTCCTGTTGCATCCGCACAGTTCTGCGCACGTCCTGCACCCCCCAGATCCACCTCTAGCACGCAAGCATCCGGTGATCAACGCCGGTGAGTTTCTGTCAGGCGAGCAACACTTTGCTCGTCAGTTTCGTCAGAGAACACCCGGGTTCTGAACCTCAACCTCTGTGCGTCGCGGTTACCTGACAGCGAACGCGCAGTAGCGCATTGGTTACAGTCGAACGCGCGCAAGAGGGAGACCG
Organism: Alopecurus myosuroides; assembly: GCA_028641055.1. NCBI lineage: Eukaryota > Viridiplantae > Streptophyta > Magnoliopsida > Poales > Poaceae > Alopecurus > Alopecurus myosuroides. The sequence continues at coordinate 472,213,271 of CM054057.1, read as the reverse complement.
CGGGTTCGAGTCCCCGTCTCCCTGGGATTAAAATCCCTCTTTTTGGTTCGAGCGCTGACAGCCCTGGCCCAGCTGTCAGCCACTCGTGTGCCACGCGGGCACAGCGAGCCACGGGGCCCCCCCTGACAGTGTGTGTGTACGTTCCAGTGGCGGTAACAAAATGATTAAAACAAATCTGTTTAAATTCTATTTCTTTTTAATTGGCAGAATAAAGCAATAAACTTTAAAATTCAATAACTTTTAATCCGTAAGTCTTATAAATAAAACTTGTATATGTTTTCTGTTCCAAATTTAATAATATTTCCAAATAACCTATTTGTGTTCTGTTTTGAGTTTTCAAAATACATTTAAAATTCAAATTTGGATAATTCAAATGTAATTTGCAATAATTCATAAGTAATTCATACTATTTCCAAATAATACAAATAAAATATGTTTTTCACACCATTTTGAATATCCTATTCAAATATAAAATTTGTTTCATTGATTGAATAATTTAAATTGCCTAAATAATTTAATACTTGTTTAATTCAATTAAATTGGGTAAAATCATAACTTGCTTAATATAAAATATTTTTGAACATGCAAAATATGTTTTCAAACCACCAAAGTGTGAACTTTTCAAATGTGAATTTGAATTTATGGTTTGAACAAATAAATTCAAATAATATCCAAACTTGTTTTAAATTCAATTAAAACTTGTTTAATATTGTTTAATTCATAATAAATTCATCCTAATTCAAATTTCAATATTTGAAACATGTAATCCAACTAAAATTTGTTGTTCTTTTCAAATACAAATTTTATTAATTGTTTTGCACACTTTAAATTGGTGAAAACAATAATGGTATGTGTGGCATGTTTAAGTAACCAAAATTTTCCAAACTTAATAAATAAGTTCTAAACTTGTTTTATTCCTTTCCCTTTGCATCAATCATTGTTATCTGTTGTTATCTTGTCATCATCATCATGCATGCATCATGATAACAACTATCACATAATAAATAATTGTAAATCATTTGTTCCACTTATTTCAATGGGTCCTTTTCCATATGCAACCCTTGCATATGGGTCCATTTAATTTGTGCTATCATGTTAGTCAGTTTATTTTGCTGCACTATTAATTTGTCATGCATCATATTGATTGTGCACCATGCCATGGCAATGATTGTTTACATTCCTGTTTTGTTTGTTTGCTTCTTCTCGAATAGACGACGACGTTGAGGCAGACGACCTTTACAGCACCCCTTCTGAGGATCTAGCTCAGTACCCAGCTGTTGAGTTTGCAGGCAAGTTATCACTCACATGAACCATTGTGTTCCTTTCAACCCTGGTTACCGATACTTTCCGTTGTCTATACTTGCTAGCCTTAGTGGTAGATGTTTCTGTTACGAACCTATCACATGAATCCTTTAACCCTGAATATTGCCTCATCACCCCTCCTACAACCCTATTGATTGAGCCAGTGCCTTACTAGCATGCTTAGGTTGTTTTGCTCGAGTCTGTTACCCGTTACTTTCAGTTACTATTTCATTATGTTCTGGGGGGCTCGATGTTTAATCAATCAATCAATCTTGCTAATGTTATTACTGTTAATAATAATTTGATGATAAGGCACCGGCAGGAGGCCCTGTGTGGTTTTGAGGCCTGCTAGTGTCGACCCTAATAGGAAAAGGGTCTTGTCTACTGATCCATGATGAGCGCACTACCCGCATGTGGGAAGCGAGTATGGGCGCCCCCCTCAATTTGATTCGATTCGCATCTCGTCCAAATCATCTCATTTAGTTCGTGCTTTCTATTTGCCGCATGCATGTTTTTGCGAGCCCAGCGCAGGGTGGAACTTTTGTAGTCGGCATATAGGGGGACACGTTCTTAGAGTGCTGTGAGGGTCCATTTTCTTCTGGGCTCGATTAGCCGTGCGCCCAAGGTGCTTTGGGCTTGATGCGGAGAAGAGTTGAGTTGTGTTGAGTGCCCCGCTTGGTGGGAGGCATCCCATCTGGCGGGTTATTCATACGTGTACGGCCAAATTGGTGCAACCCTGCAGGGATAATCTTCTCGAGAAGCCGTGTTTTCTGCGGTTATGGACTACTTGGTGAAAGTACTGGCTAACAAGTACTCAGGACAACTTCAACTTAATGATCAATCATGTTTCACCCAATGATTAATAACTTGACTAGTAATAGGTTATTCCCACAATAACTTGATTCATCTTAATCCAACTGTGTGAGTTATCCTCGGATTGCTTCTTTGGATAAGGGGCGAGATCCAGGATGGGTTTGGTTGAAGTTATCTTCCAGTTGGTTACAACCCTCGATCTTATCCCCTTTCTAATAGTTGGAAATGATAGAATCTCTGTAGTTGGTTAGCGCAGCCAGTTGCAGCATCTTATGTACCCCTCCTTTCCGTTGAACCCAAGTCATCTGTGCTTGTGTTGACGGGCTATACTTTGGTGAACTGTGAGTCTTGCTTGCCAGTACTTGGATGTACTGACCCCGTTGGGGCTGTGGTTTACGCAGACTACGGCTACGGCTACGATGACCACCAGGATGGCTACTTCGTGGAGTTTGACGAGACTGCAGACGAGTAGATAGCTGGACCAGGGCTGGATCCAGGACCTACGTGGATGGGCTTCGTCTTCTTTATTTTCTCCGGCTTCTTAAGCCTGTTGGATTTGTCTGTACCCAGACACCTTTGATTGCTTCCGCTGATGTAATGTATGTTCTGTTGGGACATGTGTCCTTCTGATGATTGTATTTGCGATCTCTGCCTTAGTGAAGGCCAGTTGCAACTTTATTTCTATCTTTTGTGTCTTAGAGATAAGTTGTGATCATCATTCGTTCAAAGCTGTTGACGTACCGTGCGTGCTTGTTATGAAGTACGTCGACAGTAGTGCCTATGACTCCTAGTGGATAGTTTACATCGACGGTGGAATAGTAGGGCCTGTGTTGTCGCGCATAAGCGCAGGCCTACCATGAAGCTGGGACGTGGGAGCAGTTATGCCCCATAATCCAAGCACCTACTATCCAGTTCGTACGATGAGTATCCCTTAGAAGCCAGGGTGCGACACAAATTCTGCGTGTTATCTGTTGTTCCATTGGGAATTAGTAGATACAGGACCACTCGTAGTCTTTGATTACGTTGTGCAAGTGTGTGGAGTTGAGAATATCCAAAGGGATTGAGAGCTGTTGCATTGGCATCAGGGATCAGCCGGAGAGGTTTCAGCGAGACACAAGTTATCCATCAAGTTATCGTGTGAGTTCATCGAGAAGATCGGGCAACCCCTTATCAGGCGCACCACTAGGAGGTGCACCACTGATTCTGTGGAGCATCAGTGGCGCACCACACCCATGTGCGCCACTGATACCTGCCACACATGTATTCTCCAGAGAAGGTGCCGATGTTTCGTATCAGATGGGCCAAGAACATAGATAGAGAAAGCCAGAGATCTCTCACGTCCTGGCGGCAGCGGCGGCGGCAGAGCATTGCGCAGAGGCGGAGGTGGCAGGGACCTAAAAGTGATGGGGAAGGCTGCCATTCTCAGCGACCCCTGTATCTTGTCATCCATACAGAGCCGCCCTCCACTCGCATGCCCCCGCTGCCGCCGAACATGAGCATTGCATCCCTGACTCCCGGAACGGCCGCTGCGTGACGCCCACGCTGTAACCTTCTTGCCAGATCGCCGCCCGGGAGCCCCGAATGCTGCCCCTCGCTGCAGATTTTTTTTAACGCTCGGCGGCGGTTGTCTTCTCTGATTTTCTCCGTGTTTTGCATTTTGGGGATTGATTTGGATTAGGAGGCGTTGTTTGGGTGTGGAACCTTCTATCCGTTTTTGCCGAGGCCTATTGTTTCCTGTCGTGTCCATGATTGGCCGAGGCCGGCTCACCATTCATTCGGTGTCGCTTTCCGTGCTGGTCGTCCTGTCCCGATCCTTAGGATTGTTATACTGGATTCTTTTCCCTGCTGGATTTTTTGTCTTAATTTTGTTCTGTATCGATGTACTGGCTCATCATTTCCACGGTGTTGTTTGCCTGTTTGGTGTTCTTTTGATTGCAGCCTATGGGGGGTGTCTGCTGCTGGCTGTTTGTTTTGTTCCCTTGTTTCGTTCCCTTGCTGATTAGTTTCTTGCATAGGTGAGGAGTGAGGACTGCTTGTGTGCTTGGTTCTTTGGCTTGGTCGCTGGATGCTATTGAGAGATACAATGGCGTTTAGCTTGATGGGAAAGCCAATGAAAATTGAGCTCATTGGAAATAATACCGAGCCACACCCACTGACACCTTTAATGTACAACCATGCTTCTTCAGAGTTCAGACTACAATGCAATTCCAAACATGTTAGTTTTGATTGTTCTTGAATTTCTTATGTATGCACAGTGAAACAATGAAATATCATTTTTTTTCTTCTTCTTATACATAGCCTTTCTCTTGCACTGTGACGCCCCGAGATCGGGCATTATGCAGATTTCAGCATTCCCGCCAAAATCCACATAATAACCGATTCCAGGTTGCCACTTGTGATAACATTACAATAGTTCACGAATATTCCACAATTACAACAGAAGCAGATAGATACAAGATGACTCAGACGAGCCAGGGATACAACTGATACAATACAAAGATCCAAATAACAGCGGAAGAAACAACATAGCGTCCGGCTACGGACAAGATACAAATTGGACTAAGAGTCCTGAAGATAACCGAGAGTGTCCAATCCCTGCCGAGGCCAAGCCGGAGGGATTCCCAAGCTAACGTCGTCAGACTTCAAACCTGTTGACTGCAATGTTGAATATGCAGCCACGAAAAAGGATTCGTGGGTCAGTACGGTTAAGTACTGGCAAGTGGATAAACCATACTCACAAGATACCGGCGTAGCCAGTCATCACAAGATACAAATACTTTGGGATCAACGGAAAGGAAGGGACTATTGCAAATAAGCGACAGCGGGCTGCACTAACCAACTACAGAGAGATACTACAACTTCCGGCTAACAGAAAGGAGATAAGACCGAGTATCGTAACCATCTGAAAGTAACTCCAAACAAACCCATCCTGGATCTCGCCCCTTATCCAAAGAAGCAATCCGAGGATAACTCACACAGTTGGATTAATGAATAATGGATCAGGTTGTTGTGTCAATAAGACTATTACTAGTCAAGTTATCATTAGTAAGGTGTAAGTTGTTTTGAGTACTTGTTAGCCAGTACTTTCACCAAGTTGTCACATAACCGCGGACAACACAGCTTCTCGAGAAGATTTATCCCTACAGGGGTGTGCTCCAGTACCCGTACACACTCAAGCCACCAACTAAAACTCAGGTTGGCTTGACACGACCCAAACCATCTCTACAACCCATCCTAGGAGCCATGGAGCTATAAGGTCCCAGCCACGCAGCCGAATACTCAGCGCAGGTATGCAAAACTCCCGCAGGACACAACACCCCAGCACTACAGGCCTCGCCCTATATGCATCATCATCATAAGTAACCATGGGGGATCCACCCATTATGCAAGGAGCAAATGGAACACCCGAACTAAGTGTGGCTCTTCGGACAAGCTGCAGATCAGGTCTAAGTCGAGGGGGGTCCCATACTACCACCCGGATGCGGTGAGCACGCTCATCATGGATCAGTAGACAAGACCCTTTTCCTAATTAAGTTCGACACCAGCAGGCCTCAAAACCACAAAGGGCCTCCTGCCGGTGCCTTATCAGCATATTATTAATAACAGGTTAATTGATTAACATCGAGCCCCCAGAACATAATAGAAGTAACAACAGAAAGTAACGGGTAACAGACTCGCGCAAAACAACCCTAAGCATGCTAGTAAGACACTGGCTCAACCAAAGGGGTGATAGGAGTGGAGGTGAGGCAATATCAAGGTTAAGGAATTCATGTGATGGGTTCGTAACAGAAACAACTACTACTAAGGCTAGCAGAAAAGAACAACGGAAAGAATCGGTAACAAGTGATGAAAGGCAGCCATATGGCAGCAAGTGAGTATACTTGCCTGAGATCCCGCAAGGTAGCAGAACTTGTCGTTGCTCACATCATCTCAACGTCCTATCCGGGAAGAAGCAACGAACCTCGAACAAACACCGGATGCATAATTACTACTACGGCAAAAGATCCAGCATGATCTAAATATGGATGCATGACAATTTAAAGATGCACCAGAATAAACTAGTTGACAGGATAAACAGATTTAAATGGACCCATATGCAATTTGAGTTGCATATGAAAAGCCCATGAATTATGGTTAGATTATTTGTTTTCCAACTAATCAACAGGTGAAGGTGGATTAGAATGATGCATGGATGAGGAAAACAACAAAATAACAATGAATAACAATAATAGATGCAAGTGAAAAGGAATTTAACAAGTGGGGAAAATATTTGTTAAGTTTGGAAAGTTTGGTTACTTAAACATGTCACACAAGCAATTGTTGTTTTCATCAAGTTAAAGTGTTCAAAACAAATAATAAAATTATATTTGAAAAGAACATCAATTTCTAGTTGGATTACATGTTTCAAATATTGAAATTGGAATTAGGATAATTTAATTATGAATTAAACAATATTGAACAGGTTTTTAATGGATTTAAAACAAGTTTGAATTTAATTGAAGTTTTATTTGTTCAAAACATAATTTCAAACTCACATTTGAAAAGTTCACACTTTGATGGTTTGAAAACATATTTTGCATGTTCAAAATTATTTTATTTTGAGCAAGTTATGATTTTATCAAATTTAAATGAATTAAACAAGTATTAAATTATTTAGGCAATTTTAATTATTCAAACCATGAAACAAAATTTATATTTGAAAAGGTTATTCAAAATGGTATGGAAAACATATTTTATTTGCCTTATCTGGAATTAGTATGAATTATTTATAAATTGTTTGCGAATTACAATTGAATTATTTGAATTCAAATTTGAATTGCATTTTGAAAGTTCAAAACAGAAAACAAATGGCATAGTTGGATAGACAAATTAATTTTGAACAATATACATATTTAGAGTTTTTTATTTGGAGTCATATTTTAAAAGTTATTAACAGATTAAAACAGGGGACCAATCTGTGATGTGTTAGGGGCCTAGAGGTGAAAGAAACAGGGGGACAGGGGCCTCTCTGCAAATTCCAGATCCAGATCTGGATCTGGTCCTTCTCACCGGGGCGGCCGCCAGCCACAGCGGCTGACTTGCGGGCCCGAGGGCCACGCATGCGCTGACTGGCGCGGGTGTTGCCACAGTGGCATCCAGGGCCGATGACATGTGGGTCCAGTGCGTGCGCAATTAAATCGCAAAAAGGGGCGGGGCAGCGCGTCCGCGGGGGATCGATCCCGGGAGCGCCCGCTGCGCGCAAGGGGACAGGACCAGTGCAGTGATCGTGCGGTTGTGATGGTATTCAGTCGAGTGGGAATAAGAGGCAAACACCGCGATGCGTTTTAACTGTCGACCGAAAATCGACAGCGCTCTCTGAAACTCTGAAACTGACGGACAGGGCATCGATCGCCGGCGATGCTGATGCCCGATTGCGCTGTGCGTGTGTGCTTGTGCTTACGGGACCACGGACTGGAGGCGCGCAGGAGGTCGTGGTGGTGCGTGCAGCGTGTCAGCACAGAAGAAGAATACGAGGGAGAAGGAGAGGGGAACGGGGCGCACCTGCTGCCGTTCGAGGAGGCAGGTGGCGGCGGTGCTGTCGCGGAAGCGTGCCGGCGTTGGGGTGCGTCCCGTGTCCCTTCCTGGACACGAGGAGAAAGCCCGGACCGCGGCAGTTCCATTCCCCATCGAGGCACGGCGATCGACGGCCCCGGGAGGCGACTGCGGAGAGGGTTCTGTCGTCGGAATTGGAGGTGCAGGGAAACAGCAGAGAAGGGATGAGGGTGGAGGGAGGAGAGACGGCGGCGCTAGGGGAGAGGAGAGGGGTAGTGCGTGGTTAGGCTAGCAGCAGAGGGTAGGGTGGGGTTTTAAGGTGAGCTTAACCTAGTACGGCAGGCCATCGGCGTGGGTGGGGAGGATCGATTGGTTCGGTAGCTGTTCGTACATTGCTGACGACAGAAAGAGGTAGACGACAGAAGGAGAGGGGAGGGGTGCTGGGCCAGAAAAGAAAAGTGGGCTTAGGGGGAGAGAAGGAAAATGGGCTTGGGAAGAAAAGGGAAAGGGTGGGCTGCCTCTCCTTTTGGGATTTTCCTTTTCCCCCCTTTTTTTTTGCAAGAGATCAAGAGGGAGAGAGAGAAAGGATAGGGGTTTTGGGGTGGTTTTTATTTTATAATTAAATTTTATTGATTTGCAAACAATGAGTAAAAGCAAGGTTAGTAATGATTTTCAAAATTTGGAAAATTAGTTTGGTTTTAAATGGTTAGTTGGATTTCAACTATTAGTTTGATTTGGAAAGAAAAATTGGAAAGCAACAATTTTTATTTAATAAACTCAAGCAATTATGCAAACATTAATGAATTTAATAGTTTGCAAGAATTTGATTTTTAAACCACCATTTGATCATGCCCATTATGATTGGAATGATTTGAAATTTAAGTTGAGTTGGAAAGTTACCATTAGGGTTTTCAACAAGAGGGAAAGTTTTATTAACAAGCAATTCAACTTCAACTATTGAAAAACAATTGGAGTTGTTTAGGTTGCCATGTTTAATTATAAATTTTTGGACATGTTTTTTAAAGTTTTAATTGGTTTGAATTTTGGAGTGGTTTGGAAAACATGATGCAATGCTTATGTGATGCAGGTGATGCAAAGCAAAAGGAATCAAACACTTTCTACCAAAGGTAACACCCCCCAGGTGTTACAGACGACACCACTAACAAGGGATTGCGCCCTCGCAATCCACCTGCTAACCCGGGAGGGGAAAGAAGTTCGACTATCGATTCTTCATGCTTCCAGTTGATCTCCTCGACACCACTAACAAGAGATTCTTGCTCGGGCTGACGACGATGTTCTTCCACCAGGAATCTTCCGATGATCGAACCTATTAGGTTAAGGGCTCAGAAAACGTCCACCCACGTAGGATCCTAACACTTTGAAAGATAGACAAGAGGGGGAGACTCCAAAACAAATAAGATCGGAGGAGAAATAGAATAGAGATAAGGAGAAAACAAGAATCCTATTGAGATGTTTTCCCAAAATAGCTTAGCAGAAATAGTTTTTGACACTCTAGAAACAACGACCGTTAGCGAGGTTAACCTACAGGCTTTGCGGACCCATTGCTTCGATAACCATTCGTATCGAAACAACATCGGGAATCGGAAACCTGGCTCTGATACCATTTTGTGACGCCCCGAGATCGGGCACTATGCAGATTTCAGCATTCCCGCCAAAATCCACATAATAACCGATTCCAGGTTGCCACTTGTGATAACATTACAATAGTTCACGAATATTCCACAATTACAACAGAAGCAGATAGATACAAGATGACTCAGACGAGCCAGGGATACAACTGATACAATACAAAGATCCAAATAACAGCGGAAGAAACAACATAGCGTCTGGCTACGGACAAGATACAAATTGGACTAAGAGTCCTGAAGATAACCGAGAGCGTCCAATCCCTGCCCAGGCCAAGCCGGAGGGATTCCCAAGCTAACGTCGTCAGACTTCAAACCTGTTGACTGCAATGTTGAATATGCAGCCACGAAAAAGGATTCGTGGGTCAGTACGGTTAAGTACTGGCAAGTGGATAAACCATACTCACAAGATACCGGCGTAGCCAGTCATCACAAGATACAAATACTTTGGGATCAACGGAAAGGAAGGGACTATTGCAAATAAGCGACAGCGGGCTGCACTAACCAACTACAGAGAGATACTACAACTTCCGGCTAACAGAAAGGAGATAAGATCGAGTATCGTAACCATCTGAAAGTAACTCCAAACAAACCCATCCTGGATCTCGCCCCTTATCCAAAGAAGCAATCCGAGGATAACTCACACAGTTGGATTAATGAATAATGGATCAGGTTGTTGTGTCAATAAGACTATTACTAGTCAAGTTATCATTAGTTAGGTGTAAGTTGTTCTGAGTACTTGTTAGCCAGTACTTTCACCAAGTCGTCACATAACCGCGGACAACACGACTTCTCGAGAAGATTTATCCCTGCAGGGGTGTGCTCCAGTACCCGTACACACTCAAGCCACCAACTAAAACTCAGGTTGGCTTGACACGACCCAAACCATCTCTACAACCCATCCTAGGAGCCACGGAGCTATAAGGTCCCAGCCACGCAGCCGAATACTCAGCGCAGGTGTGCAAAACTCCCGCAGGACACAACACCCCGGCACTACAGGCCTCGCCCTATATGCATCATCATCATAAGTAACCATGGGGGATCCACCCATTATGCAAAGAGCAAATGGAACACCCGAACTAAGTGTGGCTCTTCGGACAAGCTGCAGATCAGGTCTAAGTTGAGGGGGGTCCCATACTACCACCCGGATGCGGTGAGCACGCTCATCATGGATCAGTAGACAAGACCCTTTTCCTAATTAAGTTCGACACTAGCAGACCTCAAAACCACAAAGGGCCTCCTGCCGGTGCCTTATCAGCATATTATTAATAACAGGTTAATTGATTAACATCGAGCCCCCAGAACATAATAGAAGTAACAACAGAAAGTAACGGGTAACAGACTCGCGCAAAACAACCCTAAGCATGCTAGTAAGACACTGGCTCAACCAAAGGGGTGATAGGAGTGGAGGTGAGGCAATATCAAGGTTAAGGAATTCATGTGATGGGTTCGTAACAGAAACAACTACTACTAAGGCTAGCAGAAAAGAACAACGGAAAGAATCGGTAACAAGTGATGAAAGGCAGCCATATGGCAGCAAGTGAGTATACTTGCCTGAGATCCCGCAAGGTAGCAGAACTTGTCGTTGCTCACATCATCTCAACGTCCTATCCGGGAAGAAGCAACGAACCTCGAACAAACACCGGATGCATAATTACTACTACGGCAAAAGATCCAGTATGATCTAAATATGGATGCATGACAATTTAAAGATGCACCAGAATAAACTAGTTGACAGGATAAACAGATTTAAATGGACCCATATGCAATTTGAGTTGCATATGAAAAGCCCATGAATTATGGTTAGATTATTTGTTTTCCAACTAATCAACAGGTGAAGGTGGATTAGCATGATGCATGGATGAGGAAAACAACAAAATAACAATGAATAACAATAATAGATGCAAGTGAAAAGGAATTTAACAAGTGGGGAAAATATTTGTTAAGTTTGGAAAGTTTGGTTACTTAAACATGTCACACAAGCAATTGTTGTTTTCATCAAGTTAAAGTGTTCAAAACAAATAACAAAATTATATTTGAAAAGAACATCAATTTGTAGTTGGATTACATGTTTCAAATATTGAAATTGGAATTAGGATAATTTAATTATGAATTAAACAATATTGAACAGGTTTTAAATGGATTTAAAACAAGTTTGAATTTAATTGAAGTTTTATTTGTTCAAAACATAATTTCAAACTCACATTTGAAAAGTTCACACTTTGATGGTTTGAAAACATATTTTGCATGTTCAAAATTATTTTATTATGAGCAAGTTATGATTTTATCAAATTTAAATGAATTAAACAAGTATTAAATTATTTAGGCAATTTTAATTATTCAAACCATGAAACAAAATTTATATTTGAAAAGGTTATTCAAAATGGTATGGAAAACATATTTTATTTGCCTTATTTGGAATTAGTATGAATTATTTATAAATTGTTGCAAATTACAATTGAATTATTTGAATTCAAATTTGAATTGCATTTTGAAAGTTCAAAACAGAAAACAGATGGCATAGTTGGATAGACAAATTAATTTTGAACAATAAACATATTTAGAGTTTTTTATTTGGAGTCATATTTTAAAAGTTATTAACAGATTAAAACAGGGGACCAATCTGTGATGTGTTAGGGGCCTAGAGGTGAAAGAAACAGGGGGACAGGGGCCTCTCTGCAAATTCCAGATCCAGATCTGGATCTGGTCCTTCTCACCGGGGCGGCCGCCATCTACAGCGGCTGACTTGCGGGCCCGAGGGCCACGCAGGCGCTGACTGGCGCGGGTGTTGCCACAGTGGCATCCAGGGCCGATGACATGTGGGTCCAGTGCGTGCGCAATTAAATCGCAAAAAGGGGCGGGGCAGCGCGTCCGCGGGGGATCGATCCCGGGAGCGCCCGCTGCGCGCAAGGGGACAGGACCAGTGCAGTGATCGTGCGGTTGTGATGGTATTCAGTCGAGTGGGAATAAGAGGCAAACACCGCGATGCGTTTTAACTGTCGACTGAAAATCGACAGCGCTCTCTGAAACTCTGAAACTGACGGACAGGGCATCGATCGCCGGCGATGCTGATGCCCGATTGCGCTGTGCGCGTGTGCTTGTGCTTACGGGACCACCGACTGGAGGCGCGCAGGAGGTCGTGGTGGTGCGTGCAGCGTGTCAGCACAGAAGAAGAATACGAGGGAGGAGGAGAGGGGAACGGGGCGCACCTGCTGCCGTTCGAGGAGGCAGGTGGCGGCGGTGCTGTCGCGGAAGCGTGCCGGCGTTGGGGTGCGTCCCGTGTCCCTCCCTGGACACGAGGAGAAAGCCCGGACCGCGGCAGTTCCATTCCCCATCGAGGCACGGCGATCGACGGCCCCGGAAGGCGACTGCGGAGAGGGTTCTGTCGTCGGAATTGGAGGTGCAGGGAAACAGCAGAGAAGGGATGAGGGTGGAGGGAGGAGAGACGGCGGCGCTAGGGGAGAGGAGAGGGGTAGTGCGTGGTTAGGCTAGCAGCAGAGGGTAGGGTGGGGTTTTAAGGTGAGCTTAACCTAGTACGGCAGGCCATCGGCGTGGGGTGGGGAGGATCAATCGGTTCGGTAGCTGTTCGTACATTGCTGACGACAGAAAGAGGTAGACGACAGAAGGAGAGGGGAGGGGTGCTGGGCCAGAAAAGAAAAGTGGGCTTAGGGGGAGAGAAGGAAAATGGGCTTGGGAAGAAAAGGGAAAGGGTGGGCTGCCTCTCCTTTTGGGATTTTCCTTTTTCCCCCTTTTTTTTTGCAAGAGATCAAGAGGGAGAGAGAGAAAGGATAGGGGTTTTGGGGTGGTTTTTATTTTATAATTAAATTTTATTGATTTGCAAACAATGAGTAAAAGCAAGGTTAGTAATGATTTTCAAAATTTGGAAAATTAGTTTGGTTTTAAATGGTTAGTTGGATTTCAACTATTAGTTTGATTTGGAAAAAAAATTTGGAAAGCAACAATTTTTATTTAATAAACTCAAGCAATTATGCAAACATTAATGAATTTAATAGTTTGCAAGAATTTGATTTTTAAACCACCATTTTATCATGCCCATTATGATTGGAATGATTTGAAATTTAAGTTGAGTTGGAAAGTTACCATTAGGGTTTTCAACAAGAGGGAAAGTTTTATTAACAAGCAATTCAACTTCAACTATTGAAAAACAATTGGAGTTGTTTAGGTTGCCATGTTTAATTATAAATTTTTGGACATGTTTTTTAAAGTTTTAATTGGTTTGAATTTTGGAGTGGTTTGGAAAACATGATGCAATGCTTATGTGATGCAGGTGATGCAAAGCAAAAGGAATCAAACACTTTCTACCAAAGGTAACACCCCCAGGTGTTACATGCACCCGGTGGTATTTGTATAATCCTTTGAAGGAATCTATCATTTTTATGCATCATGTTTATTAAGTCTGTCCTAAACCATAATTATCTAGTCAAATAGAAGTTTAGAAGAGTATGTGGAGATGCATATGTTTAGACTCTGATACACCTGTTGATCTTTGTTAACGTTTCAATCTGTTTCGTTCTTAACAATCGAGATCATTATTCTCAGTGATCATGTATCCATAGACTATACTGAGTAATTTCTCCTACAGATGCAGCTGCAAGATAGTAGTATTCACATAGTAATATTGTCCAGTCCAATTGGTCTTATAATCTTGTGATGGTTGAATCCTGTAATATAGGGCTTTGGTTTGCTGCCTAAAAATGCAAAGCCAAATATTTTTTTGGAGCTCAACATGTTTTGATATGCATTTTCACTCTGTAAACGATTTATGGCTTAAAATTGCCATGTTGTGCATACGGTGGTTCTGCAACTTGTTCAGTTGAGGACTCCAATCGATATCATAAAATGAGATACAAAGAATGTTGTGCTATATATATCTTAGGTGCACCGTGAACCTCGTAAAAAAGTAAAACAAAGAACTTTTTTTGTTACATTGAAAGGGTCAATGAGTAAAAAAGTGGAAAGTTTGATACCACAAATATTAGAGCTCCTTGGTAAGAAGAATTACTATTTTCAACACTACGATTTCTCATGCTTGCCTCGGTGGGTTAGTATGTACAAGTGAATGATAAATTAAAAAGTAAAAAGATCCACTTTTCATCCCTGAGCTATTGTAGTAGAATTGAACTTGTGAATTAGGTTACTTTACCCCATGTTTGTTTCCCGAAACGGATTTGTGCTTTTGGAGAAGGAAAGGTATCAACACTTTTACACGTCAACACCAATTATGCCTGCATCTTAACTTTAGAATCTAGGAAAACCACGTAATTGGGGAAAGCACTAATTTTTGTTTTTGTTTTTTAATAGACTTTTAGAAAATTAAAAAAACAAATTTTCCAGGTTAACATTGAATTTTCCGTTTAAATATTAGGATTTAGTTTACGAAGTTCAAAATATTTATTAAGATTGGCTATTAAAAGAAGCTTAGCTACATGTCATATGTGGACTATTAAATCCGTTTTTAGGCTGACTGTTGACTATTTCAGATTTTGTTCTATATAAATTTGAATTTTATTAAAAATTCTTATATATTTTTTATCTAGGTTAAAACCAAAAGAGGGGTCAAGGCGGCGGTGCCGGTGGCGAGAAAGCGACTCTATAGAAGGCAACACCGTTGCGCAGGAGCTAGGACACAACAAAGGCCAACCATTGTTCATGTTTGGTTATATTTTAATGTATCTGGCTGTTTAAGTTTTGGGTTACATGTTCAGATAGTTTTGGGTTGCATGTTCAGATAAAGAAACTAGATTTGTAGTCATTATTGATATTTTCATGCTTCTGTATGTAATATGGTTAAGTGTTAAATTTTTATTGTGCCAACAACTTGCTTCATCCACCCCTTGGATTTAGAGGATGTTTCCTTAAAAAAGACAAAAGGTCATACCAAATATACTGTGTTTCCACTTAATAGTGGTTTTGGTGTGTTTGTTTCTATTCAAAGCTCTCGGTGGATAAATAAAATCCTTTCTCCTATACACACAAGTATTGCCCTTGGGTGTCTCCCAGCATGAGATAGTGTTTTCCCAAGAAAAAGACCCAGTAAGCATGCCATACTACTATACCTTTTGAGACAATTGATCAATGGTTATTCTCTTAATGAATTATGTCTTTGTTTAGATAATCTATGCTTGAACTGTAGTGGACATTCCATCGTATAGGCTACATCCATCGTATAGGCTACATCTGCCATTAAGACAACATCACTAGAAACAAACAAGTTACACCCGTTAGGGTCCTAGATGAAAACACGTATCAGTGCACCTTGTGAGCCATACTGTGTGAAAACGCCATGCAGCCGGCATGGCGAAGCGCGCATGTCCGTCAAGTGTTATTTAACCATGAAATGAGGCATGCATGTAATCTCCGCCACCATTTTTTTCTTCAGATTTTTTGATTTTTTTATAAAGGGAAATATATTAATATCAAGAAGACATTAAAGTACACCCAACCTCCACAACAACTCGATATCAGTACCATACCGAGAAACCGAGGATGCATACAACCAAAAAAATAAAAAGAAAGAAACATATGACACAACAACGAACACCGCCCTAAGACAACACAAGGTTTTCGAGAAAGGTTTTCCAAAAGCAACACCTTCATGGAGTGAACATGCCGCCTTCGCCGTCACCGAATCCGGTTATAAAAGACAAGATTCTGGGTTTTCACCCTGGAAACAAGGTCTACTGAAGACGGATCTGAATGGGACAACCCTACTTAGATCCTCTGGCATCCGTCGTCCAGCCGCTGCTCCCTCCCTTGACACCCACAGAATCGCCGCCACCCATATTGCTTCCTACAACCTCATCTGCAGATCGGGAGGCGTAGTACCAAGAAGGTTGTAGTAACCGACAGACCGATTCCACGCAATCAGATGCCGTAAACAAAATCTTCTCCTCATCGCGCATCAACTGCCTCCTCGAGTGGTCGTCATCAGCTTGGCCTTGCAAACCGCGCCGCGACAAGCCTCAAGAATTATCCTCCCCATTAACAGTGCCCAACCACCACACTCATAGATCTGAGATGAGAGTGAAATTGAGATCTATGGGGCAGTTGGGACGTTGCATGTGCGGCGACGAGGCTAGATAACCAATAGAATCCAATACTCCAAGGATGAGTACGGCCAAGATACGAACACTAACTCACTTCCGGCAACGCCGCCTAAATTGGATCCACTCGATTTGCATCCCCACACTTCAGCACCCCTACTATGCCCGCGTCACCGCTGCTGCATCACCTCAAACATTCCTGATCCGTTAGGAGAAATTGATTGAAGCCTTGCCGCTGGGAGCTGGTTTTTACAATGTCTTACTTTTTTTTTCGAAATGTTTTACTATTTTTTCCTTTTTTTAATTCGGACAGAGCATATAGCCTCGGGAGCCATTGTGGATTTGCGCTAAATGGGACCCAATTAAGAACTATATTCATGTTTAAACATTGTAGGATATTCAATGTTCTGTAGCAAATAATGTGGGTCCCAAATATTCTTGAGAAATAAGGATAGGAGATGCCCCCATGGACCACTTGTTCGATCTGTGTGTAGCAATATAAGAGCATAACGATGGTTCATAAGGTGCTAAGCATATTTTTTCGAGAAACAAAATACTCACTAGCAAATGAGTGCATGTACAGGACATTGTAGCTGCATGCCACTATGCTGTGTCATGCATGCGTATATTGCAGTCGGAGCTGTGAGGTATCGAGAAAAGATGTTGTAGACATGTCATGTAGTGGTGTTCCTCGTTATTCCTATCTACCTCTAGATTTCCATGATATAGTGGATTTGTCCTCTGAACTAGTAGTATAATTGTTGATTTTCATCTATGATATTCAAATACTATTACTAGTCACTGTATTAGATGGTTAATTAGAAGGTCAGCAACATTCTAGTCTAGCGTGCGTCACAAGTGTACTTCTACTATTTTCCTTTCTTAGTTTTAGCCGTTTTGACGATCACTTCACAAGTTATAGAGTCCAAGTGTATGCGCACAATTTTTGGTTTTGTGTTCGATCTTGTCATGGCGTGGCTACCGAATTCTTGTTCGTTGTGCCTGGTTCTTGAGCAAATGATATTACACGGCCTGGATTGCGAAACATTAGTTCTAGCTTCACAAATAAAATGATCAAATACTAGCTTCACAAATGATCACAACATTCACACTAGTTCAATTCAGCTCTTCTTCGGTAATGGTAAGACCGTACGAGCATGTATTAGTTTCAGATAGTTGGTCCCACCACGGCCCACGCCTAGTTCTTGCCGGCTCCTTATAACTGACGCAATCAACCGATTCACCCTGCCGAACGACGAGCGTTCTTCAATTTCAGCAGCTTTCCTCGCACTTATCGCATGACCCATATACCAGACTGAGATTCGTCACGCAGAATCGCCATCAAACAATGTAAAGTTTCGGAGGAAAGGCAGGGCGTCGACCAGCACCATGTGTTTGAGCGTTTGAGTTGAACTTTGGGGCCGTGTACGATACATTTGGTAAAGCTGGATGGTTTTAAGTCCGTAGGTTCGTTTATACACTTAGTTTCAGGTAAATCAAAATTTTGAAACTCGTAAACAGACTATCTGCATATGTCGAGGGGCACATCTAGAAGTCTTTAAATTCTATGGCAGGCCTATTTGGTTCGTAGGGCTCAGAAAACCATATGTACAGGAAAGCAAAACACATGATTGAAGCGCCATTTCCACCTAATAATACTACAAAATTTGAGTTAGCTCCAAAGTGTGTTTGATTGTATGCGTCGCTGGAGAAAAATAAATCTATTATTTTCAACATGTTTGAGTAGATGGAAAGATTATTTAAGATGTAGTACAAAGCACACATCCTTAGAAAAAAATCCTATTGAATTCAAGCATAATTAAGAAAACCGTAAAATTCTTAATGATTCAAATCTTCTAGCATTTATACGAAAATCCTATGAATAGAAGATACGTCCAACTCAGCCTGTCACACTGACTTCGTTCGAATTACGGATTTTATGATTTAAAAAGAAATGAAATTCAGCAGAAAAATCTCTCTCCTTTAGGCCAGGTGGCCGCCGTTATGAAAATGTGACCGTGGACAGTATACTTAAGGTATTCCCATGTTTTGGTGTGGCACAATCAAATATTTATCATTGCACATGTATGTGCGTTCAATCTCAGAATTCACATGTTATGACATTGCCACATCGGTATCTAGGCTTACATACTACATTTTTATAAATAATGTTAACTAAATAGGCTCTCTGAAACTAGTGGAAGTGGGTTACATAATTTAAGTGAGATAGGCACGGCTAGACTCTATATCACTCTTGTATTATTATATTTAGATAATGGAAGGGGACTTTTCCGGACTCTATAAATGTTAATTTTGTTGGCAAGTGTTCAAATTTGTTACAAGGTTGGCAATCTTGTATAGTTCAAACTATTTGGACTAGATAACTGATAGTTTGACGGGGATTATAAATTTTACAATGGTTATATGTTGGCATTGACGGACAATAAACTTTGTGTTATCCACAACTAAATAGAGTACCATCGAAATCCGTATTAAATAGTATACACAAACTCACCAGCCAGAAATCAATGAATTTAAAAACTAGTACAAGATATACAGTTCAACCAACCCGCATGGAATATGTGGTGAGCAATCCAAAAAATATATACAGTTCAACCAATACTCAGCGGTAGCTAACCACATCAATTTTGTCAATATTCAGTATTTATCTTTATCACCAACCTTCTGTGCAAGTTCTGACCCAGCTTCGTTTCTTCGTGTTGACATGTGGTATTATTTCCACTATAAATCACTTCGTACTCAAACTAGTATTATCCCCCTTGTACGGAATGAACTCATGTTCTTTAAAAAAACAAGAAAAATGAAATGACATGTGTGGTAGTGCCTCTACAAAATTATTTCCAAAATCCTATTTTGGGCCACTGGTTTTTCTTTTTTGCACAGAGCACCACCAATGTCATTTGATCATGAAATACGGCATGCATGTTGAACACTCGTATATGTTCGTCACCCGTTTTACAGATTTTTTTAATGTTTTACTTTTTTTTTCCTTTTTTTTTTATTAAGGCAGAGCATATGACCTCGGGAGCCATTGTGGATTTCCGGTAAATGGGACCCAATAAGACCCATATTCATGTTTAAATATTGTAGGATTTTCAATGTCCCATAGCAAATAATGTGGGTCCCAAAATCTTTTTGAGAAATAAGGATAGGAGATGCCCTCATGGATCACTTGTTTTATATGTGTAGATATAAGGGCATAACCAGGCAAGATGAGATCACACCCCGGGCCACCTTCATTGCTACAATAGCTACGGTAGCTACGGCACCAAGGGAATAGCCTGTGCGCCATGCTCACGCCCTGGGCCATGGCCAAGGCTGCCTAGGGTCTGGCTCCGCCCCTGGGCATAACGATGGTTCGTAAGGTGGTGAGCATCTTTTTTCAAGAAACAAAATACTTACTAGCAGATGAGTGCATGTTCAGGACATTGTGCTGCTTGCCACTATGTTGTGTCATGCTTGCGTATATTGCAATCGGGGCTGCGAGGTATCGAGAAAAGATGTTGTAGACATATCATGTAGTGGTGTTCCTCGTTATGCCTATCTACCTCAAAAGTTTCATGATACGGTGGATTTGTCCTCCGAACAAGTAGTAGGATCCTTTAATCTCGTCTATGTTCTTCAAATACCATTACTAGTCACTGTATTAGATGGTTAGAAGGTCAATAACATTCTATTCTAGTGTGTGTCACATGTGTACTTCAGTTATTGTCCTTTCTTAGTTTTAGCCGTTTGGATGATCACTTGAAAACATAGAGTCCAAGTGTATGCGCACGATTTTTGGTTTTGTGTTTGATCAGGTCACGGCCAGGCTAATCGAATTATTGTTCATTGTGCCTGGTTCTTGAGCAAATGATATTACACGGCCTGGATTGCGAAACGTGAAATCATAAATTCACAAATGAAATGATCAAATCCTAGCTTCATAAATGATCACAACGTTCACACTAGTCAATCCAGCTCTTCTTCAGTAATTGTACGAGCATGTACTATTAGTTTCAGAGAATTGGTCCCACCATGCTGCCTACGCTTATTTCTCTTGCGAGCTTCTTATTATTGACGCAGTCAACCGATTTGCCGACGTTAAAAATAACCGATTCGCCCTGCCAAGCGACGAGTGTGCTTCAATTTCAGCAGCTTTCCTCGCACTTATCGCATGATCCATACCAGACTAAGATTCATCACGCAGAATCGCCAACCACCATTGTGGAGATTCAGAGCAAAGGCAGGCGTCGACCAGCACCATGTGTTTGCCATGTGAGATACATTTAGTAAAGCTGGATGATTTTAAGTCCATAAGCCCGTTTCATACACTTAGTTTCAGGTTAATCACAATTTGGAAACTCGTAAACAGATTAGTCATCTGTTGAGGGGCACATCTAGAAGTCTTAAACTCTACTGCCAGGCCTATGTGGTTAGCAGGGCTTAGAAAACCATATGCACAGGAAAAAATGCAGATGATTGAAGCGTCATTTTCACCTAATACAACAAAGACTGAGTTAGCACCAAAATGTGTCTTTGCATGCCCGAGGGAGAAAAAAGAAAACGATTCTTGTCAACATGTTTGAGTGGATGGAAAGATTATTTAAAATGTAGCGCAAAGCACATATCCCTAGAAAAAATTCCTATTGAATTCAAGCTTGTAAAGAAAACCAGGTATGTCGGCGAAATTCTTAATGATTCCGATCTTCTAACTATTCTAGGAAAATCCTCTGAATAGAAGAGACGCTGAACCGTGGCCTCCTTTTGAGGCTCTTTTATTCAAATGAGTTCACAGTAGGACTTCGGCGGGTTTTGATCTTCAGAGTATTTTTATAAAATTTATTTGATTTGTAGGATTGAGCATTATTTAAAAGTTTGCATGTATTTTAAGAAAAAAATTCAATCGAGTCCGAACTCATGATATTTCTTTTGGTTCTATGACACCTGTGGACAATAACTCTAAAGTATCCCTATGTTATGGTGTGGCGCAATCAAATATTTTTCATTGCACATTAATGTGCTTTCAATCCCAGAATTCACATGCTATGACATTGCCACATCGGTACCTAGGCTTTCATACTACATTTTTTATAAATCCTGTTAACCAAAGAGGCTCTCCGAAACTAGTGGAAGTGGGTTACATAATTTAAGCGAGATAGGCAAGGTTAGACTCTATACCACTCTTGTATTATTATTTTTAGATAATGAAAGGGGGACTTTTCCGGACTCTACAAATGTTAATTTTTTTGGCAAGTGTTCAAATTTGTTACAAGGTTGAAAATCTTGTATAGTTCAAACAATTTGGACTAGATAACCGGTAGTTTGAAAGGGATTATGAATTTTACAATGGTTTTATGTTAGCATTGACAGACAATAAACTTTGTGTTATGCACAACTAAATCAAGTACCATCGAAATCCGTAGTAAATAGTATACACAAACTCACCGGCCACAAATCAATGAATTTGGAAACTAGTGTAAGGTATACAGTTCAACCAATACTGAGCGGTAGCTAACCACATCAATTTTGTCAATATTCAGCAGTTATCTTTTTCACCAATCTTTTGTGCAAGTTCTGACCCAGCTTCATTTCTTCATGTCGACCTGTGGTATCCTTTCCACTATAAATCACCTCGTACCCAAACTAGTATTAGCCCCCTTGTACAAAAAGGAACTCAGGTTCTTTAAAAAATACAAGAAAAATGAACCCAGTAACTAAATATGTCAATTGCTGAATGATCTTAGATCTCTATCTTTTGAAACGGTTTAAACTGTGATCACAATGTAAAGACGCAAGCAAAATACCAACATTTACACATTATTTTAGATAAGAAACGTTTTGTGTACATATCTCAGAAATATAAGGCGTAAACTGTTTCATGCTACAACAATAAAACCATCAGTGACTATCCGTAACTGAAGCCATGATTTTTGAGATCTATACTATTGTATTTTACAGAGGCCCAAGCTCAAGGCAATGCGTAGCCATCATCGTATTCATTCCTCAGAACTCACAGGATTGAAGTCTCACAAATTATGATTTCATTATTCACATGGCATTCTAATAACAATATATAACCTCCAACATTTATTCTATATGAATACTGGTGCCAATAGGATTTAGAAGTTCAAAGGAGCTTGTTTAGGTATTCATCCACCGTAATGTACTGGACAGCAGGGTAAAGCTCAGTGGCTTCAACTCCAAATGATGGGTCAATCTCAAAGTTAGTGTGGTCCCCCTTCACCCAGACAGAGTGGCTGATTGCCAGCGCTTTCAGCGGCACTGGAGACTCTGAAACATATCCAACAGAGCAAAATCAGGGGAAAAAATGGAACAAACATTCTTTGTGAAGAAACAAAAATAATAATTATGGAAGGAAACTAGTCTTCCAAGTGAAAACAAAGAGCGTTTACTATGACCTTGAATCTTCTTCAGGACTTCGTCTTCTGGGATGTACACCCTCTCAATTGTGTGCCCTGTTTTCTTCTCCCAGAGCGAGACAAGCTCATTATGGGACACAATGTTGCTTGGTGGCCTCAGATATAGGATCTTATTCAGGGTTCTTGGATCATCTACCGCTTTAATTGTGTATGTGCCAACGTCCTCCTCCGCAGCGAATACTCCTATTGTCAACAATATACACATAAAAGTGCAGACATATTCTCATTTCTTGTTTGATTTATCCCTTCTTTAAAATTGATATTCCTCTCTATGTAGCAAAAATACACAACCAAGTAAGGGCATCGTGATCAGAATTACCTTTTACATTTCCATCGCCTAAAATGAGAACCTTGTCAGTTGGGGGTGCAGTGACCTCAATCTGTGCAGGGTTTGGCAAAAAACGACCAGCAAAGAAGTTGGAAGAGACATATGTGTAGGGAATCCCCTCAGCTTCGATGGCACGCCTTATACGGGCTTTTGCTCCAAATACTGACTTGGCAGGCTCAACCGCATGTACATGATCCACATCATTACCAAACTCCGACGGAAAAAATCTCTGAATAGAGCTCATCACAAAAACTGACATCACACACTCATGGTATCAGTCTGTCAGATATTAAAACAGGCACATCCAACATGTTCTGATCAAAATAACCACAACAAATGCCATTCCATTTCAGCGACTTTCTTGTCCACCATGTGTTGGAAGGCAGATAATATCCTAAGTTGTTAAACTAACTACTTAGTACCAAAATGAATAGGGTCATCATCAGAAAAAATTAAGAAAATGCAATGTACGAAGTGTTTGAGGGATGCACAGCTGGTTACAACAAGAAGCGATTGTACATATAAGTACTGCCTACTCTTCAATAACAACAAATTTGAACTATATAATCAGTGTAAAAATTCACAGTAAGTCGAAAAGTGTGCACATAAAATAATTTAATACTCATGATTTGGCCATTGGAAGTCACCTTTACGCTCCCAGCTTCCTTAATTGCCGCAATAATGAGAGTTTGATCTGGTAGCTGTGCGTAACCCACAGCAGAGATCACAACATCTGCCGATTTGATGGCCGCCACAAGGCTCTCATGGTTATATACATCACCCTAATAACCCAACAGTAATATAAAAATTATACATCAGTGTCCAATCGTGAGGTGATTATTTCTACAATCAAAATAGGGTACTGAAACGATCAGATATGGTGGTTGTCCTTGCTAAAATTGTAGTTTTTTCTAGATATCATAAGAGATCGTTGGCTTGCTGAAGCCTTATCAAGTTAAAATCATAACTTTTTCGTCAAACAACATAAGGATTGTGTTACGAATATAGCTTTTGTCGCTACACGGCCATTGGCAATCGTATTTGTGCAGTGAAGACGCAAACCACAAATAAGTCGATCAGTAATAATACCCTCGGAGTGCATTTGTGGCTACTAAATTTGGAAGACTGAAGAATGTTCAAGATCCTAACATATTTTTTTAAGAATTAACTTCTGTACACAATCAATGGTAATGGTTCAAATCACCTAATCTTTAAGTCGTCCAAATCACCTGATTTGACTTGTTGGTTGAATAGAACAGTAGGACCAGGGGCGATTTTACCATGCCTCCGCCCCGGGCACGTGCCCGTGCTCCTTGCTGCTGCTGGCTTGATCGGCAGGGAGCTTCGACGGTGGCCAAGCTAGCTAGAACGTCCAGGAAGCGGCGAATCGCGACAGGAGATGTGAAGGACGTCCTTTTCCATAAATAGGCTACATACGCAGCTCCCAGGTCGCATTGGTATTCTGCAAGCCCAATAAGTATTCTATTCACTCAGCTACAAAAGAAAAACGCTACCGCTAGTCTGGCCAGTGCCCCTTACGCTCGATTTTTTTTCTGCAGAATCGTGGGCTACTTGTTCCTGTTAGACCACAAAATCACATAATTTAAGCTGTAGGTACTGTTAGTTATGTATCATTCAGAATATGTACACATATGACCCGTGGAAGACTACATTCGATCAATGGTGCTTATTTTCACATAACATGAAATATTTAAGATTTAGTTCTCTGTATACCAAATAAAATATTTTTCTTGTGGCGTGCCCTGGCTTCGACAACTTGCTAGCTCCGCCACTGAGTAGGACTATACGAATATGTTCCTCGCCTTAACAGATTTCTGAGATTTTTCACTTTATAAAACCGCACATTTCTTTGATTTCGGTCTTGCCAGTAGACACGCAGCGCACAAGGGAAGAGCAGGAAGTAGAAGTCTTAGTGTCACGAACCAGTACAGGGAATTTGTTCTCTTTGAGTCTGACCCAGGATGATAGCTAGGACCACGACGAGCTCCACGAAAGCAGAGAGAAATAGCAGAACTGAATAAGAGATACAAAGAAGAGAACTGCGGCTGACCTTGACGAGGGTGACGCCGGCATCCCGGAAGCCCTGGAGTACGGCGGCCTTGGCTGGGTCGGCGGTCGCGGCGTCGCGGACGAGGACTGCGGTGGGGTGGCCCGCGCGTGCACTGGCGGCGACGAGGAACCTGCCGATGTAGCCCGTGCCGCCTATCACCAGCACCCGGCTCTTCCCCTCTCCCGCCGCCGACGCCATGTACAAGACGAGAATATAATGAGGACAGAACAAGACGGAGAGGCAAGTCCCGACTGGCCCAGTCCGCCGCTCGACGGCGCCTTCCGATCCTCTCGTCGAGCTCCTGGTTCTCCCCGTACCTTCCCTTACCTAGGTCCGTCTCGCCCTTCGCTGTCCAGCGTCGCCGCGGGAGAGGTCAACGGTGAAATTTTGGTCCGTGCGCCACCGCTGGCAGGGCAAGGTAGTCCTCGTCGCCACGGACAGAGACGGACAAATAAATGATGTATTTTACATTTTTACTCAAATAAATTTTGAGAAAATGGAAAAGCAAACTGAACACTTTAGACTAGCCACAATGGGAGTAACATAGATGGTATCATAAGTGACACATAGACAAAAAAGATGACGTGGCACTCATTTAATAAGGAGAGATGTGTTAGTGGTATCATAGGTAGATACCGTAACATAACGCTTTCCAAGACAAGATGAGTCTATAAGTTAATAAATATGATACCACAAAGAGCGTTGCTTCACGTACGACAAAAATTGTCCGATCCCTGTACGACGTAAAACACAAGCCGTTGATTGTAAACCTGGGAAGCATGCTCGCGGCCCATCTGCTCGTCGTACGCAAATCGGATGGATATCGTCGTACGTCAAGTAATTTCGTACCACAAATATGTTACTATGCACTGTGGAAGTGTAACATAAATTAGTATCATATACATGATACTAGTATATGATACTCCCTATTGTGACTAGTCTTAGGAGTAGACTCCACTAGAATCGGAATGGACATGGCCACCAGCCCACCACTCCTAATTTATCTTACTCCCCTCGGTCTATTTTTATAAGTCATGGTATACATTTTAATTTGGTCTATATTCATATCAAAATAAGTTTATATAGATATATTTAGTGTGTAGATTCACCAATATAGATATAAACGTATATATCAAACTAAAATGTGTATGATGGCTTATACAAGTGGAGAGAGATGGATCACTCCATCTCTGGATCAAAAAACCATACCGTGACTGGATCTGCCTTAAGGATGCTAAGGGCAAAGCTTTGGTTGGGAGACACGTGATTATTGATGAAAATATTGATCTGGGGTTTAAGGTACGATTTCCAACCCACTGTGCCCTAGTTGGCGTATGCATGGTTTCTCCTACTACTCAGGTACCTGTCGGGATTCCTAAATCCTTGGATCTAGTCAAGGAGTCAACCACACCTGGGGTTTCGATTACTCCAGACACTATTATTGCGGATAATGACTCCGACGAAATATCCACCTCACAAAATTGTGCTTCGGCGGTTTTTGATTCAATCTCTATGGGACTGGATTTTTCCCACGGATTTAAATTTGCTAAAGAGGTTGATCGTCTATTTTCATCAACGGTTCATCCAACTTATTATACGGGGCACTTTATTATGGTGGTATCTTTTGCACGTTCTTGCTTCCGTCTTAATAATGATTCAGTTGCTATCGCCCTAGAGGCTGTTATTGGAGGTTTTTGTGGCAGCCTAAAAGTTTCTCATCTTAATGATAGAACTTATTCTTTCAATGTCTCCAATAAGCTGGTTGGTTTTCATATTTACAAGCTTAAGACATTTTCTTGTGATAAATTCAAGTGTGTGTTTAATCTCTGGGGTAGAGGAGGACCTCATTGGTTAAGTGAATTCAAATATTGGCAAGAGGAATGTAATAAGGAATGGACTCTTGTTAGTCCGAGCAAGAAGAAAATTCAACTTGGTTTGGATGCACTAAAGTTGCCAATGCCTCGATCTATTATCAAGACCAAAAGTTCTATTAGCAAGAAGCTGGTTTTCTCGGAATCTCTTAGCTATGATGCTTGCAAGGGATATTCTGAATCGTCTAATTCTCCGAGTATCACTTTTGGTTCTTTTACTTCTTTGGATTCATCTACTCCAATTTCCTCCGTTTCATCAGAACCTGAGGTTGTGGAAGACACTGGTCAATTAGGGCTGGCTTCTGTTATTGATGACATGGCTTTCCGGTTCTGGAAATGTGCTAGATGTTTATCCATGCAGCACGACAAATCTAATTGTCACAGTAATATCAGATGTCGTAAATGCTTTCATTATGGACATGTTGAAAAGAATTGTTTAAGCAGCAAAGCCCAAGTTTGGGTTCCAAAAAATAAGTTGTCTTCGTGTCCGTCTGGGAGTACTCAAGCGTCGCCCGTGGCCGTTACGCATTCCACTCCTCCACTCCCTGACATAGCCTCCACCACCTGTCGGTTAACCCCCACCTCTGTTCTCGGCGAAAACTCCACGAAAACCCCAATGGCGAACTTCGAGCTCAATCCGGGGAGGTGGGTTCCTCAGGGATTCCAGGTCGTCGACGGCGGGCCTACACGGCTGCCCCGTTCCTTCTACACGCCTGCTGTTCCCCCTTCCAGAACTCATGAAGCTTTCTGCGTCGCCATTATCGAACCAGAGCAGTTGCCAGAGGAAGAGCAGTTCTGGAGGCTTCAGGTTCGTAACTACATCGAGCAAACTCTTCAGAGAGTTGTAGAGGATACACAGCCATGTCTTTTTGGTACTGGACTTTTTAAGATGCATAGCGCTGCTGCGCGTACTGCATTGGTTCAGAATGGACCGTATGAGTTGCAGGAGAACATCTTTGTGCGGTTTGTTAACCATGACAACCGCACGCAATTGCACAGATCTGCTTTTGGTACTCGTACCGGATGGATTATGCTGTTGGGAGTACCTTATGACTTCCGCAATGAGAGGGATCTTGCCAATGCAGTTGCTCCTTTTGGAAGATTTCATCATTGGCATCACCTCGACGGTGTCCTGGACAGGACCCTTGTTTATGTCACCTTCATCTCACCACAGCTCGTTCCAAGAGACATTGTCTTTGGAAATTTCAGTTCTTTGGGCGCTGCCAGGGAGTCATGGACTGCACCCTGTTATATTTTATCTGCTGAATTTAATGAAGTGATGCCTCCTGATGAGGATCAGATGCCTTTGGATGGGAATCCCCATCCTATGCCTGGACACATGCATGAGGACCATGGCAATTTTGGGTTGCCACAGTTTCCAGAACTTGGCTGGAATGATCATCCACCTGCTGCTTGGCAAGTTTTTCCAGAGCAGCAGCCACAAGATGATGTTATGGAGGACCAAGCCCCTGCTTGGCAAGTTGGAGGCTGGGACCACCTCCTACCCCAGCATGAGTCCAACTCTACAATGAGCTCTGATTCTGACAATTCTGTCAATCAGAATGTTTTGATGGTCAACATGCTGCAGGTTCACACTGCCACTGCTGCACCCAATGCCCCTGGTCTCTTTGCCTGGCCATGGGTTCAGTCAAATGCCCACTTGTATGGGCCTACCTTGCCCCCTTCGATGCAGTGGGATAAGCTGTTGTCCAAATTGGTTCCCTTTTTGTGCTTGTCTTCTACCAGGCCCAGTGGGCTCTCCCCTAGCCCATTCACTATGATATCAGATGCTTCTGTTCCTTTTAAGGGAAAAATTTTTCAGTTCAATGCCAAGAGAAGATTCTTCAAGGCACAGAGGACTGACAGAAATCTATACCTGGAGGATTCCTCTAGTACATCTGGACCACTGCCCTCTGCTACTATTGAGGAAATTGATTCCTCCACTCCAACTGCTTCTGCTGTCACCGCAAGGAAAAGAAGGAGGTGCAAATTAAGCACCCCATCTATGGAATCTTCTGTCAGGCGTAGTACTCGACAGGCTGCACTGAGTAATGGCTTCAGGTTGGTGGCCATGCAGGAAAACCCACAGCCCAGGAAGAAGCCAAGGTCTGCTAGACCTCAAGCTGACAGTAGTTCTGTCACTCCCCACACTCCTATTGTGACTCTCCAGCAGGTGGGGAGAGCTCTTGAGATTGCAGAGGAAGAGCTCACTAAGGACAAGCTTGATGCTGATCCTGATTCTCCAAAAGACCAAGGAAATTAATGTTAGACAAAATTTTATGTATTGTCTTTTGGTCTGGATTTCTAATGTTTTATCTTATCACCTCCTGGAATTATAGTTATGTAATGGATCTATTTCCCAAGTGTTTATCTCTGAACCTGATAGGCCCCTATTATTGTTACTCTGCTTTGATGAATGGTGTTCGTTTGGTAGCTGGCTGGTCTAGCTATTTTGTTCCTTTTATTATCTTTGTCAATGGATAATACACCACAATTTTCATTGGATTGGAGAGTGATGGATTGGAATATCAGAGGCTTAAATGATAAAAATAAGAGAATTCTGGTTTATAACAAAATTGAAGAGAGCCAATGTGCAGTTATCTGCCTGCAAGAAACTAAGTGTGAAAGTTTTGATCACAGTTTTATTAGATCCTTTTGTCCAAAAAGGTTTGACAAATTTGTCTTCTCTCCTTCTGTGGGAGCTTCTGGTGGAATTATTGTTCTATGGAATAGTTCCATTTTTGATGGAGAATTGATTGATTGTTTCAAGTCTGCCATTCAGATTAATTTTACCTCAAAACATAATCTCTCTACATGGACTTTGGTTACTGTTTATGGTCCCTGTAGTGGCCCTGACAGGGACTTCTTTGTTCAATGGCTTTTTGATTTATCAATTCCTACTTATGAAAATTGGTTGATAGTGGGAGATTTTAATTTTATTAGATCAGTGGAGAACAGGAACAAACCTGGAGCTGATATGAATGATATATTCATTTTCAATGAAATTATTAGTCATCTAGGCCTGATTGAATTGCCTTTAAAAGGTAGATCCTTTACTTGGTCTAATATGCAAGATCAACCTCTGCTTGAGCAACTTGATTGGTTCTTTACTAGCACTTGGTGGACTTTGAACTTTCCTAACACTTTGGTTATGCCCTTGGCTAAGTCAACATCTGATCATGTGCCATGTGTTATTTCCATATCCACCAACATTCCTAAAGCTCAGATTTTTCGATTTGAAAATCACTGGATACATCAACCTGGTTTTATGGATCTTATTGCTAGAGTCTGGAAGTGGCCTGTTAGGAAGAATAACATAGCGGCCACTATTACTGCTAAATTAAAAAACATCAGACATGAGCTCAAGAGATGGGGTAGAAATCTTTCAAACTTGAAGCTATTAATTGCTAAATGCAATAAGGTGATTTTAATCTTGGATACTCTGGAGGAGGAGAGAAACCTCAGTAGACCTGAATTCAATTTCAGAAACATTGTTAAAGCTCACTTGCAAAAGTTGCTGTTATCTCAGTCTGCATATTGGAAGAATAGATGCACTATCCGTTGGGTGCAACTTGGTGGTGAAAATACTAAATTTTTCCATGCTAAAGCTACAGAGCGTTATAGATTTAACACTATAGCTGAAATTAAAAACGAGGAAGGTGTATCTTTAATAGATCATCATCACAAGGCAGCTGCTTTTTGGACTTGTTTCAAGAACAGAATGGGAGTCTCCTCTGTCACTTCACAACTTTTAGATCTCTCCAATATCCTACATCCAACTGTTAGTTTACAATGCTTGGTTGAGCCTTTTACTACAGAAGAGATTACTTCAGTTATGAAATCCCTTAAGACTGATAGAGCACCAGGCCCTGATGGTTTCAATGGACTCTTTGTTAAAAAATGCTGGGAGGTGCTAAAGGAAGATTTCACAAAGCTCTGCCATGATTTCCATTCAGGGAATTTATCTTTACAAAGTATTAATGACTCATATATCACTCTTATCCCAAAATCAAACTCTCCTGAAACTGTCAATGATTTCAGACCTATCTCCTTGACTAATACTTGTCTCAAATTTGTCACCAAGCTTATTGCTAATAGGTTGCAAAATGTGATTTGTGATACAATTCATGATAACCAATATGGTTTTATTAAGGGAAGAACCATCCAGGATTGCCTTGCTTGGTCTTTTGAGTTTCTGCATCAGTGTCAACAGTCCAAAAGAAAAATTGTGGTTCTCAAGATTGACTTTGAAAAAGCCTTTGACACTTTGGACCATGATGCCATTATACAAGTCCTAAAATTTAAGGGGTTTCCAGATTTATTCCTCAATTGGGTAAGAGAAATTTTAGCATCAGGTTTTTCTTCTGTTCTACTCAATGGAATACCTGGGAAGAAATTTCATTGCAAAAGAGGAGTTAGACAGGGAGATCCTTTGTCTCCACTTCTTTTTGTTGAAGGAGCTGATTTATTACAGAGTTTAGTAAACAAAGCGTACTCTGATGGTCTACTTTCCTCTCCTATCCCAGTCCGTAAAGATTTTCCTATAATTCAGTATGCTGATGATACCATTGTGGTGCTTCCAGCATGTGCCAAAGACCTGGATGTTTTCAAGGATATTCTCAACACTTATGCTGCTTTTACAGGCCTGAAAATCAATTTTCATAAATCATCTATAATTCCTATCAACTTAACTGCTGAGGAAGCTAATGCTCTGGCTGAACTTTTCCAATGCAAAACTGGGTCTATGCCTTTCACTTATCTAGGCTTGCCTATGGGTACCACTAAACCCACTATCAAGGATTTCTCTCCTTTGATTGATAGAGTTGAAAGGAGACTTTCTGCCACCTCCTCTTTTTTGTCATATGGAGATAGACTGGTGCTAGTGAATTCTGTGTTATCATCCTTGCCAACCTATTATATGCTTTCTCTTGTTATTCCTACTGGTGTCATTGAGGTTATTGACAGAGCAAGAAGGCATTGCTTGTGGAGTAAAAGAGGAAAGGAAAAAGCTCAATCACTTGCAGCTTGGCATATGGTGTGCAAACCAAAGAAAAAGGGAGGGCTGGGAGTAATTAACTTGAAAATCCAGAACTCTGCCCTTTTATTAAAACATCTTGATAAACTTTATAATCAGGAAGCCTTGCCTTGGGTGCAACTTGTTACTGATGCTTACTATTATAAGGCTGTTCCTCATGCTGTGGTTGAGTCTGGTTCTTTTTGGTGGAAAAATATATTGGCATTATCTGGGAGTTACAGGAACTACACTACATGCTGTGTGGGCAATGGTTTCACAATATTGTTTTGGGAAGACAAATGGCAGCCTCAACCTCTTAAGATAACCTTCCCAAGACTTTTTTCTTTTGCCAAAGACAAATTTCAGTCTGTAAATGATTTCCTGCTTGGCACAGATTGTCTCCAGAACTTTGCTTTACCCCTGTCAGTTCAAGCAAATGAAGAGCTTAGGTTATTGAAAGGCATGATTGGTCATTTTACATTGCAACTTGATATTACAGATCAATGGAAGAGCCCACATTCTAGTGGCAGATTACGTCCTAGCTCATTTTATAAACACCATTTTTCGGATGTCCCTGATGATCCAATTTCTTTTGCAATTTGGAGGAGCAAGTGTCAATCTAAGCATAGATTTTTTGCTTGGCTTATCCTGCATGATAGAATTAATACCAGGGACATGTTAATTCGACGACATTGGACCATTAATTCATCATCTGATTGTGTCCTGTGCCCTGACCATGTTCTTGAGGATTGGAGACACTTATTTTTCAATTGTACATTCAGTACAAGGATTTGGAACTACTTGCAGATTCCTTGGATACCTGGCACACCATCTTATGCTATCATGTATGCCAGAAAGCATTTTGCTGGTTCTTGTTTTGTGGAGATTGTGATCCTGGCTTGCTGGTGCATCTGGAAGCAAAGGAATGGATGGATCTTCAAGAACATCAAGCCAACTTTCAGAGGTTGGAAGGCCCTGTTTACACAGGAAGTCACTCTGCTTAAGTACAGGGTGAAGAGTGCAGACTCTGTTTTTTTGACATCATGGATTAATTCACTCCCATAATCTTCTTGTACATATTGTACATTTGTAAATAACTTTTTATTTATTTAATAAATGGGGGGCTGTGGGGGTTTCCCCCACAGTAATGGTGTCAAAAAAAAACAAGTGGAGAGAGAAAAGTGGAGAGAGAAGATATAAAGGCTCAGCCCCAAAGAGGCTCCGAATACGCACACTGTAGTTCAACCAAGAGAGACTACAGGGGGTTTTGTTTCTCTCTCCTAGGGCTAAGGCGGCGGCCATGGCGACTGCCTCCTCCAAGGGTTTGAATCAAGTTTTGTGTCGCTCCTGCGCGGGCGATCTCGATCTAGTGCTCTACCTTTCCGCTGGTGTGCCCTAGAAGGCCCTCTGATTGATTCGCTCCGCTGACTCGGGGCGACAACGGGGCAGTCATAGACTGCTACCCGCCCTTGGTTAGAGGTTGCGATCGGGGAGAGCTGACGATGACGGGCTCGGTAGGGGTGAACGGTGCGGGCAAGGCGGTGATGATGGCTCCGGAGAAGGAGTCGGAGGTGAGTCAGGGGGGAGAGCAGGCCTCCTCTCCGAGGGTGGAGGCGACCGGATCCGAGGACCACGTCTCAGAGATGATGGGACGCCTCAAGCTCACGGCGGCGCAAGCGACGGCAGTGATCCTGGACGACGGAGTTGAGAACGTCCCGGTCTACTCTCAGTGGGCGATCGCGGGCAAGGTTCTGGCCCCGAACACGTTGCATATCAGTACGATCTCTGCCGCGCTGCGACCGACGTGGGATAACCCGCGTGGCCTGATCTTAAATCCGGCGGGTAACAATCTGTTTGTGGCCGAATTTGAGGCAAAAGCTGACAAGACTCGTGTAATGGATGGTCCTCCATGGGTTGTTGCCAAGCATGCGGTGCTGTTTCGAGATTTCAATGTTGATCTGAAGCCTAGCGATATGTTGTTTAATGGTTTGAAGATTTGGGCTCGGATATTGGACTTACCGTTTGGGTATATGCACATAAAATGTGGTGAGATAATTGTCTTCTCTCTCGGCATTGATGGTACGGTTCCGCAGGTGGACTGTGATGCCACGGGCAGGTGCTGGGGCAGCCATATGCGTATCCGGGTAGAGGTTGACATGGATAAACCGCTCCGGTGGGGAGTCACGGTCACTTCTCAACGCCGGAACGCGACGGACTGGTTCGAGGTTCAGTATGAACCCCATTATTGCTTCTCGTGTGGAATAATTGGCCACTCCTCCACAGAATACAAGAACCCCGGGGAAAGGGATGCGGATGGGAAGCTCCCGTACTCGGCGGATATATTGTTGGCTCCTGATGAGAGAAGGAAGAAGGCTCAGGGAGCAAGATCATCGAGTGACTCGGTTTCGGCTGAACAGGGACGTACGCCATCGAATTTTGGGAATGACAAGCCAAACCAGTCGGCGGTGAATGGTGGATCAACGAGGCAGCAGAAGAAAAATGAGGAAGCTGAGGTATCTTCCCCTCAAAAGAATAAGAACCAACCTCGTGATCGCACTAATGGTGCCCGCTCAAATAGAGGCTCGGGCAGAGGAAAGGAATCCACCCGTGGTGGTGGGGTTTTGGCTTTGACTGTGGGTCAGAAGCGCAAACCACAACAGCAGGTTTACCGTGCGAAAACACCTGAACCGTGTGAGGAGGACAACGGAAACACGCTGGCTTTGATTGTGCACCAAAGGGCATCCGGTCAGAGCAGTTCTAGAGGTTGCTCTGATGACCAGAGCGGTGACTCATGTAAGAAATTGAGGAAGACAAGTGATGTTGGATCGGCGGATCAGGCGGGTTCTGCGGAGCAGACCCGCCAGACGCAATGATTTACCTAGGTTGGAACTGTCGCGGTCTCGGGACGGACGCGACAGTTGGCGAGCTTCGCTGGTTGGTGAAGACTCATCGTCCCACTCTCCTCTTCTTGTCGGAAACCAAGATGAGGGATTCCAGAGTTAGAGGCTTCATGTGGTCGCTTGGCTACTCTGGATGTTTTGCTGTCAGCAGCGTTGGGCTCAGCGGTGGTCTGGCCCTTTTTTGGTTGTCATCGGTGTCAGTGTCTATTCAGAGTTTCAGTAACCGGTGTATTGATTCTTTGGTCACACTCGAGGGAGGCATGACATGGCGTACAACCTTTGTTTACGGAGAACCAAGACGCGATCATCGTCACGAGTTTTGGGATCAGCTTCGTGTTTGATGCAAGAATTCGAAGGGCCCGTGGGTCTGTTGCGGTGATTTTAATGAGGTACTTAACCAGGACGAACACTTGGGTCCGAGGGACCGTAAAGACTCGCAGATTACGGCTTTCAGGGATTGCTTGCAGGACTGTGGCCTTATGGATTTAGGGTATGAGGGACCTAAATTTACTTGGTCCAACAGGCAGAACGCTGAGACTCTTGTTAGAGTGCGTCTTGACAGAGCAGTAGCTAACATGGCCTTTTCACAGCTGTTCGAGAATTGCAAAGTGGACAATCTAATTACCACGTCGTCCGACCACTATGCCATCCGGATTAATTTGTCGAAGGATGGGAGGGAGCCTAGAGCTGCGCCGGTCTCGTTTTCCTTTCGTTACGAGGCCATGTGGGCTCGGGCTCCTGATTACAAGGAGGTGGTGGAATCTGCTTGGGTGGCGGGCAGCGAGGGATCCCCTTCTCTCGGCTCTACCTGGGCCAATTTGAACCGAATGGCGCCTATGCTCAAGGATTGGAGCAAGGCCACCTTTGGGTCGATTCACAAGAAGATCCGCAAGCTGGAGAATAAATTGTTTCTATCGAGGGGAGCTCAGCTTTCGGATGCTACTGTGAAGGAGGAACGTGATATTGAGCGCCAACTATGTGATTTGTTTGATTGCGAGGAAATTATGGCACGACAACGGTCACGTGTGGAGTGGCTCCAGGAGGGAGGTCGCAATACAGCCTTCTTCCATGCAAAAGCTACAGCTCGCAAACGCACAAATAAGGTGTCCTCACTTGTGCGAGATGATGGCTCGGTTTGTGACTCACAGGGAGGAATTAAAGGTATGGTTCATCAATTCTATGAGCAACTTTTTACCTCTGATACTTGTGATTCAGTGGATGCAGTCCTTGATGCCATCCCAGCTAAGGTAACAACTGAAATGAATTATGATCTATGCAAACCTTATACGGATGAAGAAATTGGAGCTGCTCTCTTCCAAATGGGTCCAACGAAGGCGCCGGGACCGGATAGTTTCCCGACGATGTTCTATCAAACCCACTGGGATTTCTTTAAATCTGAGATATGTCATGCAGTGAGGAGTTTTCTGTGTGGAGGAGAGATTCCCGAGGGGCTATGTGACTCGATAATTGTTTTGATGCCTAAAGTTGCCAAGCCGAAGCATCTCAAGAATTTTCGTCTAATAAGCTTATGCAACGTCCTCTACAAAATTGCCTCCAAGGTTTTAGAAAACAGGTTGAAGGTGATTCTCCCGGAGATAATTTCTGAGTATGAGAGTGCTTTCGTTCCGGGTAGGCTCATCACTGATAATGCCCTGATTGCTTATGAATGCTTGCACACTATTCGCAACCAAAATTCCAAGAGACCCTTTTTTGCGCTCAAAACTGATATGATGAAGGCGTACAATAGGGTTGAATGGAATTATCTTCATGGGTGCCTATGCAATCTTGGTTTTGACCCCTCATGGATACAAACGGTGATGAGATGCGTAACGTGTGTCCGGTATGATGTCCGTGTTAATGGAGAGCTAACGGAGCCTGTGGTTCCATCTAGGGGAATTCGACAAGGGGATCCAATAAGTCCATATCTATTTCTTCTTTGTACGGAAGGTCTGTCAAGTTTACTGCAACAAAAGGAGGACCGGGGTGAGCTCTATGGTATTCGCAATGGTAGACTCGGCCCTCCTATATCACACCTACTGTTTGTAGATGACAGCATTTTCTTTGCAAAAAGCGATGATAGGAGTGTGGAGACTCTCAAAAACACTCTCAAGGTTTATTGTGATGGCTCTGGTCAGAAAATTAATCTTGAGAAATCCTCGGTTTTCTTTGGTCATCATTGCCCGGACCAAGTGAAAGATAATGTGAAAGCAAAGCTGGAGGTGCAGAGTGAAGTGCTAAATGATTTCTATCTTGGGATGCCGACGTCTGTGGGACGTTCTCCTTTGGCCACCTTCAACTTTCTCTATGACAAAATTTGGAAGTACCTAAATGGTTTATCAGGAAGACCACTGTCTAGAGCGGGCAATGAAACGCTTCTAAAGGCAGTGGTTCAATCCATCCCCACGTTTGTTATGAGCTGCTTTCAGCTTCCTCAAGCCTTATGTGACAAGATCAAATCCGTATTCTCTAAGAGGTGGTGGGGAGTTGAGGAAGGTAAGAAAAAGATGCACTGGCGTTCTTGGGGCTGGTTATCAACACCTAAGAAGCTGGGAGGCATGGGATTTCGTGATATGGGTTTATTCTACCAGGCAATGCTTGCCAGACAAGGGTGGCATCTCCTTACCGAGCCCGAATCTCTGTGTGCTAGGGTTCTAAAGGGGCGATATTTCCCGGCGAGCGATTTTTGGCGTGCTGCTAAGCCGAGATCGCTGTCCCATACGTGGAGAAGCCTGCTGCATGGTAGGGAACTGCTGCTCCAAGGGGTGCGCTGGGGTATTGGCAACGGCAAACGAGTGAAGATCATGACTGATAACTGGATTCCTCAAATCTCTCTAGAGAATCTGTGATCCATTTCACCAATACCAAACTTGGCTACTGTCAGCTGTTTGTTGGAAGATGATGCATCAGACTGGAATCTGGAAAATGTCCAAGCTTTTTTCGAGCCAAGGATTGCTGAACAAATCCTTCAGGTTCCCATCTCACGGGACGCGGAAGAGGATTTCGTAAGCTGGCCTTTTACAAGGCAGGTTACCTACTCGGTGCGATCAGGGTATAATTTAGCTCGCTCGGCCAAGTTTCTCAAGTGGCGGAGCGAGTCAGGCCAAGGTATCAGCTCACATGGCATGGACTGTGAGAAACAATGGAAATTGCTTTGGAAGGTGAAAGCACCTGGGAAGATGAAGATTCACCTTTGGCGTTTCACACACGACTGTCTTCCAAGCGGTTATCAATTGTTGAAACGGAGAGTGCCAGACACAGGTCCCTGCATTTTCTGTGGTTGTGTCAAAGGCATTGAGCATGCAATGCTCTTCTGTCAGTTCGCGCGCACGGTATGGCGGGAGGTTAAAACTCGTATCCACCTACGCCTTGAGCGCAAGAACTTTGCCACTCCATCCCAATGGCTCTTCGATTTTCTGGAGAGGGCATCTGATCTTCAGGCGACCACGTTGGCGGTCACTTTTTGGCAGATTTGGGAGGCTCGGAATAACACTCGGAATTCAAAGGAGAAGCCTGATCCGAGGGGCACCTGTGCGAAGATATTCGCTTTTGTTGACTTAATAAGATCGCAAAGGGACGATTACTCTCAGGTTCGCAGGTGTGAGCCCAAAGCCCCATCTATTTGGACTCCACCGCTAGAGTGTGTTGCATACGTGAATTCTGATGCTGCGATCTTTGAGTCTTCCAGGAGAATGGGGGCGGGGATTGTTATCCGTGATCATACTGGAGGGTGCGTGGCGGCATGCCGTCAGCAGCTCCGGGGTTTTGCACCACCTGAGGAAGAAGAGGCCTTGGCGCTTCGGAGAACGGTTCTTCTAGCTCGAGAGGAAGGTTTCGACAAGGTGATCTTTGCTTCAGATTGTTTATCACTAGTTCAACGCTTGAACTCGAGGATGATGGACATGTCGATGGTGGGCATCATGGTTAGTGGAATCAGGGCCCTGGCCAGATCCTTTTCTTCGGCTTCTTTCGTCCATGTGAGTCGAAAGTTCAATGGAGCAGCGCATGTGTTAGCAAAATCCTGTGGCTCTGTTACCTCGAGTGAGGTTTTTCATTCGGTCCCGGATTGTATTCGGGGAGCATTGTGTATTGATACTATTTGATCAATAAAGAGTTGTTTTATGTCAAAAAAGAGGCTCCGCCATCGCTCCTGAGAGGCACATCTTGTTTGTTTCCTGCTGGTCCGGTTGCTTTGGTTACGGTGCAGGATACACCCGCGACTGCGCATCAGGTTGAATCAACCGTGGCCCATATGATTTCAGAGCCGAGATGGAAGTGGGAAGCTTTGGCTAATAGTGTGAATTCTTTCACAGTGGCCTTCCCCTCTGCGGCGGAGTTGGATAGATTTGATGTCATGGATTTTGGTATTCCATCACAGTCCACTAGGCTTTTGTTCACCAGATGGAAGCCTGTGGAGATTGAGCCCAAGCTGGAGTTACATTTGGCGTGGGTTCACGTGGAGGGTGTACCACATACTCTTAGACACTTCATGGTGATCTGGGTTGTTGGCTCTCTGATTGGTTCTACCTTAGATGTTGACCTTTTGGCTCTACGTCGCAGAGGTATTATTCGCATCAGAATTGCTCTGTCAGACGATGAGGTGTTTCAAAAGGTGGATTCGGCTGGGCCTTACTTGACCATAGATGGGGTGCTACGGTTGAAGGGGTATGCGTTCACTTTCGCCCGGAAGCGGAGGACTTTGTGCTAGAGCCGGATTTTATTCCATTCATGTGGGATTTTAAGGTGCAGGGGGTTCTGCTGATAAGGGTCACGAAGACGCCGATGTCGGACAGACGAGTGTTTCTGACGTGTGGGATGGAGGACCTACTAGCATGGTCGTTGATCCCTCCTCGTCTACCAGTGAGGGGAACACTCGAGGAGTGGCTATGCAGCTTTGAAGAGTTATGCCTTGACACCGATTAATCCCTCTCCTCGTACACCTCGAGGGAAGGTGATTCTGAGCCATTCTTCTTCTCTAGAGGGTCTGGGTGCTCTCCTATCATCTATGGAGGGGTCGTCTTCGACTCGGACGGGGAGCCACCATGAGGTGGAACGGCGTTCTCCCCGTGGCGCGCAGGAAGATGCGCCGGACGACAGCCAGCATGCCGTCGCGCTGGCGGTGCAGCCCGCGGCCGGCCATTCTGGATTGGGCAACGGGCAGCTACATGTCGCCAGGTAGAGGCCCAGGACGAGGAAGGAGCTGTCCGGCCGGCTGCCAGGCCGGGGTGGCGCGCATGGGCTTGGCGGTAGTTCTCTACCTACCGCCAAGGCGATGGAGGTGGCATCGTCAGTAGGCGATAGTGGACGTGGGCCGGCTGGGACTGGTTCGGCCAGGCTGCTGTTGGCATCTCCTTGCTTCTCTACCGCCGAGGCATGTTCGAGAGAGGAGGGGCCGATGGCTGGCCGTGGAGGAGGCAGCCCGGACGTGGCGCTGGCGCACATGGACAGCGTGGATAACACTATGGTCGGGTGGGGGGGTCTACTCCACCATCGCCACTCCGCCGTGTTGCAGGCTAGTGAGAAGTGTGGGAAGCCTAGGATAATACCTAGGCGCAGCGCACGCCATCTCACAGCCGTGGATGAGGCATCTGCGACCGATGAGGACGCCTTGTCCAAGGCTATACGTCGAAAGGCGGCCATGTTCTCGCCTCCGCCATTGGGTACGCTTCTAGCTAAGCTATTTTCTTTCTTTTCAAATTCCAAGTTATCCTCTAGTTTAGGCGTTGTTGGTATTTGTTTAGGAAGAAATGAAGTAGAAGTTAATTTGTCAGCTAATGTGTTGAAGCACGTGGAATACGATCGTTTAACTGTTTAAACCATGTGCCTCTACTGTGGTTGACACTTCACCTTAGATGATGATTCATCTAAAGCCACTGTTGATGGACAGCTGTTGACTCATCTTGTGGGGTAAGTGACCGAGGTGGGAATGGACGACGGGTGGTTAGGATCTTTAATTGATCTCTATGAATCCGGTCAAAAATCCAAAGCCGCCATGGTCAAGAAGAACAAACAACTGCGGAAATCCGAGAAATCCTACCATAAAAACTAGAATAATCTTACCATAGCATTCTTCTCATAGTTGTAGATGGATAAAAACTACCCTCATTATGGCTTCAACACATCAAATAGTGAGTAGATGGATAACATAGTAGCCTTGCTATGATCTTCAACATATCAAATATCACACGCATAATATATAGATAGAAAGTACGATAGGTAAATAAGGACATAGTCTTACAATAGTACCAAGGTTCAACAAACCACAAAAATAGTAGCATCAACTAAGAGCGAAGAAAACAAATAGCGAGGATAAGACGCAAATAGATGCATGAAATGCAATGCAATGCGTGAGTGTTTCTCCCCCTTGGCATCAGACACCAAAAAGGGATAAAGATGCAAACCCAATCACTCGTCGCCCATCTCAACATTTTCCGCAATGAAGTCCTCGGGAGGAGCCTGACTGGAGCTAGCAGTAGTAGGGTAGTGCGCCGCAAAAGAGCCGAGTGAGCTAGCGTCATCGCCAAGCCAGTAGGTGTGCTGGGACTTCCACTTATCCTCTGAAATCTCGTCTGAGCTGGAAGGACCGAGGGGGACGTGAAGAGCTGTCATGATGGAACGCTGACGGCGACTAGAGGCCTTGCCCTTGCGATATGCCTCATAATCCTAATGCTGCTTATCAATGAAGAAACAATTCATCTTCTGGAGGACCCTCTTAAGGCTGAAAGTGTCAGTAGTAGGGCCAGAAGGAGCAGGAGAAGTAGAGCGGCGAACCCCTTGAGATGTACTAGGAGCGGAGGACAGTGTGCGGGTGCGCTTAGGGTGTTGAACAGCAGCTAACTCAGCCTCAACCTCAGTGATAAGGACAGACTTCTTGGGAGTCACCTTGTCATAGTTGTTGATGAGACCAACTGGGATCTTGGTCTCAATAAGAAGCTGAATGTAAGAGTCATAGATGGGTACCCTCTTTTCACGAATCACAGTCTACATCTCTTGCCACATGAAATCTAGGACATCCAATTGCTTCTTGGCCCTCATTTGAGATTCAATGTGAAAGAGAAGGTTGATCAACCACTTGCGAACCTCACCCTTCTCACCATATTTTACATTGATGGTATTGCGAAGAATAGTGTGCACAATATACCAATACTCAGAGAAGAACTTGACTTTGGAAATGTGTATAGAGCCGGTACCTTCCGGATAGGGATACCATCTTTGGCCTTCATAATGTTCTTGGGATCACCATGAATGCGAAAGTAGAACATATGATCAAACCTGTACTCGGGAATACCAAGAATGGCACCAAACTCGTCCATGGTAGAAACACACATGGTGCCACCACTCATCCAAGTCAATGTACGCGGTTGCCTCGTGGGACCACCAGCTGAGAAGTGGACAGTGGAATAAAACTCCTTGAGCAGCTCTGGGGCAAATGGATGGGCATTATTGGGACCCATGAGAGGAGTGATATTGTGGAAATCCTTGAGTTCTATGACACGGGGCCAATTGGTGCGAGCAGACTCCACATCTGTTGACCCACATAGCCATTCTGAAGCTTGCCAAGAATGAAGTCATACATGATCTGATGCATCTTGCAATAGAACCGAGGATCAGGACTTGTACTTTGACCAAACTCATAGGGATTGAATTTCAGCCTAGCCTCCTCAAAGTCAGTGGCACTAAGACCACCCCAGTTCGTGACCACGGGTTCCTTTGGATTGACCGGAATAGACGGACCCTATCTCCGTGAGGGAGTAGACCCAGCAACAACAACGGCACTCTTCTTGCGAGGGCGGAGGGAGCGGGAGACATCGGACTCATGTTGGGTACTGGAATCACCTGAGAAAAAAAATGATGCATGGAGATGGATAATGATGATGAGTGCACATGGTCGTTGTGTGAGAAATAAAAAAAATTAATCCATGAATATAAGTGGTAGCGCCATGGTGGAAAAACAAACACACTACTAATGAGGACAAAACACAATTATCAGCATTTGTATA
Organism: Alopecurus myosuroides; assembly: GCA_028641055.1. Lineage (NCBI taxonomy): Eukaryota > Viridiplantae > Streptophyta > Magnoliopsida > Poales > Poaceae > Alopecurus > Alopecurus myosuroides. The sequence goes on along the minus strand of CM054057.1, from coordinate 472,170,290 downwards.
AGTGTCGAGACATCGTAGTAGTTTTCATAGACTGGGGTGCCATGAGACTACGAGAGACGTGGGGTAACGGGATAGCGTAGTAACACAGAACACGGGATTTACCCAGGTTCGGTACGTCGCGACAGTACGGCGTACCTACTCCTGCACTTCTCACTATGTGGGACTAAAGCCCGTATAATAAGGTTACAATGTAAGGGAATAGATCCAGCTACTCGTCGAGGATGAACTTCCCGGCGAGTTGCGTAAGGCTTGAGCTTGAACCTAGAACCTTGGAACTAAAGGAACTTATTGAACTTATGAAATCTATCTCCCGTCCGGCTTTATATAATAGCCGGATTAGGGCTTACAGAACCAGAAACCTAGAAGACTACGTTTAACTTGTAACTTGGAAAGTAAGGAATCCGTCTTCTCCTCCAAGCCAGATCACGCGGGCCGTGATCCGGGTTCTTCTAGAATCCGGCTTCTGCGCGTCGGACTACTGGGCCGCCCAATGGACCTAAGCCCATTACCTTGCAGGCCACCCTGGTAGTCCAGCTCTTTTGTCTACCATCTTCTATACCCCTATTCGGTATATATCCGACAGTAGCCCCCAGGAAGGATCAAAACTCTGAAACTCCGCCTTTTGTCAAATACATTTTGTCCGGGAAACTTGATTCAGCAGTCTTGATTCTTTCTTCTTTCCTTTTGAAGAAGATGGTAACATAAAACTCGGAACTATGAAAATCCGGCTTTTCTTCTCGCGACCCTTCGCAGAAAAGGAACACGTGACACCAGCGCTTTAATCATACTGACGTAAGCGCCGCTTGGTTTCACGCGGGAAACCCTGCAACGTATCTCTGACAGATTCTCACGAGAAACGAGGAGATAGCCATCATTCCTCTGTCGTTCCGTTTCCCGGATTTTCCGGCGAGCGACACGCGTTGAACATCCAACGGTCAAAAGAGCCGTTGGCGCGTATCTAGAGGTTTTCAGGCTATAAATAGCCGTCTTCGTCCTCCTCATCAACCTTCTTCACTCCCTCACTGCCTTCACCATTGGTGCGAACGTGAGCTCGAGAGCGAGAACGATTCCCTGCCCCGACGAGCCCTTCCCACGCCGGAGCGCACCAACACCACCGAGAAAGATGGCGTCTCCGCAATCATCGCCAGTTCGCGCTTCCGTCGACGAGCTCCTGAGCGATCTAGATCCCCAACTTGGGTCGCCCAAGCACGCCGGCGGCGAGCTGGAAAAAGCTACGGCGTCCACAGCGGGCGGAGGAAACGTCTCCGCCACCACAGATGCTGCGGGACCAAGCACCACATCGACCCCGCCGTTCGCTCCCGAAACGGCGGAGGAAAAGGTGGAGCTCCTCGACGAGCAGCTTGCCGCCGCGAAGGCCGCCACCACCGCCGCCGCCGGAGGAGATGAAGAAGAGGAAACTGCAGGCAACTGGATTGCCTGCAGTATTCCCCCGGCTCTTCTTCCCAACTTGGAGAAGGAAGGCCTGGTTTTGAAGAAGAAATGGCGGCTCCCGGAAGAGGAGACCGAACCCGCGCCGCAAGAGGGCGAAAGGGTGCTTCTCGCCTCCCACCTTCTACGAGGTATGGGGCTTCCCCCTTCTTCTTTCTTCCTCCAAGTTCTAGCTCACTACAACATCCAACCTCATAATCTCCCTCCCAATTCCATTCTGTATATGGCCGGCTTTCAGGCCTTATTCGAGGGTTACCTAGGAATAGAGCCTAGGTTAGATTTTTGGTTGTACTGCTTTGGGGTTAAGCGTAACTCTTCGGAGGGCGCACTCCCAAATTGCGGAACCATTTCCTTTACTCTTCGGAGATTCCGAGAGGATTGGTTCCCCAAAATAAAAACCTCGGAATCCGTCAAATTCTGGACGGGTTCCTTCTTTTATCACCCCGACGTGCCTTTTCCTAAAAAAGCCGTCGGGGTTCCACCTTTTGTGAACTCCGCCGCTGTTCCCCAGGATAACTGGGTTACAGAGGCCGTCCAGGTTCTGCCTCCAGATCTACTAAGGATCAAGAGGCGCATCGCCAAACTCACTTCCTCCAAACCTCCTTTGACCGGTATGGACACGGTCTTTTGCTGGCTGAATAGGCGGATTCAGCCATTAGCAAACCACGGAGGCCGTCTCCTGTGTGAATACACAGGAGCCAAGGATCCAATGCGGACAACCGACAAGGATTGGCCCGCAAAGGAGCTCAGGCGGCGCATCAATCAGTTGGTCGCTTCGCGCGATCAATACACGGAGAGTCGGCCAATGTACACGGCCGACAACCCCGCTCCTAAGGTAATTTTCCCGTTATTTGGGTATAATCTTACTTCCTGGATAATCTACCTTTCGAATCTGATTGGTTTTTTCCAACAGCTTGTGGATCTTCCAGACTCGGAGTTAGCCTCCGAGGCCGAGCTGGATGCGCTGCGTACTGCCGCTACTGGTGGGCGCAAACGCAAGAAGATAATTTCTTCGGATGAAATTATCGACCTTGACGGAATCCCCGTCGCCACGTCCAGGTTATTTTCTTCTGGGTTTTTTCTTTTATGGGATCTTTTTCGTCCATCTTCGGTGTTTTAACCTTTTCCGGGTTTTTGGTTTTTAGCTTGCCCCCCTCCACCTTGAAGCCGAGAAAATTGAAGAAGCTCAGAGCTTCTTCCAACCGAGGCAGCCAACCATCTCCCGCCGTCGCCCCGGATACGCCGCAGACAATGGCGGAAGAACCTACTGCCGCCACCACCACCAAGCCCCCAGAGCCCAGCCAGCCCGTTGTGTCCGAGTCGGACACGAGGGAAAGGGCGGCTCCAGAGGTGGGGAAATCTTCTCGGACATTCGACGAGGAAATCCCCACCTTTGACAAGGATTTTAAGGCTATAAATGACGGCTTGAACGCGGCCGAAAATCACTTCGCGGAATACGCGAAAGAATTCCGGGAAAACTTAACAGGTTTGCAACGCATGAGCCAGGTATGTAACTCTAGCCCCCAAGCATTAAACAAAATGCATGCTTTTTTGCTTTGATGTTTTTATTAACCATACTTTTCCTTGCTGTGTTTCAGCAAACCTCCGAGGCCATAAACCTTGAAGTTTTCAGGAAGCTCACTATCAAGAATAAAGAAGTTCGAAGTCTTCTTTCTATTCTTGAGGAGAGAGAGGCGGAGCTGGAATCATCTCAGCTCGCTTTGAAGGAAACGAAAGGTAGGCTTTTTCGTTCTGGAATTTCCGATTTAAGACTTTGTCGAAGTTTTTTCCCGAGGAAATTGATCAACTCGGATTTTCCCCTTGCTTTTCAGCTGCTTTAGCTGAAGCTAAACAAGCAGCGGAAGATTCCGGCAACGCCGAGATTCTCCGCAATGAGAACATTGAGCTTCACAAGAATCTTGTGAAGGCTCAACAAGACCTGGAAGCCAGCAATCTGGCCCTTGGAGTGGCTAACTCCAAGGCTTCCGAGCAGGCGGAGAAAGACAAATCCACCATCCAGGATTTGACTGAAGCTCTGAACCTTCGCCTGGAGGAAGTTTCCGAGATCGATAAACTCATCGGTAAATTTTTTACCCTTGTCTTCATCTTTCCATGTTTTGCTTTCTCTGTTTGTCTCCTTAACCCTTTTGTATGCTTTATTGGATCAAACAGGAGACACCCCAGATGGCACTCGGGCTGCAGGCATCCGAGCTTTCGGGGAGACATGGAACTTGATGAAGGCTGCTGCAACGCAGCTAGTAGGCAAGTTTCTTCCCGAAAAATCTGGGGAATGCTCGGAGGTTGAAAAACTTCCGGGTATCATCATGGAGGTGGCGGAGTCCAAGGAGTCTGTTCTCCGCTCCGCTGCACGGGGTGATGCGCGTATGGCCTTAGGCCTTATGCGCATGCACTACCCTAGTGCCAAATCCTGGCGTGTGGCCACCGGCGTCCCTCAGGGATACACGGATGCGCAACGATCCACCATCTTTGGTGAAGTTAAGGGCCACGCCACCCAGATTGCCGCCATGGTAAATGTCGGCGTCCACTATCCAGAAGAAGAAGCTCCTCCAATTCCCGATGAAGAAAGCAGCGAGGAGGAGTCGGATTCTTGAAGGGTTACCTGGAACCTGGATAGAAAATTTAGACAATAGGAGCATTACTGTTCTTTCATTTGTAATCCAAAATGTAATGCTTCTTATGTATTAATGAAAATTCCGTCTTTTGCAGTTTAAACTATGAAATTACTTTGCAAGTTGTTTGAATTTTATCACTCCTTTATCTTCTAGGTTCTCTGGTGTGTATGCTTTAACTGTCCTTAGTGTTTGAAATGGCTCAAATAGCATTATGAATCGTTATGCCGAGTAACTGGGGACGAACCAAGCAGTTTTGAAACTCGAAAACATGAATCATGCTAAAGGCATTTTTACTAACTAGTTCCAGTAACCCAGCATACGCACGATCAGATAAGACTTAGAGAAACAAGGAAAGTTTTAAGTGAAACTTGGGCACGCAGGCAATTCAAGTTTCCTTTAGCCGTTAAAAGGCTGAAAAATCATTCAGTTATGTAACGCCGAGTACGCAAGCACAATTCGGGTTAACATTGAGAAATTTGTAAGATCATTGGGAAATAGATGAGGCGGAAACACTTTGCACTTATAAGAAAAATGGATGACAGCATTCTGACAACTTTATTTCATGATCTCAAAAGATGTTTACATAGATTTGAACTAAGTACAGAAGGGGACATAACTTGCTAGGTGTTCCCAGGCTTCCGCAATCCACTTGACCTTGTCGAAACCTTTCAGCAGCTTGAAGAGTGGTAGGGTTTTAGCCCCCAGCCAACTAAGAAATCTTTTTATGGCTGTGGCGGAACCCGGCAATTCTGGGACATCTTTTACACATGTAGGCTTTGAGATATTCAAGATTGCCTTGATCTTTTCCGGGTTCACTTCTATTCCTCTATGAGAAACGATGAAACCTAGAAGTTTTCCTGAGGGAACCCCGAATACGCACTTAGATGGATTCAACTTCATCTTGTAAGTGCGCAAGTTTTCGAAAGTTTCTCGCAAATCCTCAAGGAGTGTATCTTTTTCCTTGGTTACGACAGCAATATCGTCCACGTAAACATGGACGTTTTTTCCAATCTGACTATGCAAACAACGTTGCATGCAACGCTGGTAGGTTGCACCTGCGTTCTTCAGGCCAAAAGGCATGGTTACGTAGTAATACGTCCCATACGGGGTTATAAAAGAAGTCTTGATTTGATCTTCCTTTTTCATGCGTATTTGGTGGTACCCGGAGTATGCATCCAAAAAGCATAAAAGCTCAGAGCCTGCAGTGGCGTCTATTATTTGATCGATTCGCGGCAGCGCAAACCTATCTTTCGGACATAACTTGTTCAATCCTGTGTAATCTATACACATTCTGAGGGCAGTTGTGTCTTTCTTCGGTACTAATACCGGATTTGCGGACCAGTCAGTATGGATTACCTCCTTGATGAAATCCGCTGCTAAAAGCCGGATAATTTCCTTGCCAATAGCCTTCCGTCTTCTTCCGTCAAATCGACGGAGACCTTGTTTGACGGGTTTTGATCCGGGAATAACCTTGAGTTGGTGCTCAGCAAGTTCCCTGGGTACGCCTGGCATGTCAGCTGGACACCAAGCAAAAAAGTTCCAGTTCTCACGGAGGAACTTGATGAGCTCGCCTTCCTATTTGTCGGTCATCCCAGTCCCTACAACGACGAATTTTGTCGGATCTTTGGGATCTAGGATTACCTGTCTTGTATTCTCGGATGCCTTGAAGCTATCTGTTGGCTTCCGAGTTTCTTTTCCTGCCGGCATTTCTTTCGGCGATACCTCCTTGGCTAACTCCTTCAGTTCTTCCGGAGCTATAACTCTTTGAGCGCAAAGGGCGTTTTGCTTCTCCAACTCGTTTGCCAGCTTGAAATCACCGGCAATGGTGATTACTCCTCCTTTAGGTCCTGGCATCTTCAGCTTGTTGTAGATGTAGCAAGATCTTGCCATAAACTTGGCGAAAGCCGGACGTCCGAGTATTGCGTGATACACGCTCTCGAACGGCACAACTTCGAAGGATACTTTTTCCTGCCGGAAGTGATCTTTATCTCCGAAGGTGACATCTAGGGAAATTTCTCCTAGGGATCGTGCTTGCCTGCCAGGAACGATGCCATGGAAGCGTATATTGCTGTAATTGAGCTGGGACTCGGATATCTTCAAGTGCTTCAGTGTATCCAGTACATTATATTGATGCTGGATCCTCCGTCCATCAGCACTCTTCTTAGCCTAGTGTTTTGAACAATAGGGCTTACAACAAGAGCTTGTGTGCCGGGTTCAGGGATATTTCTGGGATGATCAGACTGATCCCAGATTATCGGTGTGTTGGAATACTTCAAGAATTTTGGGGTTGCAGGAACAACCGCGTTTATTTCTCGAAGTGTCCTTTTGGCCACCTTTGCTGACGGGGTTGCTAGGAAGGTTAGCATTGCTTCTCCGTCAACTCTCGGAAATTTAGGTTCGCCTTTTCGCTGTTGTTCCTGGATTTTGTCATCAGTGTCCGATTCACTGTCTTCTTTTTCAGCTTCTGGCTTTTGTTTGGCAGGTTTCCTCTTGGAACCCTTCCCTTTACTTCCGGATCCTGCATTGCCTTTCATATGCTTGTTTAGCCGGCATTGCGCGTTCGTGTGGGTTGGTTTCCCAAACTGAGAGTGGTGGACGCAGGGTTCCGACTTGATTCTCTCCCATTCTTCAGGAGTGTAATTGATGGGATCCGGACTGCGGCCTTTCCACTTGTTCCCTTTTTCTCCTCCAAAGGCTAAGTTAACCTCCTTGGGCTTTGTCGTTGACTCCGGAGTTCCTTTTTTATCAGAACGAGGTGTTTTCTTGGCCAGTATCAGTGACTCAATATTGCCTCCTCTTGCTCTGATATCGTCTTCGGCTGCAGCATGCTCATTAGCGGTTGTAAGCATAGATCCGAGATCTTTGTGCTTTTTAGAGCCAACCATGAACGGTACAAGTCCGGGTTTTAGGCCATTGACGAAAGCATGCATTGCTTGTACGTCAGTTACCCCAGAGCAACTATTCTTCATTGCAGTCCATCTGGAGATGAAATCCACGTATGGTTCGTCTTCAAATTGAGTGCAACGGTTCAGCTGGTTGATGCTATTTGGGCGTTTGTATGTTCCTCGAAAATGCTGAGTAAATACCCTCGCCATATCATCCCAACTGTCGACAGTTCTTGATGGTAAACCATTAATCCAATCTCTGGCTCCGTCTAGCAACATTAGGGGAAGAAACTTGACAGCTTCCAGGTCTGTCCCGTTGTTGATCTGGACGGCTGTGTAATAATCTGAAAGCCAGGTATCCGGGTTTGTACTGCCGGTATATTTTTGGTAGGTTGGACCAACTTTGGCAAAGCCAGAATGCAGAGTTATCCTTCGGATCCTGTCAGTAAAACACTTAGGACCAAAGTATAGATCATCCTTTTCTGCTCTGTCAATATGTGCAGAATATCTCTCGGCTGAATGGACAGAAGGGGATCTGCTCCTTTCTTTTCCATTGTTACGCGGACGCGTTTTTCCGAGGTTATCTCTATCTCTTCCGTTGTCACGCCCTCTGGGATTAGGTGGAGACCTGCTCCTGTACCTTTCCTTATCTTTGGGCGGTGTCCGAGATCTTTCACGCCTGTGAGGTGTATCGTATCTTCCAGCTTTTTCAGCTGGGTTTCTCGGAGGTGGCATTATTTTGCCGTCATTCCGGTGTTTGTCTTCCCGATCGTGTGGTTTATATCCATCTTTCGGGAGATGAGGTCCGGTTCTAGACGCTGCGTCCCGGTTGTCGGGGTTTTTCTTGTCTTTTCTCGGATCCTCTTTTTTATCCGAATCTCCGGGTTCTTCCGGTCCAGGTGCTCCAGCAGCGCAAGTAACAGTTTTGCAGAGGGCGGAATTATCATGCAGCCTCCCTGATCGCTCTTGTCCTCGCTGTTGCTGCTGTAATGCTTTTCCTAGGAAAGCATACACCCCTTGGAGTTTTTCCCCGTTGGAGTACAGATCATTGTTCAGGATGGCGAACGCTGCTTCCGCGTTTTCAGCTGCGGTTTTGTATATTGGTTCGCCCTTAGCATCTTTGCCGTTTAACTGCTTTTGCCAAGATGGGTTATAGAACCTTTCTTTCGGCGGCAGTTCTTCCGGTTTGGCAATTCCGGGTAACCTTGTAGGTTTTAAGGCAGATCTGTGCTTTCTCTCGTACTCCTCAATTTCTTCCTTCATGATTTTGATGTCATTATGGGTTTGTTGGAGGTGTTGCCGAGATCTAAGCAGTTGTTGCTGTTGCCGTTGGAAAGCTTGTCTCCTGGCTTCCAGCATCTCAGGGGGTTCATTGGGTCCCACTGGAGTTTGTAATAGTTCTTGCTCTTCCAGTTCTGTCATTGGCGGAGCAGTGATTTCCTTAGATTTCTTTTCCGTAGGCTTTGTGCCACTAATATCTCCAACTTCCAGGTTTTCATCAGCGAGATCAGCTGACTTTTTCTTCCGGAGTTTGTACTGGAGTTTTTTAGAAGCACGGTGCTTTTTCTTGGAAGAGGGAGGTTTTTTGACAGGTTCATCCTCTGTCATCTCCTTGACATTAGGGAATATCGGAGAAGTTTCTCCGTCTTCCCTCTCCTCTGCTGGCGGAGGGGTTTTAGGGCTTTCCTGGCTATCGGCACCCGTTGTATCAGCTGGTTTTGCCATTAGCACTTCATGGAACCCCTCTTGAAAGGATTTAACTTTTCTTACGAAGGCATCATCATCTTCGTCTTCGGAGAAGTTATCCGATCCGGTTTCCGACTCCAATCTCGCCTCAATGGCGGCAAGCACGGACTCTGTTTCCGAGTTCATCGTCTGGTTGACGGATGTCGGATCTTCCGTCTCTGTGACGGGTGTTGGTTCTTCCGTTTCTGTGACGGGTGTATCGTTGTCTGCCTCTTGCACGGGATTTCCGTCATCCGTGTTTTCGGCGATCTCGGATTGCACCATGCCGATAAAGTGCGTATCACTGTTTTGTCGGCGATCTGAGCAAAATCCGGCATCATAGTCGTCTTCGACTGGGTATAGGGCGGGTGGGAGATAATTGCTTTCACCGCAAAACCCCATTGCTTCCGCGGTTAATCCGATAAAGATATTAGCAGATCCAATCGGTAAAACGCAGGCACTTACCAGATGGTTTTGCGCCGGGATGTAGGATCCGTTGTCGAGGAAGCGCCCGACGTCGTCGTCGAATTCCAGGCTTCCGACGGTGATCGATCTTCCGATTCCGCCTAATATCCCAGATCGGAACTTCACGCCTGACGTCGTTTGCCCCACGGTGGGCGCCAACTGTCGAGACATCGTAGTAGTTTTCATAGACTGGGGTGCCATGAGACTACGGTAGAGACGTGGGGTAACGGGATAGCGTAGTAACACAGAACACGGGATTTACCCAGGTTCGGTACGTCGCGACAGTACGGCGTACCTACTCCTGCACTTCTCACTATGTGGGACTAAAGCCCGTATAATAAGGTTACAATGTAAGGGAATAGATCCAGCTACTCGTCGAGGATGAACTTCCCGGCGAGTTGCGTAAGGCTTGAGCTTGAACCTAGAACCTTGGAACTAAAGGAACTTATTGAACTTATGAAATCTATCTCCCGTCCGGCTTTATATAATAGCCGGATTAGGGCTTACAGAACCAAAAACCTAGAAGACTACGTTTAACTTGTAACTTGGAAAGTAAGGAATCCGTCTTCTCCTCCAAGCCAGATCACGCGGGCCGTGATCCGGGTTCTTCTAGAATCCGGCTTCTGCGCGTCGGACTACTGGGCCGCCCAATGGACCTAAGCCCATTACCTTGCAGGCCACCCTGGTAGTCCAGCTCTTTTGTCTACCATCTTCTATACCCCTATTCGGTATATATCCGACAATAAGGTTGTGTTGGTGTTCTTAGTGAAAATATACACGATAATATATATTGGGCATGAGACTACAAGCACCATTATCATGTAAGAATGAGGGCATAGCATACATATCATGACACTATGAACATAATATGTGAGAACCACGACACTAGGACAATCATAGCACTAATGTGGAAATATGTGAACCATGGCCTAACATGAGAGGACAATTTGCATAGTGAGGTAAGTCATAGTACCACAAGACTATATCATGAGGAGCATACGAGATAAACGTATCATGGCATAGGAATTAATCTAGTGGCATATGAACGACATGAACACTAGCATGAGCATAAGAAAATATCCTAACCGAAGGAAACCCTAGCACATGAACACTAGCACTAGCACACCGATAGATAGCACTCACATACACGCGATACATAGTGAAGCCCAAAGAAATTACCCGAGTTGGAAGCCATCTTCAAACAAAAATCACCAAACAATCAAGTGAACCGATCTCCTCCAATAATGTGCCAACGAGAAATCCGTGTGGAGGAGAGCGTGGAGAAGGACGAGGGCTTGCGGATCCGTGAGTATGAGCGGTAGGGATGGGCTAGGGAGGTGGGGGGAGGGGGAAGGAGAGCTCCAAGGGGGCTCTAATGGAGGGATAGGAGGAGGAAGATGGGTTATGGGAGGGGTTAGGGGCGGTTTGCGGTATGATTGGGGATGTGGTCGTGCGTGCGTGCGTGTGTAGCGCCCACCCCGGCCTAGGGCCGGGCGTGCGGCGGCGTGAGGCCGGCGTGGCGTGTGCGTGCGTGTGTGGCGTGTGTGGCCGGCCTGGGGTGCCGGCCAGGCCGGCGTGCGTGTGTGCGAGGCCGGGCAGGGGCCCGAGCCCCCCGGCCTGGGGCCGGCGCGGCGGCAGCGCGGGGCCGGGCGGGTGCCCGAGCGCCCCGACCTGACCCCCGGCCTGGGGCCGGCGCGGTGGGTGGCAGGGCCGGCGGGGAGGGGTGCGGGCTGGGGTTTTTTTTTTGTTGTGTGTTTGGTTGTGGTTGTTTCCCTTTTTTTTAAATTGCCCCCAACAAAAATTAGAACGGACACACAAAACAAACAAAACAAGATTGAAGCTACACTTTTTTTTGGTTGTTTGTGTTAGTGAGTTGTGGTTACTTTTTTTGTTTAAATTGCCCCCAATTTTTAAAGATTTCCCCCAACAAAAGTTGAAACGATACACACAATAACAAACCAAAAACAAAAAGATTGAAGCTAGTGTCTTAATAGCAAATTTTCGTAAGTTTGTTTCTAGCACCCCATATGTTTTATATAGCAATTTTATTTGACCATGTGCACGAATGAAATGAGTATGATGACATGAATATTATGTTTTCATTTGTATCCAATGGAGAGAAAAAGTGAAAACCTAGTGAGCAACATTGGATACCAATGAAATATGAAACAAATGGAAATGCAAATGAGTGAAAACACAAATGTCTCGTTGATATAAAATAAACCAAATCTTGGGGGGTGGCCTTAGCCACCATGTATGAGTATGTTCGATATGTCACCGCGAATATATATCTTGGGTGCATTGTCGAGACTCATCATTGAAGCACATGATGTCATTTGAAATGATCATTATGCATGATTTGTTTATTTATGCATTATAGAGGTAGTGTTGGCTCATTGATTGAGATACATTCCCCCTATGTCTATGCGTACATCTAGAATCCAAATAAGAGTCTAGTAAGGGTGTGTATGCAAGATTTTCAATCAACTAAAATTGCTTGCACATACGATGTTGAGCTCACTCCTCAATTGCTTGAATCTCTTCACATCTAGATTCTTGGTAAGGATGTCGGCAAGTTGATATTTAGTGTTGACATAAGAAAGTGAGGTATCACCATTGGCCACATGATCCCGAATAAAATGATACCGAATCTCAATATGCTTGGTCTTGCCATGAAGTACCGGATTGTGACCAATCTTTATAGCACTCTCATTGTCACATAAAAGAGGCATTATCTTAATATTAATTCCAAAATCCTTAAGACCTTGCCTCATCCATAGGAGTTGAGAGCAACAACTTGCGGCGGAAATATACTCCGCTTCCGTGGAGGAGGTGGCAATGCAATTTTGCTTCTTGGAAGACGAACACACAAGGGACCTACCAAGGAATTGGCAAGCACCCGAAGTTGATTTTCTATCCACTTTGTCACCTCCCCAATCCGCATCCGAATATCCCACAAGATCAAAAGTTGTGTTTGATGGATACCAAATACCATGTGTGGGAGTGTCAACCAAATACCTAAGAATCCTCTTGACCACAATCATATGGCTTTCCTTGGGGTTAGATTGAAATCTTGCACACAAACCCACACTAAACATAATGTCCGGTCTAGATGCACAAAGATAAAGCAAAGATCCAATGATAGATCGATAAAGTTTGGGGTCTACCGGTATACCTTCGTGATCCATAGAAAGATTCGTGGTTGTTGACATTGGATAAGGTAATGGTTTGGCATTGTTCATATCAAATTTCTTGAGCATGTCTTTAATATATTTGGCTTCACAAATAAAAGTCCCTTCATGATATTGCTTGATCTGAAAACCTAGAAAGAACTTTAATTCTCCCATCATAGACATCTCAAATTCACTTGTCATTAGTTTGGCAAATTGATCTACAAAACACACGTTAGAGGATCCAAATATAATATCATCAACATATACTTGACATACGAAGAAATGTCCATCTACACTTTTGGTAAAGAGAGTGGGATCAATTACCCCAAGTACGAAACCACGATCCACTAAGAACTCCTTTAAATGATCATACCAAGCACGTGGGGCTTGTTTGAGGCCATACAAAGCCTTATGGAGGAAGTAGACATGGTTAGGATACTTGGGATCCTCGAACCCCGGAGGTTGTTTAACATATACCATTTCATTTAGAGGACTATTTAGAAAAGCACTTTTAACATCCATTTGATGCAAGATGAAGTTATGACTAGTGGCAAATGCAAGTAATATCCGAATGGATTCAAGCCTAGCTACGGGAGCGAAAGTTTCACCGTAGTCAAGTCCTTCGACTTGAGAGTAGCCTTGAGCAACCAATCGAGCCTTGTTGCGAATCACTTGCCCATGAGAATCTTGCTTATTTTTTAACACCCATTTAGTTCCAATGATATTATGATCCTTGGGTATTTCCACTAGTGACCATACTTTGTTTCTCTCAAAATTATGGAGCTCTTCATGCATAGCTTGAACCCAATCTTCATCTTCAAGAGCATCATACACTTTGATAGGTTCAACATGAGAGACATATGAGTGAATACCACAAAACTTGAGTACTTGTCCACGAGTGGAGACACTTCTCCCCAAGCCACCAATGATATTCTTTTGGTATAGTGACTTTTGTTGCAATCTTGATGCTTGACGAGACATGATACGAACTAGTGCATCATCGAGATTTTCATTGGGGGGGAATATCCTCATCATTTCCTTCATCAAGACCGTTGTCCATTCGTATTGGAGTTCTAGGTGACGAATCACCAAGAATATTTCCACCATTATCATTGAGCGGACCTTGATCACTTTCTTGATGGGTGGTATCCACATGAAGGTCTTCTTCTTGTTCTTGGTCTACCATTTGATTGGTGGTTGATGTAAAGGGCTCCACTTGCGTAGAGCTAGTTCCATCCTCATTTTCCACAAGGTGTCCCTCAATGGGTATAAGTGGACCTACACCCATTCTTCCTATGGCTATGGAGGATGGTTCATCACCTACATCATTACAATCAATTTGCTCCACTTGGGAGCCATTATCCTCATGAAATTCCACATTCATAGATTCTTCAACACACCCGGTGGATATGTTGTAAAATCTATAAGTGTGGGAGTTCGTGGCGTAACCAACAAAAATGCCTTCAAAAGTTCTAGAATCAAACTTAGACAATCTAGTTCCCTTTATGTAGACTTGGCATTTGCACCCAAAAACTCGAAGATATTTGAGGTTGGGTTTGTTACCGGTTAGGAGCTCATATGGAGTCATGCAAATCATCGAACGAAGGAAGAGTCGGTTAGATAAATGACAAGTGGTGTTGATGGCTTCGGCCCAAAAGTTATATGGGGATTTGAACTCGGCCATCATAGTTCTTTCCATATCAATAAGTGTGCGATTCTTCCTCTCCGCTACACCATTTTGTTGAGGGGTGTATGCGGCGGAATATTGATGTCTTATCCCCTCTTCACTCAAGAATTCATCTATGGTGTATTTCTTGAACTCGGACCCATTGTCACTCCTAATAGACAAGATCTTGGTGTCATATTGGCGTTGCACTTCGGTGGCCCAAGTTATGAATCTTTCTTGAGTCTCACTCTTCTTCTTGATATAGAAAACCCAAGTGTATCTTGTATAATCGTCAACAATCACCAAACAATAATTTTTGCCTCTAAGACTATCATATGTGGGAGGGCCAAATAGATCCATGTGAATGCGCTCGAAGGGTCTTTTTGTGGCAATGATTGATGTCTTAGGGTGATTCTTCTGATGCATCTTTCCGGCAATACAAGAGCTACAAGGACGAACTTTGGAAAAATTCACACTTGTTAGTCCTACCACATGCTCACCCTTCACAAGAGTTTGTAGATTTCTCATACCGACGTGGCCTAGGCGACGATGCCAAAGCCACCCCACGTCGGATTTAGCCATTAGAAATGTGGCGATATGTGTAGTTTCTTTCGAGAAATCCACTATGTACATACCGTTTTCCACAAATCCAACAAAGGCTACTTTAATAGAAATAGTGTGAAGGACAAGCACATGGTGACGCCCAAATACACATGTAAAATTGCACTCACAAAGTTGCAAGACGGAAGGAAGATTATAGCCAAGGGACTCAACAAGGAGGACTTTCTCAATGGATGAATCCGGAGAAATGACCACCTTGCCATGTCCCAATACCTTAAGTTGTGAGTGATCACCAATAGTTACATGAGCAAATTTGAGAAGTTGGAGCTTCAAGTCTTCAAATACTTATTCGCTTCCGGTCATGTGTGCGGAACAACCACTATCAATCATCCATGATGTTCCACCGGAAATACAACCCTACAATGAATCAACTTCTTGTCTTAGGTACCCATTTTTGGATGGGTCCTTTTTTGTTAGTCACAAGGGTCTTGGGAACCCAAATAGCATGCTTGTAATCATCACCATATGAGGTGCCTACATACTTTGCATAAACATGACCATTAATAGATTTAAGAAGCACATAAGATGGGTTATACTTTCCCGCAAAGTTGTTGTGAGTAGTAGTGTTCCTAGGAACAATACTTTTAGCAATAATATCAAACTCATCTTCATCATTAGCCAACTACCCCTCCTTCACAAAAACAATAGAGTTAGTGGAGGGAGTTGACTTCTTCTTGTAAGCTACCTTGGATGTGGAACCAAAACCAAGGCCTTCTTTGCCAATAACTCTCTTATGATTACTCAAAAGATCATTAAGGTTCTTTTGCCCTTGGATGCATGTGGCAAGACATTTGTTGAGTTGTGCCTTCAACCTATTGTTCTCCTCAATGAGAGTTGCCTTGACACACAAAGGGTTAGTAACACAAGAGTTTTCATTCACAACTTTTACTCCTTTTAAGGTTTTGAGCTCATTTGAAATTGTTCGATGATCAATTTTAAGCTTATAAAAATCATTAATGAGTTCATTGTAACCTTGGTTAGTTGCTTCATTTAAAGCCATGAATTCCGTTACCTTAGCAAAAGCATGTTGACAATCAAGTTTTACTTTAGCTATGTCAATTGCAAAGGTTTCCTCTATGCTTTCTCTAAAGCAATGTGATTCATCTAGAGCTTTCTCAAGCTCCTCAATTTTACTAGCATCATCACGAGCAAACTTTTCAAGTAACATTATTCTCTCCTCATGTTCATCAATGAGGCCATGTGCCTCACTTAATTGATCCATGAGAGAGACAAAGATAGATTTAGTTTCTCCTTCTAGTTTTTCCACAAAGTTTACCAAAGGGTCTTCCTCGACACAATTTAGTAGTGAAGGAATAGAGGAGTTTGCAAGTTTGAGCGTAGGAGTCACCTTTGGGGATATACCCTTGGCCATGAAGCATTTGTGATTCGAAGGGCCCTTGTTGTCATTTGGGTTGGAGAAGAGAGAGCTCAAGTTAGGAGGTATGACGCCCCTAGCCATGGCCGCCATACCTACTTGTTCGCCTTCACCGTCACTCTCTTCACCACCGGATGTGTACTCGACTTCTTTAGCAATCAATTCCCTAGGAGGGCCTCTCTTGATGAAGTTCTTGGACTTGGGAATAAAGGTGGATTTCTTGATGAGTCTTCCTCCATTCTCAATTCTACTCTTGAAGGGACACTCGGCAACGAAGTGCTCGGAATCTCCACAATTGAAGCAAGTTATTGCTTTCTTCATGCTTGAGACTTCATTCCCTTTATTCTTGGTGGAATTGGATCTAAAGTCTCCTTTCTTCCACCACTTGTGTTGAGCAAGAGCTAAGCATTCTTCATGTGATGTCTTCATCTCTTTCTCGGAGACCTCATGAGTGGATGCACCATCATCACTTGAGTCATTATTTTCATGGGAAACGACCTTGGCCTTCAAGGCAAGAGATGGTTTCTTCATTCCATTTACACGGGCCATGACATCATCGGAAGTTTGCTTCATGACCTTTAGAGTGATAAAGAGACCCAAGACATCATTGGGGGATAGGTCCAAGTAGTAGGCCCTTGCTTGTATGTTCATCACCATGTTTTCATTGTATGGCATCAAGGTGAGTAGAAATTTCTCCTTGACCCAATTCTCCGTACAATCCGTGAATCCACAATCTTTCATATCATTTACAAGAGCCTTGAGTCTTCTAAACATGTCTTCTATGTTCTCTCCATCACTCAAGTGAAAGTGTTCAACTTTTCTTTGAATGATTGACTTCTTGGATCTTTGGAGGTTGACGTTGTCGTCAAACATATCAACAAGACCATCATAAGCTTTCTTTGCACTTGTAAAGGACCGGATGTGCTCAACTCCTTCCTTTTCCATTTCCCTCTCCAACATGTGCAAAGCATGAGCGTTGAGTTGCTCATCTATGATGTCACTTGAGCTTAGATTTGCGGGATCCTTTGGCTCGTATCCTCTTTCAACAATTCTCCATATTCGCATTGAAGAGGTGCACATGTAAGACTTCATGGAAGCTTTCCAATTAGTAAAACGATGCCGATCCACCAAAGGACGTGGACCAAGATGATTAACATGTGGATGTTGAACGTTAGGAGCATTTTTATAAGCAAAGCCAAAAGAATTTCCACCACTACCATTTAGAGGTGAAGATGTTGCGGTTCCTTCCTTAGTTGGCATGGGGTTTCCTTGTTCATCTAAGATAATCTTTTCACTAGATTGTCTAGATGGGGATGTCAATTCTTTTATTAGTCCCTCCATATTTTTCTCGGAACTATCAATCATAGCTTGGATTAGCTTTTGAATCCCATCCATGGTGACGGGATCATCTTCCATCCTTACCTCCTATTTAGGCGGTAAAGCCCTATATAAAGAGACGAGGCTCTGATACCAATTGAAGGATCGAGAGGTTAACTAGAGGGGGGGTGAATAGGTTAACTACAAATTTTAACTTCTTTTTCAAGTTAACAAGGTAATGCTCAAATATAGATTATCTAGATTATGCAACTAGGTGAACAATCCTATATGTTGAGCAAGTACAACTAGAACAAGGTGAGTATATGACTAAGCTAGTAGTAACTAGTAAAGGTAAGTTGAGGAATAACCGAACATAATGACGCGGAGATTTATCCCGAAGTTCACTTCCCAATGGAAGCTAATCTCCGTTGGAGCGGTGCGGTGCCACCAAAGTGGAACATCGAGTAGGCCTCAAATGCCACACCGTATCTCCTTCGAGTCCTTCCACCAATGTGGATAGGCTCGAATCACTATGTTGCCGTTGAGGTTGACAACTAGAAACTTTACAAGGATGAGGCACACTCCACAAGATTGGAGGGTCCTCACCAAATCCCAAGAGCCACCAGGACTCCGAGAAGCAAGATCCACGAGCACAAAAGCACCGGGGATATCAACAAGGCTCCGAGCTCCGATGAACTAAGAGCAACAAGATTCCTAGCTCCAATGAACTAAGAATAACAAGATCCCTAAGGGATGAGTGGGTGGAATTCTAATCGACTTGGTGGAGTTGTAGATCGGGGGTGTCGAGACATCGTAGTAGTTTTCATAGACTGGGGTGCCATGAGACTACGGTAGAGACGTGGGGTAACGGAACGGCGTAGCAACACAGAACACGGGTTTTTACCCAGGTTCGGTACGTCGCGACAGTACGGCGTACCTACTCCTGCCTTTCTCACTATAAGGGACTAAAGCCCGTAATTCTGGGTTTACAGTGTGAGGGAATAGATCTAGCTTTACTCGGCGAGGATCAGCTTCTCGGCGAGATAACCTAGAACTTAGAGCTTATTCAACTTAGAACTTTTTAAATCTATCCTCTGTCCGGCTTTATATAATAGCCGGACTAGGGCTTACAGATTAGGAAACCTAGAAGACTACGTTTAACTTGTAACTTGGACGGTAAAGAATCCGTCTTCTCCTCCAAGCCAGATCACGCGGGCCGTGATCCGGGTTCTTCTAGAATCCGGCTTCTGCGCGTCGGCCTACTGGGCCGCCCAATGGACCTAAGCCCACTACCGCTTGGGCCACCCTGGTAGTCCGGCACTTTTGTCTACCATCTTCTATACCCCTATTCGGTATATATCCGACAGTAGCCCCCAGGAAGGATCAAAACTCTGAAACTCCGCCTTTCGTCAAATACATTTTGTCCGGGAAACTTGATTCAGCAGTCTTGATTCTTTCTTCTTTCCTTTCAAAGGAGATGGTATCATAAAACTCGGAACTATGAAAATCCGGCTTTTCTTCTCGCGATCCTTCGCGGAAAAGGAACACGTGACATCAGCGCTTTAATCATGCTGACGCAAGCGCCGCTTGGTTTCACGCGGGAAACCCTGCAACGTATCTCTGACAGATTCTCACGAGAAACGAGGAGATAGCCATCATTCCTCTGTCGTTCCGTTTCCCGGATTTTCCGGCGAGCGACACGCGTCAAACATCCAACGGTCAAAAGTGCCGTTGGCGCGTATCTAGAGGGTTTTCAGGCTATAAATAACCGTCTCCTTCCTCTCCGAAAATCTTTCCTCACCCCTTCTGCCCACGCCATTGACGCAAACGCGAGCACGAGAGCTTAGAGCGAATCCTTACCCCGACGCCCTTTGCACGCCGGAGCGCTCCGTCACCGCCGAAAACGATGGCCTCTCCGTCATCCTCACCGGCCCGCGCCTCCATTAACGAGCCTTTGGGCGACCTGGATCCACAGCTGGGGTCGCCCAAGCACGCCGGCGGCGGGCCGGAAAGAACCACGGCATCCGCGGCGGGCGGGGGAAACGCTTTCGCCGCCGCGGACGTAGCGGGTCCAAGCACGACAACATCCCCGCCGTTCACACGGGAAACGGCGGAGGTCAAGACTCACTCTCGTGGCACTGAGCGCTTCTCCGCCGGATCTGACGAAGAAGCAGAATTTGTCGGAATTTGGAATCAGAGTGATACTTCACTCGTCCTCCTTCGTCGGATGTCAAGGGACGGTTTAATAGTTAAAGGCAAATGGCGGATCTCGAAGAATGAGCCGGAGCCCAAGCCAAAGGAAGGTGAACGCGTCCTCCTCACTTCTCATATCACGAGAGGTATGGGTTTCCCTCCTTCCGCCTTTTTCCTAGACGTCCTTAATTTCTATGGTGTCCAACCCCACAATATCTCTCCAAATTCCATCCTCCAATTAGCTAGTTTCCAAGCTCTTTTTGAAGGGTATCTTGGAATAACTCCCAATTTAGACTTCTGGCATTATTGTTTCGAGGTAAAACACAATATCACAAACGGTGTCTCACCCATCTGCGGTACCATATCTTTTATCCTTAGAAACTTTAGGGAAGAATGGTACCCCAGGATAAGAATGCCGAAACCTGACCAATCTTGGCTAGGTTCTTTCTTTTATCATCAGGACATTCCGTTCCCCAACAAAGAAACCGGACTTCCTCCCTTCGTTAATTCTGCTGCCATTCCTCATGAAAATTGGACGCTTGAAATAACAGAGGATTTGCCTGAAAGCCTGATGAAAATAAAGCGTCGCATTGCCAAACTTTCTTCTTCTCAACCACCTTTGGTTTGGAAGGATATCGTGTTATGCTGGTTTGGACGTCGCGTACAACCTTTATCCCTTCGTTCCCGACTTCTTTGTGAGTACACGGGACCGGAAGATAGCATGAGAGGCACTGATAGATCCTTTAGCAAGAAGGATTTTGTCGAACGCCTTCATCAGATAGTTGCCGCTAACAGCCAGGTTGAAGAGAGTCTAGCCATATATCATGCGGAAAATCTGGTTCCTAAGGTACTTCTCTTCCCTTGTTTCTGAGTTTCCTCAGATTATCTTCTCTCTTTATCTTTAACATACTGCTGATTCTTTCCTAGTTTGACGAACTTGGAGAAGATGATCTTGCTTCTGATGCTGAAATCAGCCAATTGTACGCCGAGTTTTACAACACCCAAAAACGCAAGAGGCAGACTACCATCAAAGAAGAATTCCCTTCTGCAGCTGCAGGAAAAAAGGGGAAAACGAATATGCCAATGGGCGGAAATCTTCAATCACCCGTCAGAAACGAATCCATTCCTGCTCCAGACGATATCCGAGTGAAAGAAGAACTTTTCGACGAACTCGGATATATTCGTCCGGAAGCTAAGAAGTTTTTTGCTCCTGCGCCTCTGGTTCGCCCTTGGCCGCAAAATGGATTAGTTATTCGCAACAATATCGCATTCTCGCCCCGGCAGGTCATACACGATGGCCTTCACCACGTAGGAATTCTTTTCATGGAATATGCCCGAGAATTCAAGGAGACCTTAACTGATTTGCGGGAAATGAGCCAGGTAATACCTCTAGCCCCCAAGCATTAAGTTGAAAATCTAAATTCCTCTTAATGATTCTTTGTATGCTTGTTCAAACTTAAGCATCTGGCTTTCATTTCCATGTTTCAGCATTCCGCAGATGCCATAAACGTGGAAGTTTTGAAAAAACTTAGCCTCAAAAGCAAAGAAGTAAAAACACTTCAATCTGCTATTGAGTCAAAGAGCAACGAACTGGCGTCGACTCAAAAGCAATTATCCAAAGCCACCGGTATTTTTCTTCGTGTTTGTGGACTTTTGCTGGAAAGTTTTTTCTAAACCTTACCGTAATGTCGGATTATTTTGTCCCTGCTTTTCAGCTGCTTTAACCAAAGCCAAGAAGCTTACAGCGAACGCTGCTTATTTTTCTCAACTTCGTGAAGAAAACTCCAACCTTCAAAGAGAACTTTCAAAAGTTCGAGAAGAACTGGAAGCCAGTAATCTAGCCCTTGGGATAGCGCAATCCAAGGCTTCTTTGCAGGCAGCAGAGGATAAATCCATTATCAATGATTTAGAAAGTATGCTATTTCCTCGTATGAAAGAAAGCGATGAAATTGACGCGGTTCTTGGTAAGTTGACTTCTTTTACCAATATTTTCATGTCATATTCTTATATTATCTAATCTTTGCCTTTTGTCAAAAAAGCAGGAAATTTTCCAGGGATTTCTCGGACGGAAAAGATCCGGGCCTTTGGGAAAATATGGAATTCAATCAGAAATGCAGGGATGCATTTACTTAATAAATTCCTGCCTACCAGCAGTATACAATTCTCAGAAGTTTACCGACTTCCGGATGGCATTATGGAAGTAGCAAATTCGAAGGAATCTTTCCTTCGCTCTGCCGCACGGGGTGGTGCGCGAATGGCACTTGGCCTCATGCGCTTACACTACCCTGATGCAAAATCCTGGCGAGTAGCATCCGGTATTCCTCAAGAATGTTCAGAAGCACAAATGGATGCAATCTTTAAAGAAGTTGAAGGCCATGCCACACAGATTGCTTCCATGGTAAATATCTCCATTACTTATCCGGAAGAAGAGGTGCCCGCAGCCCCCGAGAATGATGGCAGCGATGAAGACTCAGAAATTTAAAAGGGGGCGCACTTTAACCTGGATGATGGATGCGCATAGTAGCTTTTTTACAATGTAACTCATATTGTAATACTTCTATGTCATTTGTCGAAACAAGAACTCCGCCTTTTGCGATTTCAAACTTCTTGCAAAGTTTTTCCGGGTTTGGCTGCTCCTTTATCTTCTAAGTAATCTGGTATACATGCTTTAACTGTTCTTAGTGTTTGAAATGACTCAAATAGCACTATGAATCGTTATGCCGAGTAACTGGGGACGAACCAAGCAGTTTTAAAACTCGAAAACATGAATCATGCTAAAGGCATTTTTACTAACTAGTTCCAGTAACCCAGCATACGCACGATCAGATAAGACTTAGAGAAAATAAGGAACTGTTCTGAAACTTGGGCACGCAGGCACAATCCGAGTTTCCTTTAACCTTTAACAGGTCGAATCATTCAGCTTTTTAACACCGAGCACGCAGGCACAATTCGGGTCAACATTGAGTATTTGTAAGATCATTGGGAAATAGAAAAAGCGGAAATATTTTGTACTTATAATGAATATGAATTCCGATAACTTTATTTCATGATCTCAAAGATGTTTACATAGAAATTGAACTAAGTGTAGAAGGGACGTAATTGCTGGATACTCCAAGGCCTATTTGTCTCTCCTAGTTCAGCATCTATTTTTCTCTTTCTTTTGCGATTCGGCTTTTTGGGATCATCCTCCGTATCTCGAATGTCGACAAGATAATATGATCCATTCTTCATGGCTTTACTGATGACAAATGGTCCTTCCCATACTGGGGCCAATTTGTGCTTTCTTTGCTGCACCAATCTCAGCACCAAGTCGCCTTCTTTAAAAGAGCGATGCCTGATTTTCCGACTATGATAACGTCGTAAACCTTGCTGGTAGATGGCGGATCTTTGAAGCACAAGTTCTCTTTCCTCTTCTAGGAGATCGACAGCATCCTGTCGTGCTTCTTCGGCATCTGAGTCATCAAAATTTTGCACTCTTGGACTATCATGGATCATGTCCGTTGGGAGCATGGCTTCCGCACCATAAACTAGGAAAAACGGGGTTTGCTCGGTTGACCTGTTTGGCGTCGTTCGAATACTCCATAACACGGAAGGTAGTTCTTCTACCCATGCTCCGGCTGCTCTATGAAGAGGAGTTTCGAGTCTTGGGCGTATTCCTTGCAAGATTGAGCTGTTCATTCTTTCAACCTGTCCATTAGATTGCGGGTGCGCCACAGATGCAAGATCCAAGCGAATTCCCGTTTGTTGGCAGTATTTTGCCAACTCCCCAATGGAGAAATTTGTCCCGTTATCAGTTATTATGCTGTGTGGGACGCCATACCTCATTACTAAATCAATAATGAAATTTCTGGCAGTTACGCCATCCAGCTTTTTGATGGGTTTAGCCTCCACCCATTTTGTGTACTTATCTACTGCTACAAGTAGATGTGTAAGTCCACCTCTTGCAGTTTTGAACGGTCCCATCATGTCTAGCCCCCAGACCGCAAACGGCCAAGTGATAGGGATAGTTTTTAATGCTTGGGCCGGCAAATTGGTCTGCTTAGCATAATATTGACATCCTTCGCATGTATTTACTATGCGTTCGGCGTCTGTCTTGGCTGTTAGCCAGAAAAACCCTGCGCGGAATGCTTTTTTGACTATGCTTTTTGATTGAGCATGATGTCCGCAATCGCCGGCATGGATTTCTTGCAGTATTTCTCTTCCTTCCTCTGGTGAAATACACCGCAGAAAAACTCCAGAAGCACTGCGTTTGTATAAGTGATCGTTGATTACTACATATCCTTTGCATCGACGTTGTATTTGCCTTTGCAGGACTTCATCTGCTCCTTCCGGGTACTCCTGATTGACTAAGAAGTTTAGGTACGGGATTGTCCAATCCGGTTTGACGAACATGACTTCAATTGTTTCAGATGCTAAAGGGTAATCGACGTCTCCACCTTTGATGGATGGTTCATGCAAATGCTGGACGAATACCCCTGGTGGTAAAGTTGTTACTCTCTCTGATCCCATGCGGGCTAACGCATCCGCGTTCCAGTTTTCCTCCCTTTTTATGTGAAGGACTTCGAACCCGAAGAAACAGATGGCAAACTCATCCACCGTTCTCCGATATTCGGCCATTATGGGGCTTTTCGCGTCCCAGGTTTGGTTGAGCTGATGCTGTACCAAATCCGAGTCTCCGTAACACAAGATGCGCTTTACCCCTATTTCTTTTGCAATATGCAAGCCATGAAGCAAAGCTTCGTATTCTGCCACGTTATTACTGGCGTTGAAGTGTATTTGCAATACGTACTCCATTGTGTCTCCCTTGGGAGATTTTAGGACTACGCCGGCTCCAGCTCCTTCTTTCATCTTAGATCCGTCAAAGTGCATGATCCAGTACTCGGACTCTGGCATCGGTGTATTTTCCATTGCTTCTGTCCAGTCGGCGACGAAATCTGCCAAAACCTGGGATTTTATTGCCGTTCTTGGCTGATACTTAATGTCGAAGGCTGCCAGCTCGATGCCCCATTTAGCTACTCGGCCGGTTGCCTCCGCATTGTTTATAATATCTCCTAGTGGTGCTTTACATACCACTGTTATGGAATGTCCTTGGAAGTAATGGCGCAGCTTTCTGGATGCGAAAAATACGCCATATGCCAGTTTCTGATAGTGCGGGTATCTTTGTTTGGATTCGGAAAAAACTTCGCTTATGTAGTATACCGGATGTTGATCTGGTATGCTTTGCTCTTCTTTTGCCCGTTCCACAACGATTACCGCACTGATAACCCGACTAGTAGCCGTGAGGTATAACAACATGGGTTCTTCATCTTTGGGAGATGCCAAGATGGGGGCGTTCATCAAGGTTTCTTTTAACTGGGTTAACGCTGCGTCGGCCTCTTCTGTCCACTCAAACTTGTCGGATTTCTTTAACAGTTTGTATAGTGGCAAGGCTTTATCCCCCAGCCGACTAATGAATCTGCTGACGGCTGCAGCGGAACCCGTCAATCTTTGGACATCTTTTACACATGTAGGCTTTGAGATATTCAAGATTGCCTTGATCTTTTCCGGGTTCACTTCTATTCCTCTGTGAGAAACGATGAAACCTAGAAGTTTTCCTGAGGGAACCCCGAATACGCACTTAGATGGATTCAACTTCATCTTGTAAGTGCGCAAATTTTCGAAGGTTTCTCGCAAATCCTCAAGGAGTGTATCTTTTTCCTTGGTTACGACAGCAATATCGTCCACGTAAACATGGACGTTTTTTCCAATCTGACTATGCAAACAACGTTGCATGCAACGCTGGTATGTTGCACCTGCGTTCTTCAGGCCAAAAGGCATGGTTACGTAGTAATACGTCCCGTACGGGGTTATAAAAGAAGTCTTGATTTGATCCTCCTTTTTCATGCGTATTTGGTGGTACCCGGAGTATGCATCCAAAAAGCATAAAAGTTCAGAGCCTGCAGTGGCGTCTATTATTTGATCGATTCGCGGCAACGCAAACCTATCTTTCGGACATAACTTGTTCAATCCTGTGTAATCTATACACATTCTGAGTGCAGTTGTGTCTTTCTTCGGTACTAATACCGGATTTGCGGACCAGTCAGTATGGATTACCTCCTTGATGAAATCCGCTGCTAAAAGCCGGATAATTTCCTTGCCAATAGCCTTCCGTCTTCTTCCGTCAAATCGACGGAGACCCTGTTTGACGGGTTTTGATCCAGGAATAACCTTGAGTTGGTGCTCAGCAAGTTCCCTGGGTACGCCTGGCATGTCAGCTGGACACCAGGCAAAAATATCCCAGTTCTCACGGAGGAACTTGATGAGCTCGCCTTCCTATTTGTCGGTCATCCCAGTCCCTACAACGACGAATTTTGTCGGATCTTTGGGATCTAGGATTACCTGTCTTGTATTCTCGGATGCCTTGAAGCTATCAGTTGGCTTCCGGGTTTCTTTTCCTGCCGGCATTTCTTTCGGCGATACCTCCTTGGCTAACTCCTTCAGTTCTTCCTGAGCTATAACTCTTTGAGCGCAAAGGGCGTTTTGCTTCTCCAACTCGTTTGCCAGCTTGAAATCACCGGCAATGGTGATTACTCCTCCCTTGGGTCCTGGCATCTTCAGCTTGTTGTAGATATAGCAAGATCTTGCCATAAACTTGGCGAAAGCCGGACGTCCGAGTATTGCGTGATACACGCTCTCGAACGGCACAACTTCGAAGGATACTTTTTCCTGACGGAAGTGATCTTTATCTCCGAAGGTGACATCTAGGGAAATTTCTCCTAGGGAGCGTGCTTGCCTGCCAGGAACAATGCCATGGAAGCGTATATTGCTGTAATTGAGCTGGGACTCGGATATCTTCAAGTGTTTCAGTGTATCCAGGTACATTATGTTGATGCTGGATCCTCCGTCCATCAGCACTCTTCTTAGCCTAGTGTTTTGAACAATAGGGCTTACGACAAGAGCTTGTGTGCCGGGTTCCGGGATATTTCCAGGATGATCAGACTGATCCCAGACTATTGGTGTATTGGAGTACTTCAAGAATTTCGGGGTTGCAGGAATGACTGCGTTTATCTCCCGGAGTGTTCTTTTGGCCACCTTTGCTGATGGAGTTGCTAGGAAAGTTAACATTGCTTCTCCATCGACTCTCGGAAATTTGGGTTCGCCTTGCCGCTGTTGTTCCTGGATTTTGTTATCAGTGTCCGATTCACTGTCTTCTTTGTCAGCTTCTGGCTTTTGTCTGGCGGGCTTCCTCTTGGAACCCTTCCCCTTATTCCCGGATCCTGCATTGCCTTTCATATGCTTATTTAGCCGGCATTGCGCGTTTGTATGGGTAGGTTTGCCAAATTGGGAGTGGTGGACGCAGGGTTCCGACTTAATTCTCTCCCATTCTTCAGGAGTGTAATTGATGGGATCCGGACTGCGGCCTTTCCACTTGTTCCCTTTTTCTCCTCCAAAGGCTAAGTTGACCTCCTTGGGCTTTGTTGTTGACTCTGGGGTTCCTTTTTTATCAGAACGAGGTGTTTTCTTGGCCAGTATCAGTGACTCAATATTGCCTCCTCTTGCTCTGATATCGTCTTCGGCTGCAGCATGCTCATTAGCGGTTGTAAGCATAGATCCGAGATCTTTGTGCTTTTTAGAACCAACCATGAACGGTACAAGTCCGGGTTTTAGGCCGTTGACGAAAGCATGCATTGCTTGTACGTCAGTTACCCCAGAGCAACTATTCTTCATTGCAGTCCATCTGGAGATGAAATCCACGTATGGTTCGTCTTCAAATTGGGTGCAACGGTTCAGCTGGTTGATGCTATTTGGGCGTTTGTATGTTCCTCGAAAATGCTGAGTAAATACTCTCGCCATATCATCCCAACTGTCGACAGTTCTTGACGGTAAACCATTAATCCAATCTCTGGCTCCGTCTAGCAACATTAGGGGAAGAAACTTGACAGCTTCCAGGTCTGTCCCGTTGTTGATCTGGACGGCTGTGTAATAGTCTGAAAGCCAGGTATCCGGGTTTGTACTGCCGGTATATTTTTGGTAGGTTGGACCAACTTTGGCAAAGCCAGAATGCAGGGTTATCCTTCGGATCCTGTCAGTGAAACACTTAGGACCAAAGTATAGATCATCCTTTTCTGCTCTGTCAATATGCGCAGAATATCTCCCGGCTGAATGGACAGAAGGGGATCTACTCCTTTCTTTTCCATTGTTACGCGGACGCGTTTTTCCGAGGTTATCTCTATCTCTTCCGTTGTCACGCCCTCTGGGATTAGGTGGAGTCCTGCTCCTGTACCTTTCCTTATCTTTGGGCGGTGTCCGAGATCTTTCACGCCTGTGAGGTGTATCGTATCTTCCAGCTTTCTCAGCTGGGTTTCTCGGAGGTGGCATTATTTTGCCGTCGTTCCGGTGTTTGTCTTCCCGATCGTGTGGTTTATATCCATCTTTCGGGAGATGAGGTCCGGTTCTAGACGCTGCGTCCCGGTTGTCGGGGTTTTTCTTGTCTTTTCTCGGATCCTCTTTTTTATCCGAATTTCCGGGTTCTTCCGGTCCAGGTGCTCCAGCAACGCAAGTAACAGTTTTGCAGAGGGCGGAATTGTCATGCAGCCTCCCTGATCGCTCTTGTCCTCGCTGTTGCTGCTGTAATGCTTTTCCTAGGAAAGCATACACCCCTTGGAGTTTTTCCCCGTTAGAATACAGATCATTGTTCAAGATGGCGAACGCTGCTTCCGCATTTTCAGCTGCGGTTTTGTATATTGGCTCGCCCTTAGCATCTTTGCCGTTTAACTGCTTTTGCCAAGATGGGTTATAGAACCTTTCTTTCGGCGGCAGTTCTTCCGGTTTTGTAATTCCGGGTAACCTTGTAGGTTTTAAGACAGATCTGTGCTTTCTCTCGTACTCCTCAATTTCTTCCTTCATAATTTTGATGTCATTATGGGTTTGTTGGAGGTGTTGCCGAGATCTAAGCAGTTGTTGCTGTTGCCGTTGGAAAGCTTGTCTCCTGGCTTCCAGCATCTCAGGGGGTTCATTGGGTCCCACTGGAGTTTGTAATAGTTCTTGCTCTTCCAGTTCTGTCATTGGCGGAGCAGTGATTTCCTTAGATTTCTTTTCCGTAGGCTTTGTGCCACTAATATCTCCAACTTCCAGGTTTTCATCAGCGAGATCAGCTGACTTTTTCTTCCGGAGTTTGTACTGGAGTTTTTTAGAAGCACGGTGCTTTTTCTTGGAAGAGGGAGGTTTTTTGACAGGTTCATCCTCTGTCATCTCCTTGACATTAGGAAATATCGGAGAAGTTTCTCCGTCTTCCCTCTCCTCTGCTGGCGGAGGGGTTTTAGGGCTTTCCTGGCTATCGGCACCCGTTGTATCAGCTGGTTTTGCCATTAGCACTTCATGGAACCCCTCTTGAAAGGATTTAACTTTTCTTACGAAGGCATCATCATCTTCGTCTTCGGAGAAGTTATCCGATCCAGTTTCCGACTCCAATCTCGCCTCAATGGCGGCAAGCACGGACTCTGTTTCCGAGTTCATCGTCTGGTTGACAGATGTCGGATCTTCCGTCTCTGTGACGGGTATTGGTTCTTCCGTCTCTGAGACGGGTGTATTGTTGTCTGCCTCTTGCACGGGATTTCCGTCATCCGTGTTTTCGGCGATCTCGGATTGCACCATGCCGATAAAGTGCGTATCACTGTTTTGTCGGCGATCTGAGCAAAATCCGGCATCATAGTCGTCTTCGACTGGGTATAGGGCGGGTGGGAGATGATTGCTTTCACCGCAAAACCCCATTGCTTCCGCGGTTAATCCGATAAAGATATTTGCAGATCCAATCGGTAAAACGCAGGCACTTACCAGATGGTTTTGCGCCGGGATGTAGGATCCGTTGTCGAGGAAGCGCCCGACGTCGTTGTCGAATTCCAAGCTTCCGACAGTGATCGATCTTCCGATTCCGCCTAATATCCCAGATCGGAACTTCACGCCTGACGTCGTCGGCCCCACGGTGGGCGCCAACTGTCGAGACATCGTAGTAGTTTTCATAGACTGGGGTGCCATGAGACTACGGTAGAGACGTGGGGTAACGGAACGTCGTAGCAACACAGAACACGGGTTTTTACCCAGGTTCGGTACGTCGCGACAGTACGGCGTACCTACTCCTGCCTTTCTCACTATAAGGGACTAAAGCCCGTAATTCTGGGTTTACAGTGTGAGGGAATAGATCTAGCTTTACTCGGCGAGGATCAGCTTCTCGGCGAGATAACCTAGAACTTAGAGCTTATTCAACTTAGAACTTTTTAAATCTATCCTCTGTCCGGCTTTATATAATAGCCGGACTAGGGCTTACAGATTAGGAAACCTAGAAGACTACGTTTAACTTGTAACTTGGACGGTAAAGAATCCGTCTTCTCCTCCAAGCCAGATCACGCGGGCCGTGATCCGGGTTCTTCTAGAATCCGGCTTCTGCGCGTCGGCCTACTGGGCCGCCCAATGGACCTAAGCCCACTACCGCTTGGGCCACCCTGGTAGTCCGGCACTTTTGTCTACCATCTTCTATACCCCTATTCGGTATATATCCGACAGGGGGTGTCTCCTTCAAATCCCAAAATATCACGAGCTTTGGTTGGGGATTTGAGGAGTGCTTGTTCTTCAGCTTGAGCTTTGGTCAATCAATGGTGGTGAGAGAGAGAGTGAGTGGTACTGACAACTCCAAAAGGTAGGTGAAGGTCCCCTTTTCTACCGGGACGAAATACAGACGTTGGGGGGGGGGGGGGCATTTTTCACTTGGCAGCCCCCCCTGGCCTAGGGGGCCGGCCAGGCCGGCCTGGAGCAGCCAGGGCCGCGTGCAAACCCACCCCGGCCTGGTGCCCGGTCTGGGGCCGGCGTGGAGTAAGGGGAGGCCGGCGTGGGGGCAGCAGGGAGCCCGGCCAGGCCGGCGTGGGGGCGTTGGCGAGGCCGGCCACCCACCCGAGCCGCCCAGCCTGGGGGCCGGCCTGGGGCCGCGTGGGGAGCGAGGGGGAGGCCGGGCACCCACCCGAGCCCTCCGGCCTGGCGCCCGGCGTGGGGCCAACGTGGGGCGATGGGGAGACCGGCTGGCAGCCAAGACCCGGCCTAGTGCCCGGCCAGGCCGGCCAGGGAGGCCGCCCCCTCCATTTTCTCCGTTTTTTCTTCTTCTTTCTTCCCCGCTTCTTTCCGTAATCTTCTCTCTATTTTTGCTGCAACTCGTATGAGATTTACGGGGAGATATTTTCTGAGTACACTTAGGGAACACGTTAGTCCATCTATATGTTGTAATCAAACACTCAAAATAGGATTTAGGAACTATGTTCTTTCAGTGTTTCTTCGGTTCCCCCTCGCTCCGTGCACTCTGGCCGCGTCAACAACTTGCTCTTTGGCTGCCAGTGTCCCATACGATGAGGAGAGTGGTCGCACCATTCCTTCCTTGCCTGTTGGGGCGTGAGAAAAGCCTGCTGGGGCGGGCCTATAGGTAGCAGGTTTGCGATTGTCGAAGCCGCGCGTGGGCCGTTGTACATCAGGACCCGCCGGTCGGCGTGGTGGGCGTTTCGTGTGTCCGTCTCTCTAATGTTTTCCTCTTTCGGGCCAATCCCGGTGCCGTTGGGTCCATTCCTTCTCTCACTATGATTCTTCCATTCTCCCATGCCTTTTCTTTGCTCGTGGGCCATAGTTTTCTGTAGGGACGCATGCCTCTTCCGATTTTGTGAGTTCGGCTAGTCCGGCTGTATGCAGTGCGAGGCACACTCCTCTCCTATTTACCTCCGTTGATCCCTTTCACTCTTTTCGTCCTCGCTTTGTTTTCGTAACAACTTCTTATTTCTTGAGACGCTTGTCAATGAAGCCATCGCCATTATAGCTCTCGTCCCTTCGCTCGGGCTTTTGGAGGAAACCTTATATATGGGTCCTCTGGATTGGACGATGGCGACAGTGTCTCCCTCATGGGGGAATCATTTTGGAGCAGGCGCTGGAGGTGGAACCGTGTGACATTTACCGCATTGACAACGGCGGGTCTCGGTGGCATGGCGCAACAGGGTCTTGGCGAGGGATGTGTGATGATGGACGGTGGCGCTGTCTGGCGTCATGGCGGCATCGACGACATGCCGGATAGTATCATTTCATTGATCCTTTTCCAGAAAATGGTGACAATTACTTTTGCAGAGTGCATATATGGTACCCGCACTGGACCAGTTTGTGCACTCGGCCCACCGTTGGACGGTTGGTGAGGCCTCCAAATTTTGATGATGTGCGTAGGTGTGAGATCGGGGCACACGACTCTGATCACGGTCACCCCCGCTATCAAGTTTATAGGTCGTGTGACAGTTTTCGCTAGGAAGATGGCTTCGTGTTGATCGATGTATTTATTTGTAACTATTTTGATGAATAATATAAAAAAAAGTTGTTTGTATAAATTTGATGCAAAGGCTAGGATTTTCAACCTCTATTTCGAAAAAATAACAATCAAACAAGGGGAATAAGAGCTATTTTATTTTTATAATTTATTTTTATAAGGAGAACTTTTATTATGTCTTCAACATTGTGAATTCAGCTTTATAAATTGTGAAATATTGTAAATATTTTTTCCTTAATTTAAATATAACTTTTGAAACAATGGGTACAATTTTTTATATGCCATATTTTTGGATTGTGAGAAGTCACATTTACGTAACTGTAAAAATATAGAAATAACGTAAATGAAAATACATTAAACCATGTGATATTTTGTTTTGAAACAAACTAAAGTATAAGATTGATTAAACCATAAATATGTTTTGAATAGGGAATGAAGAAAGATAAAAAAAAAACCGTTAAACCATGTGAAATTTTGGAATGAATAAATCGTGTGAGATTTATTCATATTGGATTTTGCTTAATTAAGAAAGAGAGAATGAATAAAGAAAAGGTTGGCTTCCCTTACTAAAGGTCTCTTATAAATTAAGTGGATATCTTTTTGTCCATATGTCGTATGTCTTTTTGTTTTTGTGCATAGGTTCGATGTAGTGTTTAAAAATCTTGCATAATAAAGCATCGTACAGATGGTATGTGTGTACACTATGTGAAACCAAATAAAAAACAAGAAACCATGGTTGCAGTTCAAACTAGCGACCAAACGGAAAATGTTTATCCACTATTACTGTACAACATCACAAGGCAAAAACGAAAACATCGAGATGGTAAGGCTACAACATCAAATAATTCGGATTTCGTCAGTCTCAGCAATTCACCATGCGCTCTACTGGTTAATCTCATCCAGAATCACAACAAGAGATGTGATGAACGCGTGGTCAACGTTTGGGATTACAGTAACACAACACGTGTCCTTCCCAAGAAGTACAAACTGACGGTTCATCTGCAGCACCGGATGGGGAATGCACACGCGTTAGCTGACAATGTCAAAAACTCGTTGAAGGAAAAAGAAACGAGAACCAGTTTACTTACTTGAGCTATCATGATGTTGGAGGTGCCATGATAGAATGCACATGATCTGTTGAAGTAGCTTCCCTTGACCTTGAAATCACAGACCTGCTCTGACGTGTTCCCAGCCAAGAAGACATGCAAGCTTGCGTTCAACTGAAAAACTGAAGATCTCTTCACAGTGAAAAGCAAATTGCTTGCATTGGTGCTGCCCCCTTTGAATACTTCCCAGCTACTATGAAAACTGAATGCCTGAAAAAGTGAAGTTTGTTGTTATAGGCATATACTCGTTTCTTTTTTCTGAAAAGAAGGAAAATCATACTTCGGATACACACAACCAATAACTTCATAAAAAATATGTCAAACATCAAGACCCAACGCGCATTAGCCTGAAAAAAAGATAAAGAATCATCTGGACGACATCTTCGTTAATGGCCTCTCGGGAGCCATATTATACATCATCTACAAGAAAACTATTTTCAGGAGCCAAGTTCAACAGTTGAACATATAAAATATCACCTAAGATGTCCTCAAAGGAGTTGCCTTCTGTGCGCCAATGTTACCGAGTCCAACTAGGCGGGCCAAACATGGGAAAAACTCTAGCGAGCCGGTTCATCTCGGCATGGCTAGGACAACGAGGTAAATGTTGCAACATAATGCTAGTGACTTTGCATTTGTGTGATAATGCATATGTTACTTTGACATGCCGAAGCTCGTGCATGTTTTGCGTGCAAAACAGGAATATCATGTTTCGTTGACTTTGAGCGTGTGTTACAAACCTTACATTCACGCTGCAAAGTGTTTTCTTTCTTCTTCTTCGAAGCTGCGAGTGTTGGGCTGGATGCCTGCATATGGCATACTTGTCGTGTGTTTTGTTGGCGATTTACATTTCTCTACATTGGTGTTCTGAAAATATTGCTTTCTTTTTTCGCCTGCTCTCGCTAGCTTTGAACTTGTTTGCACGAGTAATCAAACCCAGAATCTAGTAGGGGAAATAGTTTTGGCACACCGTGGGAAAAAATGCTATGACATGCTACAACCGTACACTTAGAGGTTATGCTGAAATGATCTAAAATTGTCCAAATCTCACGCTTAAATGATACTATTATACGGCGAGGAGGCGGCCGATTGGTTCTCATGAGTTTCTGACCAGTCAACTTTACAGGAAAACATGGCGGCCTAAAGCAAGAAGATCAGGACACATATATATATATTTACCTTTCCCCGCAGGGTTAGGAGGATGCGCCCGGCAGCGTCCAGGACGACGCGGCGTCGTCGGCTGCTGAAGAACTCGCCCTTGACCCGCAGCACGACGGCGCCGTTCGCGTCGGTGACGTTGTAGTCGCCGGCTGAGAGGCCGAACGCCTTCTTGGTCACCGTCAGTGGCCCAACGAAGGGCTTGCAGACCTGCGGCCCCGATATCGGCAGTTTTGCCTGAGATGCTCCGTTGCGCGCCGCCATCGTTAATTGTTGCTGGGTAGGTTGTTTTGCCTAAGCAACGGGGGCGTTGTTTGTACCGCAGAATGGTGGTACTTATTCGGCGCTCAGCCTCGGTGTGGTCTTCCGAATGGGATGGGACAAGGACGAAGAAACCGAAGGTACACGTGGCATCGGCGAGACGATCAGTGCTGGGACTTGGGCCGGGTCCGGCCAGAACGGCACAGCTCAGTCGTGCCTCGGGCCGTATCGGGTTCGGGCAACCTGGCCTGGCAAAAGCCGTGGCGTGCGCGTCACAGAGGCGCCGAGGCACAGCACGCAGCACGGTGTGCCGCCCGTCGGGCCGTGCCGGCACGGGCCCGGCACGTGTGCGGTCGCCGCAGCAGCCATGGACGTCGTCAAGATTGAGTATGACCGCCATGGACTAGTTGTGGTCGAGCAGCGGAAAAAAGAAGGGAGCCTGGCACTGGACACGCCATGGATGTTGTCGTCGTCCTGGTCGAGCGGCCTAGTCGGGTCAGAGCTCCATCCATCGGCTTCGGAGGTGGAGTAGATCTTGATTTCAGATGGAGGATTTGGAGTGTAGCCTGTAGCGAACGAGATGGTGTGGGGCCGCGGTTGACTTGGCATTCTATCCTCTCGTGAGTAGTATAGCTGGCCAAAACGGCACGGGTTTTTTCGGCCGGCCCGGGAAAAATGGCCCGACACTAGCAGGCATGGCCCAGGCGAAACGGACCGCGGCCTGGCACGAGTCCGGTACTGCCCGGGCCGCTCCTCATTTTGGGCCCGTGGCTCGGCACGGGCACGCCAGGCCCAGTAGGCCGTCGTGGCACGCGCAGCACGCGGGCACGGGTGCTCCTCCCTGGCGCCCGGGCGACCCTGGCTATGGTATCGCTCAAGTGTTGATACCGCTGAGCATATATGACGTGGTAGTTGGGCCGGCCCAGTAATATCTGAGCTGTTTTTCCTGCTGCACGTGGACCGCTATGAGCGCACACTTCCCTTCTGAGCTAGGAGCGGAGCTGCGCTATTTAAGGTGTTTTTTTTTAGATAAAAGGCTTTACGCCCAACTTTGAATTAACAAAGCCAAACAAGGTTCACCGAATTCGAAACAAGATGCTGGGCATACAGCTTAGCCAACAAGCAGAGAACTACTACTCAAACAGACATCATGCTGGGCATACAGCTTAGCCAAATAAAAGACAACAAGCTAAACAAGCTAAAAAGAGGGGTAAGGCCGTCGAGGAAGAATCGGCCCCACGGCTAGACACGGCGCTGTAGGCAAAGGCGGTGAATCAGCTGTAGACCCAGCTGTAGACCCAACTAAAAAGAGGGTGAATAAGGTGGTCGATTCCCTAGGAGAAAAATCTTATGAGACCTAGTCTATTTTCAGATCGTTGTAGACCCAACTGGTAAGGCGACACGTATCACACACAAATCTCAAAGTTGTTCTTCCCCGCCTTATTTGCTGATTGCATCGATTAAATGAGTTTGGCGGAGGTTCGTCTGTCCCTGGTAGTAATGGCGTGCAGCCCGCAAGCTGCAGCAGCAGTTCGGCGCCTCCCGTCTCTCGCGTTCTATGTGGACGCCTCGTACGCCCGCCGACGGCCGTAGCCTATGCCATTGACGACGTCTCGAAGTCTCGTACGCCAGCCGGTGGCCGTAGCCTCTGCCATTAAGGAGACAAGTATAACTGGATAAATTAACTTCCCTTCGATTCAATCTATATGCACAAAGTTATTTCTTAACTCACTCCGTGATTCTCCTATAGATAAACTCACTCCCATGCATGAATCCGTGAAAACATGATTTGATATTCCAATTCTCATCTAATATTAGACTACTATTGATTTTCGTGTTACACCATTTAGTCCAGTCGATCCAACCACGTCCGTTTAGCGCGAGCAAGTATCGCAACTGTGAACAGTAGATCTGTTGTTACGTTAGTCCTCCCTAAAATTCTGTTTTTGGTACCGACAAGAGAAAGAAAGTCATATGGGGAAGAACCGCTTTCAGATTGGTGTAGGACACGTGTCTCCTTACCAGTTGGGTGTACACCGATCTGAATGTAGACCAGGTTTTATAGGATTTTTCTCCGATTTCCTACTCCGTTGTCGAGGTGGGACTAAAAACATGCTATCGCGCTCCACACGTATGACGGACAAAACAATTGTTCGTTGCCCTACCTTCCAATTAAAACGCTACCAGCTGGGTAGCTTCTTTCTTACTATACGTGGCTGGCCCAAGTATGCGCACGTCTCCCCTAAAAAAAAGGCGTACGTTGATACTCATGCCCAAGTATTGTACGTTCATGAAATAAGCAACTTGGTAAAGTTGCACCGTCCAAAATTGGTCTTCCTCTCGGAGACCAAAATGAGTAGTATAAGAGCTCAAGACCTTAAGGGGAGGATTGGTTTTTCAAATGCTTTTGGAGTAAGGAGTGAAGGATTGAGTGGAGGTTTAGCTCTCTACTAGAATTCTGATTCGGTGGTTACTCTCAAATCGTATAGCAGATCACATATTGATGTTTTCATTCTAAATGAGGAGACAGGGCGTACTGAATGGAGATTCACGGGGTTCTATGGAGAACCAAAACGTTCAAAGAGAAAACGAAGTTGGGAGCTATTGAAATTTTTGAGGAAGGAATATGATAATCCATGGATTTGTGCAGGGGATTTTAATGAGATTGTGTCGGTTGGTGAGCAGTTTGGGGGACATGGCAGAGGTGAATGGCAAATGGAAGGCTTTCGAGATGCAATTGAGGAATGTGGTTTTGAGGATATGGGATACTCGGGTACCCCTTATACTTGGGATAATAGGCAACATGGAAATGATAATATTAAAGTGAGATTGGATAGGAGCATGGCTGATATCCGATTCCTTGAGGTGTTTGATAACTCCATGGTTACACATATTCAGACAACACAGAGTGACCATTGTGGTCTCCTTATACAAATTTATAAATCTGATTGGTGTATGGAGAGTGCGGGTCTGAGACCGTTTCGGTTCGAGAATGCTTGGACCAGACATCAAAACTACAATGCAGTGGTTGAATCAAGCTTGATTTCGGAAGCTAATAATCTTGGGGATGTGGTTGTTGCACTCGGTGGAGTTAGGAGGTCATTACAGAAGTGGAGCAAGGAGGAATATGGATCGGTCCAGAAGCAACTTAAAAGTCTTAGAGGAAGACTCGAGCAGGTCCGATGGGACTCCTTAGGGACTGGTCCATCGAGGAAAGAAATTCAGCTGATGCGAAGAATCTCTGAATTACAAACCAGAGAAGAGATCGAAGCACAACAGAGGTCTCGGGTTTTATGGTTGAAGGAGGGGGACCGAAACACAGCATATTTCCATTCAAAGGCCAAACAACGAGGTAGAAACAATAAGATTAAATCTCTAAGGAAAGATGATGGTTCTGTGGAAACGACCCAAGTGGGAATGGAAGCTATGGCTATCAACTTTTATAAATCATTATTTTTGGCCCAAGAGGAGTCTCAACCTGAATTGGTTACAGATTGGGTCCCTACCAAAGTTACTGAGATGATGAATGAGCAACTCCTGGCTCCTTTCTCGGATTTGGAAATTGAGAAGGCTCTTTTTATGATGCATCCGAATAAGTCCCCGGGGCCAAATGGATTTAATGTGGGTTTTTATATCAAGCATTGGGGAATTCTAAAGGAGATGGTGTGTAGAGCAGTCCGGAGATTCTTGGAGGGGGGCAGTATGCCGGAAGATGTGAATGCCACGGTTCTGGTTTTGATTCCCAAGGTAAAAACCCCTCAAGATCTCTCTCAGTATAGACCGATTGCTCTTTGCAATATACAAAATTGTCTCTAAAGTCTTAGCTCTCCGGTTAAGACCCGTATTGGATGAGATTATCTCGGAGGAATAGAGCGCTTTTGTTCCTGGGAGACTAATTACGGATAATGTCCTTACGGCTTATGAATGCATTCACTATCTGAAAAGAAAAAAGGGGAATTCAGCTGCTTGTGCAATTAAGCTTGACATGGCAAATGCGTATGATAAGGTGGAGTGGTGCTATCTTCGTAGTATTATGATCAAGCTTGGGTTTTCTCAGCAGTGGGTTGATCTCATTATGAGATGCGTGGAATCTGTCACATTTATCAGTTCGTGTCAATGGGGTGTTCTCAGATTTCTTTAAACCTACTCGTGGCATCCGTCAAGAGGATCCAATTTCACCTTACCTTTTCCTACTTTGCAGAGAAGGTTTCAGTTGTATGCTCAAGAGATGTGGCCCTGCTTATTTATCCAAAGGAATTCGGGTGGGAATCTGTCGGGGGGTTACCCCCGAGTAGGGTAAAGACAGGTGGTAAAGGCAGCTTACAGAAGAGAGGTTTGGTCGAGTAGCCGACTACCTGGTACTCGCTACCCGGTCGACTGCTACTCGGTCTCACCTCAAGATGACCAGAAGGAGATATCAATCAAGTTCTATCCT
Source organism: Alopecurus myosuroides (assembly GCA_028641055.1). Lineage (NCBI taxonomy): Eukaryota > Viridiplantae > Streptophyta > Magnoliopsida > Poales > Poaceae > Alopecurus > Alopecurus myosuroides. The sequence goes on along the minus strand of CM054057.1, from coordinate 472,131,512 downwards.
TTCGAGTAGAAGGGTTGGCCCGAGTACAATTGGCGGGAACAATTGGCGGGAACCTACTCGGGCCGGAAAGTCAAAGGAGCCGTTCTGACACAGGATCCCGCGTATCCTGGGTCCGTACTTGGCAGCATTCGAACTACTGTTCACCTGGGGCCGACCTGCCTGACAGTGACAGCATGGAAGCAGGCCGTGGCAGGATAAGGGGGGCCTACTCTGTGCCTAGGTACAGTGATACCAGTCTGTCCCCTAGTTTTGCCCAACGACTTTACAGAAGCAGCCAAGGTTGGGAACCAAAGCTGTCAGCGGGTACTCGGAGAAAGGACGATGTGCACACTATGTCGACACTTGTCTAGATTTGGACGTATCCGGCTGGGCACCATGTATATAAGGTGCCCCGCCGCCTCCTGCGCGAGGCAGGCTCTCACACGCTGATAGATGCTCACAGTAAACCCTAGAAACCCTAAGTTCTTGACCTAGCTCTACTCGGAGAGGAGAGAAAGGCTACTCGGTAGAGATACCATTTGTACTGTGGCTACTCGGATAGACATCATAATACATAGAGAAAGGCAGGAGTAGGGGTTTTACCTCCTCACGAGGGCCCTGAACCTGGGTACATCGTGTTGTTTGTGTTGTGTGGATCTTACCTCACGCGGCTATTCGTCGCGTGATCCCTCCCCGGACACCTCCAGCGTCCATCGTCCCCACATCTTTAGCCATCCCATGGCATCTGCCGTGACACCACCACGACAGTTGGCGCCCACCGTGGGGCAACCAGCGGCGCTGGCTGGAGTTTCTGTTCGGACGGGATCTTCTTCGGCGGGGCGCGTAGTTTGTGGCCTTGTCCACAGATTCGGCTCCTTCGACTTCGTCACCGACAACGCCGGCTGTTTCGGCGGCATGGCCATGCCCGAGGGCGGCTCGGTGATCTCCTTCGGCTCGCATCTCGTCTACGTCGCCACCGTCGCCAACAGCGCCTACCCCGAGCTGGTGCATGACGCGGAGGATCCTCCCACGGTGGTTGCTGCTCGCGGAAGGCCTGCATGTAGCACTGCATGCTGCGCTGAGGTGATGGTGACGGGCTTGGCGGCAAACACTGGCGCAGCAGCTACTGGCGCTGCGGCCGTTGTCGAGGAGGTTGACGACCCGCCTGCTGGTGGCAGGAATCACCGGCCCTACGAGAAGGAGAGCAACCTGCCGCCTTCCACGTCTACGGTCATCCCCGCGTCTGCTGCGCGAACCGGTATGCCCACCCCCACCGACATCGAGCTCCTAGCCGCGAGGGAGCAGCTCGAGCGGCAACGCCAGGAGCTGCTTGCCGAGCAGGCGGAGTTGGAGAAGATCAGGCTTGAGCTGAGTCTAGACCAGCTCGAGTACAACAAGGCTCACGGCTTCACGCCGGTCGCCAGGAGGCCCAGCAGAGTAGGCGCTACGCGGCGCAACCTGGGTGCCGAGATGGCGACAGTTGCGGAGGTGCCCGCGCAGTCCGCCACCGCGAACACTTTCGCAAGGCCGAGGTACAGCACACCCGCCAAGACGCTCAGAGCTGCACAGGCCGTGGCTGCCGAGTTGCCGCGCCTAGATGGAGAGGCGCGTCTCAGGCAGCAGGAGAGGCTCAACGAGTTGGTGTTGGAAGCCGCCAGGCAGAACGAGGAGTTCCGGAAGGCCAACCCGGGAGCTGGAGCCTCGCAGGTGGTTCATTCGCACGCGGCTAGATCTAACGATCAGGCCTCGTCTCCGCATCCCATCCGCGAGAAGAGCCGCAGCGGGCGCTCGGGTAGAGACAGGCAAATGCAGGTGTATGACCCGGCTGCTGCCGCGAAACAGGTTGCTGTGCCGCAGCAGCCCGGGCAGGAACACAACGCTGCAAGAGCAGGCTCTCAAGCCCATCAAGCTCAAAGCCGTGCCCGAGAAGCCGCGCGTCCGGGTACTTCTCGGCAACCCGCGGCTCAGCCTACTCGGCAGAGGCAGCAGCCGCGCCCAGTGGCACCAGTCGCCAACCCGGTGGAGCAGCCCGCAGCTATGCAGGTGGATAGGTATGATGATGGCTACTCGGCTATGGAGATGGCTGGTTATGACATTCATGACCGTGTTGGTGAGCGTGTGTTGGCGCCTGGGGATGCAAGGCACCAGCTGGACCGTATCAGCTTGTCGGCGCGGCTTGAGAGCACGGGTCCTCCCGGCCCCGAGTGCTTTGGCCCGCGCATCATGAACGAGCCTTCCGTGAAGGGCTTCCAGCTCGCAAGAGGCACCAAGAGCTACAATGGTAGCACCAAGCCTGAAGATTGGCTCAATGACTACGTCACCGCGGTCCACATTGCGGGTGGCAACAGGAGATGGGCAGTGCGGTACGTCCCGCAGATGCTAGAGGGTCCAGCTCGCACTTGGCTCAATAACTTGCCCAAGCACAGCATAAATTGCTGGCTGGATTTCTCGGACGCCTTCGTCAGCAACTTCACCAGCACCTACAAGAGGCCGAATAGGCCACAGCAGCTCTCGGCTTGCAGGCAGCGAGAAGACGAGACGGACCGCGAGTACCTTACTCGGTGGAGCACCTTGAGGAACACTTGTGAGGGTGTGAATGAAGCACAGGCCATCACTTGGTTTGCGCAGGGTTGCCGACATGGCAGTATGCTCTGGCAGAGATTGCAGAGGGAGATGCCGAACACCCTGGCCGAGACCATCAAGATTGCGGATCAGTACGCACTCGGTGATCCTACTCAGCCACTGATGGACTCCTCTGAGCCGAGAAGAAACTTCAACAGCAGCAAGCGCAACGAGTTCCGCAACAAGCGCCGAGTAGATACTCGGTATGACCCTGAGGAAGTGAACGCAGTGAATGTTGGAGGTGGTGGTGGCCAAAGGCAGAAACCTGCTGGAGCCTACGGGCAGAACCAGAATCAGGGCCAAGGCAACAAGAAGCCATTTCGCGCCTCTCAGTCGGGTAGCGGGAACTCCGAGCAGCCGAAGAAGTTTGTCTTCGACGACATGAAGGATGGCCCATGCAGCTTTCACACTCATCATCCCTCGAGGCCCGCTAACCACACTACTCGGCAATGCGAATGGTGGGATGTGATCAAGAGTGATGGCTTGCCTCCTCCTCCTCCCCTGCCAGCCGCCAATGCTACTGTTCAGCCTACTCGCGCACCCGCAGCTCGGCCGCCAGTGTACCCGAGAAGAGAGAATGTCAACCAGGTGGCTTTAGGAGCCAACCGGAACTTCAACAATGAGAGATACCGCAACAACAACAACAACTACAACCGCAACAACAACAACAGAGGCAACAACAACTATCAGGGCAACAACAACGGCAACAATGGCAACAATGGGGGCAATGGCTCCAACCAGTACCAAGAGCACCATGAGAGCTATATGATCTTCACTTCTGAGGCAGTCGACAAGCAATCACAGCACAGGCGGGCCATGGAGGTCAACGCAGTGATTCCTGCTGTCCCTCACTACATGTATTGGTGCGACCAGGAGATCAGGTGGACTCGGGCAGATCACCCCAAGGTGATGCCCAACCCGGGCACCTATGCATTGGTGCTGGATCCTACCTTCCTGGGTCCCGAGAAGAATGTGAGGTTCAGCAAGGTGCTAATCGACAACGGCAGCAGCATCAACATTGTGTACAAGGACACACTCGAGAAGCTTGGCCTAGCCGAGAACATGATGCTGCCCAGCAAGACCACCTTCCATGGCATTGTGCCCGGGATCTCGTGCAACCCGATTGGCCGAGTGTGGATTGATGTGCTATTCGGTACTCGGGAGAACTGCCGCACAGAGCGCCTGCAGTTTGAAGTGGTGGATCATCAGAGCCCCTATCATGCTCTACTCGGCAGGCCTGCTCTGAGCAAGTTCATGGCCTCTACCCATGTGGCTTATCTGAAGATGAAGATCCCTGGTCCCAATGGCATCATCACCATCTCGGGAGATTACAAGAAGTCCATGGAGTGCGCCTCTGCTAGCTCTCAGCTGGCGGAATCGATGGTGATTGCTGCCGAGAAGAAGAAGATGTATGAGGTGGTGGCCATGGCTCAGTCCGCACAGGCTGGCGCACAAGGTGTGCCGAGTACTCAGCATGGTACAGCTTTCCAAGCTGCCAAGGAGACCAAGACAGTCCAGGTTGACCCCGAGTTCCCGGAGCGCGTGGCCATCATTGGTTCCGGGTTGGCGGAGAAATAGGAAAGCGCGCTCATCCACTTCCTCCGTGAGAATCGGGATGTGTTCGCCTGGACCAATGAAGATCTACCAGGAGTCCCGAGGGAGTTGGTTGAGCACTCTTTGCATGTGCGTCCTGACGCCAAGCCCGTGAAGCAGGCTCTGCGCCGTTTCGGAGATGAGAGAAGGAAGGCCATCGGTGATCAGATCACCAAGCTGCTGATAAGTAACTTCATTATGGAAGTGCTGCATCCGGATTGGTTAGCCAACGCGGTCATGGTCGAGAAGAAAAAGGAAGATCCCAAGGCTGCCACTGCATGGCGCATGTGTGTCGACTACACCGACCTGAACAAGGCATGCCCCAAGGATCCCTTCCCGCTACCTCGCATCGATCAGGTGATCGATTCCACTGCTGGTTGTGAACTGTTATCTTTCATAGATGCCTACTCTGGTTTCCACCAGATTGCACTCAACCCTGCTGATCAAATAAAGACTGCTTTCATTACCCCGTACGGGGCTTATTGCTATCGTGTCATGTGTTTTGGCTTGAGGAATGCGGGTGCAACCTATCAGAGATGCATGCAGAAATGCTTGCACGACCAGCTCGGCAAGAATGTGCAGGTGTACGTAGATGACATTGTCATCAAAACGAATAAAACACATACTCTGCTTGCCGACCTGGAGGAAACCTTTGCTAACCTACGCAAGTACAAAATGAAACTGAATCCGAGTAAGTGCACCTTTGGTGTACCAGCTGGAAAGCTACTCGGTTTTCTGGTTTCTAGTCGGGGCATTGAAGCCAATCCTTCTAAGATAAAAGCTATTGAGAGCATGTCTTTACCGAGATCACTGAAAGATGTGCAGAAGTTCACGGGTTGTCTGGCATCTCTGAGCCGTTTTCTGGGCCGAATGGGCGAGAAGGCTCTGCCTCTGTACCAGCTGATGAAGAAAAGTGACAAGTTTGTCTGGACTCCGCAAGCGGATGTGGCATTCAACGAGCTGAAAGCAATGCTGGCTAGCGCTCCCGTCTTGGCTAGTCCGCTACCCAAGGAGCCTATGCTGCTGTATATTGCTGCGACTAACCGAGTAGTCAGCGTGGTGATAGTGGTGGAGCGAGAAGAAGAAGGCAAGAGTGTGCAGCGCCCAGTCTATTATCTCAGTGAAGTGCTGTCCAGTTCCAAGCAAAACTATCCGCACTACCAGAAGATGACATATGGTGTGTACCTGGGCGCCAGGAAGCTGAAACATTACTTCCAGGAGCACCCCATCACGGTTGTAAGCTCTGCTCCCATCTCGGATATCATGGGAAACAAGGAGGCGAGTGGCAGAGTAGCCAAGTGGGCAATCGAGCTAGCCGCGTACGCTCCCGCGTATGCGAGAAGAGAAGCAATCAAGTCTCAGGTCCTGGCGGAATTTCTTGTGGACTGGGCCGAGATGCAGTATGAACCTCCTGCTCCAGTTTCCAACTATTGGAAAATGCACTTTGATGGCTCAAAGGTGAAAGAAGGCCTTGGTGCTGGCGTTGTGCTTACATCACCCAAGCGGGATCAACTCAAGTACGTGCTGCAGATTCATTTCAAGGCATCCAACAATGTAGCCGAGTACGAGGCAGTGGTGCATGGTTTGCGAGTAGCAAAGGAGGTTGGTGTGCAGCGCATTATATGCTATGGTGATTCGGATCTGGTGGTGCAGCAAGTCTCAGGTACCTGGGATGCTTTGGATGCCAACATGGCATCGTATCGCTTCCTGGTGCAGTCAATGACTGGGTTTTTCGAAGGCTGTGAGTTCCAGCACATTCACCGAGCAGAGAACGAGGCAGCAGACGAGCTATCCAAGTTGGGATCTTCTCGGCAGTCCATCCCGGCGGGGATTGCCTTGGAGCATTTGAGGAAGCCATCCATCAAGCCTTCCCCCAACTCGGAATCTATCTTTGTTCCTTCTCTGCCAAGTGAAGAATCTGACCCAATGGAGATTGACTGGGAGAGTGCTGCAGAGAACCCGGGGACTGCCGTCCTCTACTCGGGGACTGCCATTCCCTACTCGGGGACTGCCGTTCCCTACTCGGGGACTGCCGTTCCCTACTCGGGGACTGCCGTTCCTTACTCGGGGACTGCCATTCCCTACTCGGGGACTGCCGTTCCCTACTCGGGGACTGCCATTCCCTACTCGGGGACTGCCACTCCTTACTCGGGGACTGCCACTCCGTACTCGGGGACTGCCGCCCTCAACCCAGAAGCTGTCGCATTCATTGAAGAAGTTCTCGCCAATCGGTCTGGGCTGCAGAGAAGCGCTCCTACTCCTCCTGAGCAACCACAAGAGCCTGCCCCAATGGAAATGGACGAACCAGTGTTTCCCGTGCGGGAGACACCGAGTTGGGCAATGCCCATATTATCCTTTCTAAGGGACGGTACTTTACCTGAAGATGAGGTGACTGCGAGGCAGATTCAGAGAAGATCCAAGGGCTACACCATAGTCCGAGATGTGCTGCACAAGAGAAGTGCCACCGGCGTGCTGCAACGCTGTGTGAGCCCAGAGGAAGGAGAAGAAATTCTGGTGGAGATACATCAAGGGGAATGTGGGCATCACGCCTCATCTCGGGCTTTGGTCAAGAAAGCTTTTCGGCATGGCTTCTACTGGCTCACTGCACTGCAGCAAGCTGAAGATATTGTGAGGAAGTGCACCGGCTGCCAGATGTTCGCAAGTAAGATTCACATGCCAGCTTCAGAGTTGAAAACAATTCCTATCACATGGCCATTTGCTGTTTGGTGCTTGGATATGGTTGGTCCTTTCAAGCCTGCTAAAGGCAATATGACACATATCTTGGTCATGGTGGACAAGTTCACCAAGTGGATTGAGGTGAAACCTATTCGGAAGTGCGATGGGGTCACAGCTGTGAAGTTCGTGAAGGATGTGATCATGAGATATGGATACCCGCACAGTATCATCACCGACAACGGCACCAACTTTGCAGAGGGGGCAATGGTGCGATTCTGCAGAGATAAGCATATCCGACTAGACGTTGCGTCAGTCGCGCACCCTGCCTCCAATGGGCAAGTTGAGAGAGCAAATGGAATGGTACTGGCAGGCATCAAGCCAAGGCTGATTGAGCCATTGCTGAAAACACCTGGGTGTTGGCTAGAAGAGTTGCCAGCGGTGTTGTGGAGTCTAAGGACTACCCCTAACCGGTCAACCGGCTACACGCCATTCTTCTTGGTATACGGGGCTGAGGCCGTGTTGCCAATAGACTTAGAGCATGACTCCCCCCGAGTAGCCCTCTACACTGAGGTGGAGGCGAGAGAAGCTCGAGAAGACGACGTTGACCTGCTTGAAGAAGCAAGAGAGCTGACTCTGTCACGTTCGGCTATCTACCAGCAAAACCTGCGGCGTTATCATAGCCGAAAGGTGAACCCAAGGGTTTTCCGAGAAGGAGACATGGTCCTTAGGCTGGTGCAACGCACAGCCGGGATGCACAAGTTGTCTCCTCCATGGGAAGGGCCTTTCATTGTCAGCAAAGCGCTGCACAATGACGCGTACTATCTTGTAGATGTGCGCCCATCGCAGGCGAACAGGGCAGACAAAGCTGGAGAGGAAACCAAGCGCCCTTGGAATGTAGCTCTACTTCGTCGTTTTCATTCGTAAGCAAAGATATGTATGTACCCTCTTATCCGAGTTGAAATTCTACTCTGCAATCTGAAATTGTTCTCGGGGACTGCCCTCGTCCAAAATTGCTCTAAGTGTTTTTACTCGGCTTGGTTCTTTGTCTATTCGGTTGCTCCACTTCAGAACTCACAAGTGCATTGAGTACTGTGTTTAAACCTATATGCCAACTCTTCGACTTTGCTGCTGTCCGAAACCCGACTTCATGGCAAGCAAGAGAACAAGCAAAAGGTCAATGAGCACACGAAAATCGCTAAGGAAGAAAGAGTGCAGGAACCGAGTAGATTGTTGGTCACTTTTGTTCCCTGTTTTCGTCTTCTCGGCTAAGTGGTGGGCTGCGTTACCATGATTGTTTCTAGCGGCTAAGTATTTGCAGCCCTACTACTTGATTCTTGTGACTCGAATACCAAAAAAGCGACAAGTCGCGGGTAGAGCAGAGATGAAAAGATAGGGTGAATAAGAAATGCAACTCGGGGACTCGCATGAAAACGCAACTCGGCATTAAGTCAGCGTCGTTCAAATTGATTAATGTCGAAATAAACAAAGTGGGCATAAAAAACTGTGTAGCAAGCAAAACAAAGATAGTCTATTACATCTGCTCCCGGCATCCCGGGGATCTGATAAGTGTTCAAGTTGAAAGAAAGTGCAGGTTGCTTCAAGATGAGGAGGCAATGTTCTCGGCGCTGGCCTTGGCTGCAGCTTCTTCGGTGGCGGTCGTGGCAGCTGTTTCTTCGGTGCTGGCATGGGTGACATGCGTTCCCGTCTGGACGGTGGCGGATTCCTTCATCTCGGCACCATCCTGGGTGGCCGCCTGCTCGGAAGTGGCCGTGGCCACCGAGACGGGTCCTGGAGCCGAAGAGGAGCCTGAAGCTTGGCCAGGAGGGGGCACCGTGTCGTCGAGAGCAGCACCTGAGGAGGTGCCAAAGTCGAGTGCGGCGGTGTCGATGTGGGCGTACTCGTCCTCATCGCTACTCGCGACGGCGACGTTCTTCCCCTTCCCGGCCTTGCCCTCAGGAGATTCGAAGAGGCCCTCCAAGTCGGATTCCACTTCGTCGTCCTCTTCCTCTTCCTCTTCGTACTCGGTGTCGGGCTCGGGGAGGCCCTCGATGAAGGTCTCCGTCTCGGCGCACTCCGCGACCTCGTAGGCGATCTGCTTGCGTGTGGCCACGCAGTCAGGATCTACCTCCCACTTGGAATTGTTGCGCTTCCCGCGGATGAGCTGCATGTTGAGGTTTTCATACCAGGATGCTATGCAGAGAAGCATCACGTCCGCACCAGCCCGGGCGCCCGAGGCACGCCACTTCTTCAACTCCTTCTTCACATTCTTCAGCTTGAAGGCTAGGCCCTTCATGGTGGTTGGCCGATCATCATGAGGCCAAAACAGCCTGTGGAGCTCAAAGCCCTCGTGCACCAAGTCAGTTCCGATACCAGCCAGCTGTTCGAAATAGCCTTTGAGCACCAGCAAGCTGTCCTCGATCCCGGCTCTGGTATCTGCTGCCTCACCTTTTGCAAGGCGAGCTGCTTGGGCCTTGGCCACCTTAGGCGCGGAAGGGGAATCAAGATGAGGCCAGATCTCTGAAATAGCATGTGGCAACCTCAGAACCGAGAAGAGAAAAACCGAGTAGAAGAAAACCGAGAAGAAATACGACCGAGAAGAAAAGAAGCAGCGAAGAAAAGACTCACCGGACAGTTCGTTGCGCAGCCGCTGCAGCTGGGTCCTCCAGGACTCCTCGTTAGAAATGTGCTTTTCTTGGATCAGGCGCAAGGAATCCATCTGAGCGAAGAGATCAGCGTTGGTCTTCTTTAGCGTTTCGCATTCCTGCTCAAGGGCCCTCTCCTTGGCTCTGAAAGTGGTCTCGGCCTTGGCCTTCTCGGCAATGGCTCTGTCCCTCTCGGCGCCAATCTTGACGGCATCCTGGAGTGCCTTTTGCAACTGGAGTTGAAGCTTCTCGGTCTCCGTGGTGTGGTCCTTCAACAGCTCAACGGCCTGGTCGGACAGCTGCTTCTGCACTTCTGCGGGCTTGACACAATCTTGGTGTGCCTCAGCAAACAACTTGTAATCTTCTGCGAAGAGATAGATGAGGTTAGCAGAGGAGCAGAGAAGAAACAAATTCAAAGTCAAACCGAGTAAACAACAAACTTACCTTCTAGCCTTTTGATGGTGGCCTCGGAGTTCTCCACGAAGCTGCGGCACTTCTCATGTTCGTCTGCTAAGGCCTTCAGTTTTTCTGCAGAGAAGGAGAGGTTAGCGCATAAGAAAGCATAAGCGAGCGTAAACAAAAACGCATGAATCGCACAGCTAAAAGCGTACCTTGCACTTCAGTCAGCTGCTGGGTGCTGTCCTTGGCGGTCTTGCTGGCTGCCTCCGCAGCTGCCTTTTCCTTCTCTAGAGCAGCAATTCGCCTCCTGGCGATGGAATGGTTCCAGAGAAGATGGCGGTATAAGTTGGTCCGCTTCAGGACGCTATCCTGAGAAGCGAGAAGAAGCAAGTTAGAAAAAAGAAGAGTAGATTCAACCCGAGTAGGAGGCTACTCGGAGAGTATCCACCTACTCGGCTAGAATCTCTGGGACTGGGAGTGATGGGAAGGAGCAGAAAGGCGAATAGAAGAGAAGAAAATTCAACTCGGAAAAGGCAAGAAGGACTTACTGCATAGGACTGCTCGATGTCTTCGGCGTTCTTGCGGTGCAGGAACATCTTGGCTGCGAGTGTCGCGGTCTCGGTGGAGACGGACATGGGATTGCGTCCCAGGTCAACCTTGTTCCAGTCCACGCGCATGTGGTCGATGCCGCCAAGGCTAAGACCGTGCCACTTATCCACGCCAAGAACCTTGCTATCCCATTTGGCGTCGATGAAGCCAACGGTGTCCAATACCTGTTCAAGACCCTTGGAAGTTATTGGTTTGTCTTGGACTCCACGAGAAGCGATGTTGACAGACTGGGGTTGGCTTGGATCTGGAGGAGGGGAGTTCATGGCTACAACCTTCCTTCCCCTCTAGATAGCTAAAGCTTTGTCCTTGGGAGGGAAGCCGATTGAGTGCTGATGGCTAACCTCAATCATATATTCCGGGTAGCAAGGCTGGCCAGCAGCGCGAGCGTCTGCAGAGAGCGCAGCAGGAATCGGGCCGGACTCGTGGATCACGAGCGCTCCGCCTGAGGATGTACTCTGGTCTCTGGCCCGCTTCTTCGTTTGCTCCTTCTCAACCTTCTGCTTCTCGGGATCCTCAGTCGCCTTCCCGTCAGTCTTGGCCTTCGCCTTCTCGGCGACTGCCTTCTCGGCAGCTTGCTTCTCGGCCTTCTTCTGCTCAGCCCTGGCTTTCTTCTGCTCAGCCTTGGCCTTCTCAGCAGCTTCCTTATCAGCAGTTTCCTTCTCGGCCTTGGCCTTCTCAGCAGCTTCCTTCTCGGATGCCCTTCTGGCAACCTCATCCTTCAGAGCATCCAAGGCTCGCTGCCTGGTTACTCGCCCGGCAGGAGGGCTGGATGCGTCCTTACTCTACGGCGACGAGGAGGAAGTTGGCGGTGTAGGGCCTTGCGCAGTTGGTGGTGTAGGGCCTTGCGCAGTTGGTGGTGTAGGGCCTTGCGCAGTTGGTGGTGCCGCTGATCCGTCGCCTTGTGCAGCTCCTGGCTGGGCGCTACTCGGTGTCACGCCCGGTTGCACGCTGCTCAATGGGTAAGCGTCAGTTATGGTGGCATCCGCGGCGGTGGTGTCTTCTACTCGCTGCTCGGCAGCGAGGCTCTCTTGTGCAGCAGCCCCGGTGGCGGGCTGCTCTTGCTCTGCTTCAGGCCGCTTGGCGGCGGTGTTGTCCTGCATCTCTTGATCTTGGGTCTCCTCGGCATTGCTAGCCGGAGGAGAAGGGGGTCTCTCATCGTGGATGGTAGTGTCCTGTGCTGCTGGTTCAGACGTTGCTCCTTGCGCACCGGCGGTCTGTGGATTGGCAGCAGCAGCGTTGGCGGTGTCGTCCTCATCATCATCCAGATTGACCAGAGGCACTGACTTTTCCTTAGTGTGGTCAGACGCGAGAGCTGCGTTCGCGTCCATAGGAGGTCTGCAGAGAAAAGGAAATCACAAATTAGAAGAAGATTGGGGAAAATAGCACTGCGCGAGAAGGGAGGCGACCGAGAAGAGGGCTTACGCGGTGGTGCACTTAAGCTCTCGTCTGGACCTCTTCACAACCACCTTCTTCTCGGCGGGCTTCCTCTTCTTGGCAGGAGGCGCTGGTGCTCCGCTACCAGCCCGTTTGCGGGTCTCAGGAGCGGCGACGGACAGGGGCTTGACGACTAGGGGCGCATAGCCCTCGTTCTCGTCTTCGTCCTCGTCGTCCTTGTCCGCGGCAACTTCATCTGGGAATCAAAGAGAAAAGAGGAAAGAATCAGAAACAGCACACGAGGGATTGGTGCTTCTCGGAAGCAAACAGAGTGACAGTGTAGTTACCGTCAAAGTCTTCATCAGACCAGGTGCGGAGAGCATCGCGCTTGTCGGTAGTGGGGGAGCGAGAAAGGTTGGGCTGCTCCGCGGCATCGAAAGAAGGCACATCGTCCTCCTCACGATCAGGAGACCAATTGCCCTCGAAAACCTCGCAGCTCTCGATTATCTGGCGAGTGAGGACCTGAAAAACAGAGAAGGGTCACAGACTAGCCGAGTACCAGGAAGGAATTCTACTCGGATAGGCGTGCAGGTACAAAGCACACAAAGCCTAGGCAGTTTACTAAGCATTCTACCCGGACAGGCGTGCAAACACAAAGCATACTAATCCTAAGCATGTTTACTGGAGGGTTTTACTCGGAAGGGCGTGCAGGTATAAAGCACATCGAGCCTAAGAATCGTTCTCGAGTAGGCTATCCGGCAAGGCGTGCAAACACAAAGCATACTAAGCCTAAGGCGATTCGGCTAGATGTCCTACTCGGAACGCAAGGCAATTGCTAGTTGATGCAAGAAGGAGAAGCTATCTACTCGGAAAATGAATGCAGAGAGCAAAGTGAGAAAGGCGTACCCGCTCAATTGGCTTTGTACGGCTGAACGGGACGAACCCGTATTGCCAGTGGTCGCCAAGGTTTGTCGTCAAGATGTTCCTTGCGTGCCAGGGAACATCGATGTTGTCGATCTCGATGGTGGTTGTCCTGGTGCAGTCGCGGGGGCCTCCCATGTAACACATGAGATGGCACCGCTCCTGCAAGGGCAGTACTCGGCGCTGGATCCAACAGGCCACCGGATCGTCGTTCTTGAGGCCCTGCGCCTTCAGCCAGCCGAGTCTATTCTCCATCTCGATGGCGTCGTCGTCATTGACGGGCTTGTCCTTCCAGTACATCCCGATTGGAGCGCGATTGCACCAAACGGGCAAGTTGATTCGATCGTCGACGACGGCTCCTTCCGCGGCGGCAACGTTCTTGACGTAGAGGAACGTCTTCTGCCACAGCTTGACGGAGTCCAGCCCCTTGATGCGGGGGTGGTTCGTCCCGGACCGCTGCACCATCATGGCGCAGCCGGTGTCGGTGGCGCGGGCGACGCCCGCGGAGTCCTTCTTCCCGGTGGATTGCTGGCGCAGGTGGAAGTACCTGAGCCACGTCTCCCACGTGGGCCGGATGCCGAGGAAGGCCTCGCAGACCACGGCGTGGTAGGCGAGGAAGACGACTGCATTGGGGGGCAGATGGTGCATCTGGATGCCGAAGTGGTTGAGGAACTTCCGCAGGAAATCGGACGCGGGCAATCCGAACCCGCGCTCGAAATGCGCCAGGAAGACGACGCGCTCTCCCTCCCGCGGGGACGGCACGATTTCACCGTCCGGCGCCCGGCACTCCACGCCGGGAGGGACTCGCCTAGTATTGACGAGCCAGGCGCAATCTTCCGCGGTGACGGAGGAGCCGGCCCAGCCAGATTTGGCCATTGTTGCGAGTAGGGAAGGTGGAAGATTTCGAGGGGAGTTGTTTGTGGGATTGAGTCCGCGGCGGCGCGAGAGCTTGCGCGGCGGCGGAGAGCTCGGTGGCGGAGAAGAGCAGGAGACGAAGAAGGAATAGTGCGAGGGAAGGGGAAAAGGAAGTTACCGGCGGAGGTATTTATATCTCCTCCGCGAGTTTACCGTTACCGTCTTGGGAGTGGGATCGATTGTGGCGTGTGGTGGATCCTGTGGCCGGCTAGAAACGCACACAAGCGCCGGTTGCGCGCGTAATGGCCACAGTTGATCCCACCACCGAATCGTGGCCTATAACTGCACTTGATGGGACATGACGGCCGGTGGGCCCATTGCGTGAAAACTGGACGCGTGGCAGGACGTGTCCTGGGCAACGAAACGACAAGGTCGTGGATGCTTGACACGTGTGCAGTTGCTGCGCGAAGGGCTGGATTGTGCTCTGTGCTGCAGAGGCTCAATCTGAGAAATTTCTCTAAGTCTTTTTACTCGGTTACAGAGTAGAAAGCAAGTGCTACTCGGAAGAGAGGAAACTCAAGGTACTTTCCAGATAGCTACTCGGAGGACCTACTCGGCGTCTTGAGGTTCAAGGGCTGAGATGCAAAGGCTGGTTTTAAGCTGGCAGAGCCTAGTGAACAAGTTCGCAAGACTCAACCAGCTTCGGGGACTGCTGTCGGGGGGTTACCCCCGAGTAGGGTAAAGACAGGTGGTAAAGGCAGCTTACAGAAGAGAGGTTTGGTCGAGTAGCCGACTACCTGGTACTCGCTACCCGGTCGACTGCTACTCGGTCTCACCTCAAGATGACCAGAAGGAGATATCAATCAAGTTCTATCCTTTCGAGTAGAAGGGTTGGCCCGAGTACAATTGGCGGGAACAATTGGCGGGAACCTACTCGGGCCGGAAAGTCAAAGGAGCCGTTCTGACACAGGATCCCGCGTATCCTGGGTCCGTACTTGGCAGCATTCGAACTACTGTTCACCTGGGGCCGGCCTGCCTGACAGTGACAGCATGGAAGCAGGCCGTGGCAGGATAAGGGGGGCCTACTCTGTGCCTAGGTACAGTGATACCAGTCTGTCCCCTAGTTTTGCCCAACGACTTTACAGAAGCAGCCAAGGTTGGGAACCAAAGCTGTCAGCGGGTACTCGGAGAAAGGACGATGTGCACACTATGTCGACACTTGTCTAGATTTGGACGTATCCGGCTGGGCACCATGTATATAAGGTGCCCCGCCGCCTCCTGCGCGAGGCAGGCTCTCACACGCTGATAGATGCTCACAGTAAACCCTAGAAACCCTAAGTTCTTGACCTAGCTCTACTCGGAGAGGAGAGAAAGGCTACTCGGTAGAGATACCATTTGTACTGTGGCTACTCGGATAGACATCATAATACATAGAGAAAGGCAGGAGTAGGGGTTTTACCTCCTCACGAGGGCCCTGAACCTGGGTACATCGTGTTGTTTGTGTTGTGTGGATCTTACCTCACGCGGCTATTCGTCGCGTGATCCCTCCCCGGACACCTCCAGCGTCCATCGTCCCCACATCTTTAGCCATCCCATGGCATCTGCCGTGACACCACCACGACAGAATCCATGCTCCATGGGTTTCCCACCTCCTTTTTGCTGACGATTGTCTGATATTTTCACAGGCTTCTCCTGCTGGTGCTAACAGAATTAATTCTCTTCTTGATATCTATAGAAGAGGCTCGGGCCAAATGGTTAACTTCAACAAGTCGGCAATTTTCTTCAGCAATAATACCAAGGATCCGGTTAAAACAGTGGTACATGAGGGACTGGGTATTTCTTCGGAGGCACTAGGGGAAAAGTATCTTGGTCTACCTACTGCATTGGGAAGATCAACGGATTCTCAGTTTGAGCATATTATAGCGAAGGTAAAAAATATTCTTTTGGGGTGTATCCCAAGGATGCTAAGCAGCGCGGGAAGAGAAATTTTCATCAAATCTATTTGTAAGGCTATCCCCACTTATTCGATGAGTTGCTTTAAATTGTCTAAGAATTTTTGCAAGAAACTTACAGCGGTTATTCCAAAGTTCTGGTGGGGGGGATGAGAAGAAAAGAAGGCTACACTAGAGAAAATGGGAGAAGATTGCGATCCCTAAATCAGAAGGAGGCATGGGTTTTAGAGACTTTGAGCTATTTAATCAAGCAACGTTGGCTAAGCAAGGGTGGCGCCTAATGACAAGACCTGGCTCATTGTGCTCTAGGGTTCTCAAAGGAAAGTATTTCCATGATAGAACCTTTTTGGAGGCTAATAATAGGAGAAATGCTTCACACACATGGAAGGCGATTATGCATGGGAGAGATGCTCTCAATATGGGGCTGATCAAAAGGGTCGGTAATGGTTCTTCAATTCAGATTTGGAATGATCCATGGATTGAGGAAAATGTTGGCTCGAGACCTTTGGCTAGACTGCCAACAGCTACGGCTAGCAGAGTAGAAGAACTGATTGACCAGGATGGTGATTGGAATGATGAAATGCTTCAACAAAATTTTGTGGCACCGGATATTGAGGCTATTAGGCGAATTGTGCGGGGAGAGGAAGAAGATGTCTGGGCATGGAAACCTGAGAGGCAAGGGCATTTCTCGGTTCGGTCCTCGTATAAGCTCTTGTGTGCACATAGGAGATTGGATGTACCAGCTAGTTCGGGTGATTCCATGAAACACATTTGGAAAATATTGTGGAAAATGCCAGTGCCTCCTAAAGTTCGGAACTTCTGGTAGAGATTGATCCACAAATTTATTCCTTGTCGAAAAATTCTGTGTGATCGCCATGTTGACAGACTTTCTAACTGCGAGGATCGCGGGGAGGTGGAGACTATCTTCCATGCTCTCTTTTCCTGCACTTGGGCACGCCTGTTCTGGGAGGAGGTAAAGAGGTTGACTGATGTTAAAATCCCTAAACTGCATCCTGATACATGGGCGGTAGACATGATCGATGGAAATCTGGTCTCAAACCGTAATGCATGCGTTATCTTATGTGGTTGCTGGTCGGTGTGGAGCGAGAGGAACACTAGAAGGCATGGTGAACGAGGAAGTAACCTGATGGTCTCTGTAAAATGGGCTATTGATGCAGCGTGTGATTTGGCAAAATCAACGAGCTCTGTCCACAAACCGGCTACTAAACAGAAAACTGGTTGGAAACCTCCGAAGGAATCATATGTAAAGGTCAATGTGGATGCAGGGTTTAACTCCACCTTGCGCTCGGGATCGATAGGTGTTGTGATTCGCAATCATTCCGGAGAATTAATCAGATGCCAGGCTCTCTGGTATGAATTTGTCGCAAATGCAAGAACGATGGAAGCAATAGCTATAAGGGATGGTCTCAGGTTTGTGGCTGATCTGGGCTATACACATGTGGAGATGGAGAGCGACGCAATGGAGGTTGTCAAATTATGCAATTCGGAAGATTATGGGAGGGCAGACATTGGTGCATTATGCTCGGAGATAAGCAATCTAGCCTTTAGTTTCAATGATAGTTCTATTATGCATGTATCTAGGCTGGATAATGAACCTGCACACTTGTGTGCAAAGCAGGCTTCTCCTTCGAGACGCAGATGTTTGTGGGTGAACTTTATTCCTGCATTCCTGCGAGAATGCCTTAAACCCCCGTGTAATCATATTGAGTAATCAATAGAGTTATTTCGTTTCAAAAAAAAAGTATTGTACGTGACATCTTTTTTGCAAGGACATAGTACTTAAGTTTAGCTTAGTGCCATTTGCTTATGCAATTAAAAAGTGACCCTTACATGTATTCTCCATTCAATAATACTTTTACTTATGTTTATCGAAATACGGATATATTTAGACATGTTTTACATCACTGTCTACTACAAAGCCTTATTTGGGCTGTATAGGTACATTCATATTTAGACAAATAGAAGTCAAATATTGTTGAACGGAGTGAGTTTGTATTCCACAGTTTGTGCGTGCGGCGCGCTGGGCGTCCTCAGGGGATCGAATCTTCCGATCCCCCACCTCCCAAAATGTCGGATGGATGCGCCGCAAGAGTTGGATGGCCATTCCCTCGCCCTCGCAAGTCGCAACTACTACCAAGCAAACAAATGCGCTCGACCGTAGCAAAAAGCAGACAAAATAGCAAAACCAACTACTACGTGCTGCGACGACGCATGAGGGAGTGGCGCGCCCTATAACATCCGCCTTCAACTCCCTGCATGACTTCCCAGTAGAGGTGACGCCAACTTGCAGCAAGTAACAACGGCTTGCACCAGCACGTCCCGCCCCAGAATTCAGAAAAAAGGTAGGAAAAAAGACAAGAACAAAAAAGTTTGAACATGAGAAACAAACTTCGAACAAAGACGGAAACAAAAAAAGCTTGGACATGGGAACAAAACCTCGGAACAAAGGCAGGAACAAAGATAGGACATAAGGCTACAGAGAGATAGAAATAAAATCTTGGAACAAAATACGGAAACAAAATTAGTAACAAAACATCCACAAAGATAGGAACAAAAACTCTATAGAGAGAGGAACGAAATTCGAAAAAAGATAGGAACAAAGACAAGAACAAAAAATCCCGGACATGGGAACAAAAGCTCATAATAATGGCAGGAACAAAGACAGAAACAAAAAAAACTATAGAGAGGTAGGAACAAAAGTTTGAAACAAAATTTGGGAACAAAACCTCCACAGAGATAGGAACAAAAACACTATAGACGAGAAACACAATTCGAAAAAAGGTAGGAACAAAGAAAACAAAAAAAAAGTCGGTCATGGGAACAAAAGCTCGGAATAAAGGCAGGAACAAAGACAGAAGCAAAAACTACATAGAGATAGCAACAAAAGTTTGAACAAGAACTTGGAACAAAGTTAGGAACAAAAGCTCCATAGGTATAGGAACAAAAACTCTATAGAGAGAGGAACAAAATTCAGACAAAGATAGGAACAAAGACAAGAACAAAAAAGCTCGGACATGAGAACAAAATTTCGGAACAAAGACAAAAACAGAGAGGAAAAAAAATTTACAGGGAGATAGAAATAAAAGCTTGGAACAAAAATCTGGGACCAAATTTAGGAAAAAAAATCTTCATATAGATAGGAACACAAACTCTATAGAAAGAGAAACAAAATTCGAAAAAATGTAGTAACAAGGACAAGAAAAAAATCTCGGACATAAGAACAAAAGCTCGGAACAAAGACAGAAACAAAACAGGAACAAAATGCTTCAGAAAATCTTGGAACAAAATCTGGGTACATAGTTAGGAACAAACGCTCCACAAAGATAGGACGAAAAACTTTATAGAGAGAGGAATAAAATTAAAAAAAAACTTAGGACAAAAATCTCGAATATGGGAACAAAATATCGAAACAAAGACAGTAACAGAGAGGAACAAAAAGTTACAGAGAGATAGAAATAAAATCTTGGAGCAAAAATTTGGGACCAAACTTAGGAACAAAACCACCATAGAGATAGGTACGTAAACTCTATAGAGAGAATATAGTAACAAACACATGAAAAAAAAATCTCGGACATGCGAACAAAAGCTCAGAACAAAGACAGGAACAAAAAGTTTCAGAGAGATAGGAACAAAATCTTGGAATAAAATCTGGGTACATAGTTAGGAACAAACGTTCCACAAAGATAGGAAGAAAAACTTTATAGAGAGAGGAACAAAATTCAAAAAAACTTAGGGAAAAAAAGCTCGGACATGAGAACAAAATCTCGGAACAAAGATAGGAATAGAGAGGAACGCAAAGTTACAGAGAGATAGGAATAAAATTTTGGAACAAAAATCTGGGAACAAAGTTATGAACAAAACCTCCATGGATATAGAAATACAAACTCGATAAAGAGAGGAACAAAATTCAAAAAAGTTGCAGGAACAAATACAGGGAAAAAAAATCTCGCACATGGGAACAAAAGCTCGAAACAAAGACATGAACAAAATGCTTTAAAGAGATAGGAACAAAATATGGGTACAAAGTTAGGAACAAACGCTCCACAGAGATAGGAACAAAAACTTTATAGAGGGAAGAACAAAATTCGGAAAAACTTAGGAACAAAAACTCGAAACAAAGGCAGGAACAAAAAAAACTACAGTGAGATAGAAACAAATAGCTTGTAATAAAATCTGATAATAAACTTTGGAACAAAAACTCCATAGAGATAGAAATAAAAACTCTATATAGAGAGGAACAAAATTTAGTGTCCGAGCACAAGAGAACAAAACTTTACTTTTTAAGGGAACAAAAGTTGGTTAAACTGAATCAAAACTTTACCAACCACGGATAAATAATAATGGGAATAAAACTATGGGTGAAATAAAAATTATCGTCTATCTAAAAAATAAAAGACACAACTACAAATATAAAAAGAATTTTAGCGCTCTCAATGAATAATCACATCTACTTGTGGAC
Source organism: Alopecurus myosuroides (assembly GCA_028641055.1). NCBI lineage: Eukaryota > Viridiplantae > Streptophyta > Magnoliopsida > Poales > Poaceae > Alopecurus > Alopecurus myosuroides. The sequence goes on along the minus strand of CM054057.1, from coordinate 472,111,410 downwards.
AAATAAAAATTCTTCTAACGGGAATATATAAAAACTATATGCGCATATAAATCACAACAAAGGATTGAAGAAAAATAAAATAATAGATGGAAAATCAGAATTAGCCGGAATGAAGAAAGAACATGGAAAGAAAGAAAAAATAAAAGAATGAAAAAGGTAAAAAAAAGTGAGAAAAGGAAAGAAAGAAAAATAAATATAAGAAGAAAACATAAAAGTGGCAGCAGCATGCACGTGTAGTGTACCTTTTCTTAAGGAACCGTGTAGTGTACTTTTTTATGAAACGTGTAGTGTACGTATGCATTGTCGTTCTTTCCCTTTCCCAAATAGTATCGATCTGGAACGAACTGACAAAGTCTGTGATCCAGCGATCGACTATTGGGCCGAGCTCAGGAATACAATCCTTAAGCGAAACGGGATCACCAAAACGCGCGCGCGTTGTCGAGTGATTTCCCGCGGGCACGGTAGAGGCACGTGAGCGAGGGAGCGGGCACGCCAGGCGTCGTTCGGCGTGATTCGTGCCGTGCGCACGGCATGTTATGACACGACTGACCCATTTGTGGTAGGATTTGGGCACTAAGAATTCGAAATTTGAATTTTGAACCCCTCGACCCTACCATTTTCTGCTATAAATATACCCTATACCTTCGGTATTTTGCACACTCATCCCACACATCTCCACCCACACTTCTCATCCCATGTATCCCCCCTCCCCCCCCTTTAACTCATATTCCGATGGGTTTATCCCCGAACCGATGATCCACATTAACGTAGAAGAATGTGGACTTCATCCCTTCTTAGCAGAAGGTCCTTAGTACCAAACCCAAGCTAGCCAAGAACACCATTCATCTAGCAGTGCCGATACCGGCGGTTCTAGCAGTGTCGGTGTTGACGCTTCTAATAGTGTCGACGCCTCTAGAAGTGACGGCTCAAAGAGACGGCGAACCTCATGGGTGTGGGTCGACGGCCATTTCGAGTATCACGTTTCGGTACTCGAAGATGGCAGGAAACAACCAAGCGGTGTGCAAGTGGCAAGACTGCAACAAGATCCTCAGCGGCGCCTCCACGTCGGGAACCAGACACTTGGAGCGGCATGCAAGAGTGCACTTGCAGAAGAGAGATCAAGCGGCGACGAGAATACATGGGAAACTTGGTTTTGCCCCCGACGGCCAGGTAGGTAACTTCAACTACGATCCTGAATTATCTCGCAAATGACTATGCCATATGATTGTTGCATACGACTTTGCGCTTGGTTTTGGGGAGTATCCCGCTGCTGTAGATTGGATTAGAACTTGTCATAATCCACGGTATCAAACAGTTTTTAGGAAAACTACATCTAGGTATAAGAAGAAAAAAAACTAGCCAAATCAATGGCAAAAGAACTAAAAGATGATTTCGCAAAATGCACATTTCAGTTTCATTAATATCTGATATCTGGAGCGGTAGAGCTAAGCAAGATTATCTTTAGTGTTGTAGCCCATTATGTGACTAATGATACTTGGGAACTAAAAAAAATTTGTCGTTGAATTTGAATTAATTGACTGTATACATACTGGTAGAGCCATTGCTAAAAAATATAATGCATGCCATGCGAGATTATGGTCTCGAGAACAAGGTGTTCGCAATAACTTTAGATGATGCTTCAAATAATGCCGCCGCAATGAATGATCTTGCTCCCATACTTAGTGGTTATGCCTCTGGTCAGATTTTCGATTAACGTTGTGCATGCCATATTATTAATCTCATTGCTAAAAGCGTTTTAAAACATCTTAACGAACCCATTGACAAAATAAGAGATGTCATTCTTTTTTTAAATGGTTCTAATCCGAGGTTACCTGACTATAAGAGATGGTGTGATGCGGCTACTGCAGCATCTCATACATATAATGTAGACATGCACATTAGATGAAACTCGACATACATAATCATTAGAGATTTGATCCATGATAAAGAACAGTTTACCACGTATGTTAATGCAAATTCCAAGGAACACTCTTTATTACGTCTGATGACTGGGAACACGCAAGCATGGTAATGGATTTTCTAGAGCTACTTTACAATGCAACGAACACTTTATCTGGGGTTTATTATCCCACGTTTCCTCTACTAGTGCATCAGATTGTATTGATGGCTAATCACTTAAAGGATCATGAAAGGGATGATAGGTTAAAAAAAGTTGTTAAAAAATGAAAGCCAAGTTAATAAAATATTGGCGAGAAATTCTTGATTTATGTGCCTTTGCATTTATTTTGGACCCAAGGTGTAAACTCGCGGGGTTCGAGATGGCTCTATCTTACTTAATGGCCTCATTAGAAGTAGACTATACTGCATATCAATTTGCTATTAAGACCAGACTCGCTGCTCTATACGTCAAGTATGAGAATAAGTTTGCTGCTATAGTTCATCCGCCATGTCCACCACCAGCCGCACGTCCTGCAAAGAATAAAACCATCTTAAAACTCTTTGGTTCCTCCGGTGGTGGCCCAAGTTCTGGTGGTGGCGCAAGCTCCGGCGGGGGTCAGAGTGGCGAGTTAGCCACTTACCTCAATGACCAGCAGGTTGCAAGCGACGATGGCGACAACTTCAGCATATTGTAGTGGTGGCATGATCATAAACGTACATATCCAGTGTTTTTCATACTAGCACGGGAGCTGTTAACTGTCGCCGCATCAACAACATCATCAGAGGGAACATTTAGTTTAAGTGGAAGAGTACTCGAGCCAAGAAGAGAAAGTCTCCACCCCACGATGGTGAAGAGATTGATGATTGTAAAAGACCGCGATCGAGCGATGCGTAGAACTCAACAAGTGTCGGAAGACCCATAGTTGTTAGCTACAATGGAGTATCTTCATATCAGTGATGAAGAATAATTTTATTATCCCTTTTGTAATTTTATTTTTTATTTTTGTAATGAACTCGGTTCGTAATATGAATAATTAAGTCGGAGAGCAGCAAGTTTCAGACGCACTCTTTCCTAGCCAAGGTACCTACGGGGACTAGAAGGTTTTAATGAGCCGGTTTGCTAGCTTAATAAAAATTATTTAGATCATATCTTACATTCTTACTTCGTTATACATTTTATTATTTTTTTAGCATGGGACACACGATGAAGAGAATATGGCCGAGAGACAATAATAAAGTGTTTATTATGTTATTCCTTGTTTATGATGAATGTTTATTTCTCATGCTAGAATTCTATTAACCGGAAACATTGATACATGTGTGTTTAATAAACAAACAATGGTTCCTAGTAAAGCCTCTCTTTTAACTAGCTTGTTGATTAACAAATGATCAAGGTTTCCTGATCATGAACATTGGATGTTGTTCATAACGGGGTCATGTCATTAGGAGAATGATGTGATGAACATAGACCCAAAATTAAGTAGAACAATACGATCAAGTCATTGAGTTTATATTGTTATATCTTGCATACAAAGTAACCTTATTCCTTAGACCATGAGATCATGTCAATAACTAATACCGGAAGGGTGCTTTGATGTCATAAAATGTCACGCCGTAACAGGGTGACTATAAAGGTGCCGTGGGGTATTTGGAAAGTATTAGTTGAGGCTCATGGATCAAGAGTGGGATTTTTCCATCCAAATGATGGAGAGATGTACTTTGGGCCCTCTCGGTGATATTATATCGACACCGCTTGACTAGGTCACAGGAATGTCATATCACGGAACGAGTAAAAGAGTACTTATCGGTAACGAGATTGAACAAGGTATGGTTGATACCAATGATCGGATCTCGGACAAGTAAAATATCACGAGACAAAGGGAATTAGTTACGGCGTTGATGGTTCACACGATCACAAGATTCATCGTTGAATATATAGTAGTCATCACGGATCTCCATATCCCGCTGTTGATTATTGATCGGAGAGGTGTCTCGGTCATGTCTATGTTATTCGCGAACCGTAGGGTGACACACTTAAGGTTCGATGACGCATTTGAGAGGATACGGAGAAATGTTTGGACAACACCAAAATCGTTTCGGGTAATTTTGAAATAGTTCAAGGAGTTTTCCGTCGAATGGTTGTTAATAGAATTAACAAATGATTCGAGGGGTTATATGAAAATGTTTGGTAATAGAATTAACAAATATTAAAATATAGAAATAAAAATGTGTTATTTATTATTATAGAAAAACCTTTGGATTTTCTAAGTGGGAAATTAAGGGAGGATGAGTGGGTGTGAGTGGAGCTTCCGCTCACATGAAGAGGGGAATAGGTGGGGGCACCATTGTCTTGGCCTCACCCCCCGGTCTGCCTCCCCCTCTCCTATAAAAGGAGGGTGAGAGCTACATCTTCCAGACACACTTCTTCCACCTCCCTTCTCTCCACCCGCTGCTCCATTCCATGGTCATTTTCTTGGAAAAGCTTTGACCGTGGGATTCTTCACCAGACCATGCCGTCGTGCTGCTGGAGTCCCGGGGGATCCTCTACTTCCGCTTCCCCGCTAGATCGATAGAACAGAGGCCTTCATCGAGCTGAACATGTGACCAATCACGGAGGCACTGCCGGATTGCGGTGCACATCTTCTCGGTCTTGAGATCAACGTGAGTACGACTACGCCAACAACGAGATTCGATCTCGTAATGCTTAGAGCCTTCGTGGGTATGTTTTCTTAAGACTCTTTCTCCCTGTTGCTTTCATCTCCTAGATTATATCTTGGCCCTTCGTGTTTATTTCGCGTAGGAAATTTTTTGTTCTCTATGCAACATACACTTCAGTGGTATCAGAGCCGGATCTATGCATAGATCATTTGTATGGGTAGAATAAATAGGTGTATGTGAGCGTTGATGACCATGTTATTGCCTCCTTGAGTATTTTATGATCTTAGTGGCATAGTAGGATGAAGCTGCCCTAGACAAACTTTACGTGTACTTTGTACGCGAGACCTATCTCACTTGTGTCTGAGGGGGTGTCTGTTTCTCCTACTATAGTTAAGATCTAATCTATGAAGGTTTGTTAAAAATATGTTTATCAACGTTGTGGTTCATATTCGTAGGTATGAACGGTTCTATCCTCGAAAGCCCTAAGCCACGTAAAATATGCAAAAATAAATTAGAGACATCTAACTTGTTTTTGCAGGGCATGTGATGTGATATGGTCAATATTACAAATTTGATATATGAAATGATCTCATTTGTAAATTATTGACATACCGGCAGGAGCCATATGGTTGTCTTATTATTTATGCCCTGCGTGTTGTATATCATATCCATGTGATATGTTCTAATTTTGATGGAAAATCAAGATGGAGGAACTACGGACCTTGGAGCCATGCCGGTGGAATGATGGAGACCATACCATGATGCACAAGATGGAGATCAAGTGCAAGAAGGACCATAGCATATCACATTATCCATGCATGTGATGTTAATCCTTTTTATGCATCTTATTTTGCTTAGATCACGACGATAGCATTATAAGATGATCCCTCTCACTTAATATCAAGATAATAATGTGTTCTTCCTTAGGATGCACCGTTAAGAAAGTTCTTCGTTTCGAGATACCACGTGATGATCGGGTGTGACAGACTCAACGTTAGCATACAACAGGTGTTATCAAGCCTAGCATGTACATACATGACCTTCAAACACACGCAATACAATTGTTCTACTTGGCAAGCCTAGCATGTACAGACATGGCCTCGGAACATATAACCGAAAGGTAAAGCATGAGTCATATGGATGATATGATGAACATGTCGATGTTTGCCTTTGCAACTACGCCGTCTCACGTGATGACCGGTTTCGGTGTAGTGGATTTGGTTCGTGTAATCACTAAAACGACTAAGAGGGGTGTTGTTTTTGAGTAGGAGTTCATGGGATAATTTTAGAATTAACTTAAACTCAATTTATCATAAACTTAGTCTAAATAGTCTTTGCAAATATGTTGCAGATCATGGCACCACCTACCTTCAATTTCAATATGTTCATGGAGAAAGAAAAACTAGCGAACCATGGAAGCAACTTTACCAACTGGGCACTTAACCAGAGGATACTCCTCACCGGTTGCAAGAAGCTCTATGTGCTTGATGCACCGCTAGGTGACCAGCCCGCTGATGATGCTTCTGAGAAAGATAAAAATGTTTATTTGTCTCAACAAGAAGACCACAATATAGTTCATTGCAGCATCCTATATGGATTAAAGCCAGAGCTGCGAAAACGTTTCGATAACAACACTGCTTATGCTACAATGGGAGAATTGAAAATGATTTTTGATACCCATGCTGCAGTAGATAGTTATGATGCTTCAGAAAAGTTCTTTACCTGCATGATGGAAGAGAACATCTCCGTTAGCGAGCACGTACTCAGAATGTATGTGTATGCTGATAAGCTCATAGCCTTGGGAATAACGACCCCCAATGAGCTAGGGATACATCGTGTTCTTCAATCTCTGCCACCTAGTTACAAGAACTTTGTGATGAACTATAATATGCAAGGCATGAATAAGAATCTTCCTGAGCTTCTCTCGATGCTTAAAACTGCTGAAGTGGAGATCAAGAAAGAGCATCAAGTGTTGATGATCAATAAGACCAATAGTTTCAAGAAAGGCAAGAAAGGAAAGCCAAAGGTGTCCGGGGGCTACCCCCGAGTAGGGGTAAGACTGCTGAGAAAACAATGATCAGTGTACGGTTTGCCGGGTAGGCGGCTACCCGGGTACTCGTTATCCGGTAGGCGCTACTCGGAAATAAGTACTAGAGGCCAGAAGAAGATAACAAGTGAGATTCTGGATCGAACGGGTAGAACTCAGGTGATCCGAGTAGATGTGAAGCTATCCTACTCGGGCACAAAGTCAATGGAGCCGTTGTGGGAGATCCCGCGTATCCCACAGCCGTACAGACGTGCGGTTCAACTTACTAGGAGCATGATTATCTGTGCTGAGGCGTGGGCACAGTGTGGGTAGGCGCCTGTCAAGTCCTGTCACTGACAAGGGGGAAAATACATGTCAGTGACCTACCCTAAGGGGCTGACAGGGTGGACAAGACCTGTCAGCCGGACGGCGCGGCGACTTTCGGCACGGCATCAGCGGGAACACAGAGGCGTGCGACGTTTGCACAGTGGTGTTGTCACTTCGTGTACTTTTAAGTATAGTTTACTCACTGGCCACCAGTATATAAGGTGGCCAGCCCCCTCTTGCGCGGGGACGTTGGATCCATGCGCATTTATTGCGAGTCTTAGCATCACATAGAGAGATAGCTAGCAGTTGGCTACCCGGTTGTGAGTAGGCCAGAGAGTGTTTGTAACTTCGCTACTCGGTTGAGCTTTATATAGAGAGGTAGACAGGAGTAGGGGTGTTACCTCCACACGAGGGCCCCAAACCTGGGTAGATCTTGGTGTTTGCAGTGTTTATGGGCGCGTCTACTTGACGTGCGATCCCTCCCCGAATACCTACAGCGTCCATCGGCCCCAAACATTAGCCACCCTATGGCATCTGTCTTCTCCACGCCACGACAGTTGGCGCCCACCGTGGGGCCAGCAGCGGCGCTGGCTGGGGTGCATATTCGGACGGGACCGGTTTCTCCGTCGGGGGAGCGCGTGGTTTGTGGCCTTGTTTTCGGCTCCTTCGACTTCGTTAGCGACAATGCCGGCGATTTCGGCAGCAGGCCCTTGCCTGCAGGCGGCTCCATCCTTTCCTTCGGCGCGCATTTGGTGTACGTCACCACCACCGTCATCCGCGAGTACCCCGAGGTGGTGCTCGTCGCTGACGATCCCCCCGCTGTTCTTGTTGTTCGTGGGAAGCGTGGAGGTGATGATGACGGGCCCGGTCATCGACTCCGGGAAGGGCGCGGCCACTGCGGCTGAAGTCATCGAGGAGCCGACTTCTCCCAGGGGCCACAAGCCCTACGACATGCCGCCGAACCAACCTGGTTACGTGGATCCTTCTACATCGACTATGATACCGGCTGCCCGTGCCGGTGTCACGCAGCTCGGCATGCCTATAGCCACGGACGTGGATCCGGCTGTGGTGAGGGCGGAGCTCGAGCAACAGCGGCTCGCCTTGCTGCAGGAGGCCCAGGAGCTGGAAAAGGTTAGGCTTGAGCTGAACTTGGACCAAAATGAGTACAATAGAGCGCATGGCTTTACTCCTATTTCTAGAGATACTAGCAAGATAGGGGTTATTCGGCGCAACTTAGGCGTTGAGCTAGCTAGAGATGGTAGAACTGCTAACAAGTCTTCCAGTCAAAACACAGCTGGTAGGCCAAAATATAGTTCCCCTGCAAAAACACTTAGAGCTACAGAGGCAGTTGCTACTGAGTTGCCGCATCTCACTGGCGAGGCCCGTGTTAGGCAGCAGGAGCGGCTCAATGAGCTCGTTCTGGAAGCGGGTAGGCAAAATGAGGCCTTTTGACAGGCCAACCCGGGAGGCGGTGCGTCTCATGTTGTTCACTCGCATGGGGCAAGATCCGTGGACCAGGCCTCATCGCCGCTTCCCGGTGGAGAGAGGGCCCAGAGTGTGAACTCTGGGAGGAACAAACAGATGCAGGTGTACGACCCGGCTGTCGCTGTAAAACAGCACGCCGTAGTGCGGCAGCCCGGCAAAATACACAACGTTGCAGGTACTGGCCATCAGGCCGCCAGAGTTCATCGAGAGGGGCAAGGAGGAAACAGAGAGGGCCCATCTCGGCAGCATGTTGCTAACCCAGTCCAACATGTTGTTCAGCCGAATGTGGTTGCTGATGTGGCCAACCCGGTTGCTCAACCCAGACCTGTGCCTCAAGACCGCTACAACGACGGGTACTCGGCAATGGAGCGAGCCGGGTACGCCGACCCAAGAGATCTTGCAACTCGGTTGGGAGGAAGAATGCCGGAACCAAGTGATGCACGATACAAGCTGGACCGGCTCTACCGGTCCGAGGAGATAGAAGCAAGAGGCCCACCCGGGCCAAGCTGTTTTGGTCCCAGGATCATGGGGGAGCCGCCCGTGTCCAAATTTCAGCTGGCTAGGGGGACCAAGACCTATGATGGAAGCACCAAGCCAGAGGACTGGCTGAATGATTATGTGACTGCCATGGTCGTCGCAGGTGGCAACAGGAGATGGGTTGTTCGGTATGTGCCCCAGATGCTGGAGGGCCCTGCCCGGATTTGGCTCAATAATTTGCCGAAGGACAGCATCAACTGCTGGCTTGACTTTTCGGAAGCCTTCATCAGCAACTTCACCAGCACTTACAAGAGGCCAAACATGCCGCAGAAGCTCTTGGCGTGCAAGCAAAGAGAAGAGGAAACTGACCGCGAGTACCTTACTCGGTGGAGCACTCTGAGGAACACCTGTGAGGGTGTGAACGAGTCACAAGCTATTGCCTGGTTTGCGCAAGGTTGCCGACATGGCAACATACTGTGGCAGAGACTGCAGAGGGAGATGCCGAGTACCCTCGCCGAGACAATCAAGATTGCTGATATGTATACTCTCGGTGACCCTACTCAGCCCCTACTTGATTTCTTCGAGCCCAAGAGGAAGCACCATGATGGATCCCGGTGCCATGACCGCGAGGATTTCCGCAACAAGAGAAGAGAAGACCGTCCGGATATCCTCTACGGGTCTGACCATGTAGCTGCTGTTACTCAAGATCAGGGTGCTGTCGGGAGCAGCCAAAGCAAAAAAATTGCTGGAGCCCAATACGGGCAAAACCAGACTCAGGGCCAGAACTTCAAGAAGCAGTACAATGCTCCCCAGCAGCCCAATGCTCCCAAGGAATCCGGAGATCCTGCAAGGTTCATCTTTGAGAACATGAAGGATGGACCGTGTAGCTTCCATACTCGACATCCAAGTAGGCCAGCCAACCACACTACCTGGCAGTGCAGCTGGTGGGACAGGATCAAGAGCGAGGGCTTTGGTCAGCTGCCTCCTCCTCATCCTCTTCCCCTCTCAGGATCTAATGTGCAGCCTATCCGGGCAGCTTCTCCCAGGCCAGCCGAGAACCAGAGGAGGGAGAACGTGAACCAAGTGGCTCAGGGAGCAAACCGGAACGACAACAACTACTACTACAATCACAACTTCAACAACAACAACCGCCACAACAACTACTACACCCGCAGCAACAACCACAACAACAACAATGCCAACCAGAACAACAACAACGATGGTAGTGCTGGGGACCGGAACCAGTACCAGGAGCACCACGAGAGCTACATGGTGTTCACCACTGAGCCGGATGACAAGCAGTTTCAGCGCAGGCGCGCGATGGAGGTGAATGCCATGATGCCATCTGTGCCTCACTACATGGAGTGGTGCGACCAGGAGATAGTCTGGTCCAGAGCAGATCATCCCAAGATAATGCCCAACCCGCGTACATATGCTCTGGTAGAGGACCCCACATTCTTGGGGACCAAGAAGAACGTGAAGTTCAACAAGGTGCTGATCTACAACGGGAGCAGCATCAACATCATGTACCGAGATACCATGGAGAAGCTCGGCCTTGCCGAGAACATGTTGCTAGCCAGTCGGACTACATTCCATGGTATTGTGCCGAGAGTATCTTGTGCTCCTATCGGCCGCATCTGGATGGATGTGCTTTTCGGCACCAGGGAGAACTGCCGGACCGAGTGCCTGCAATTTGAGGTGGTTGATCTTCAGAGCCCTTATCATGCTCTACTCGGCAGGCCTGCTCTGACCAAGTTCATGGCCTGTACTCATGCGGCCTATCTGAAGATGAAGATCCCTGGTCCCAACGGCATCATCATCATCTCGGGTGACTACAAGCGCTCCCTGGAGTGTGCATCTGCTGGATCTCGGCTTGCCGAGTCCAAGGTCATTGCTGCCGAGAAGAAGAAGATACATGAGGTGGTGGCTATGGCCCAAGCAGCTCAAATCGGTATGCCTGGCATGCCGAGTTCTCAGTATGGGGCCACCTTCCAGGCCTCCTAAGAGACAAAGAAGGTGCAGATTGACCCGGAGTTCCCGGAGCGTGTGGCCATCATTGGTGCTGGGTTGGAGGAGAAATAGGAAAGCGAGCTCATCCACTTCCTCCGTGAGAATCGGGATGTCTTCTCATGGTCCAATCAGGACCTGCCTGGTGTCCTGAGGGAGTTGGTTGAGCACTCGTTGCATGTGCGCCCTGACGCCAAGCCGGTTAAGCAGGCAATGAGCCGCTTTGCGGCTGAGAGAAGGAAAGCTATTGGTGACGACATCACAAAGCTGCTGACAAGTTGATTTATCATGGAGGTGCTGCATCCAGATTGGTTGGCCAATCCGGTCATGGTGGAGAAGAAGAAGGAGGATCCCAAGGCCGATGTAGCCTGGCGCATGTGTGTGGACTACACCGACTTGAACAAGGCCGGTCCCAAGGACCCGTTCCCACTACCCCGCATAGATCAGGTGATCGATTCCACTGCCGGGTGCGAACTTTTGTATTTCATTGATGCCTACTCTGGTTTTCACCCGACTGGTCAAATAAAGACTGCTTTTATTATCCCGTACGGGGCTTATTGCTATGTTGTCATGTGTTTTGGGTTGAGAAATGCTGGGGCTACTTATCAAGGGTGCATGCAAAAGTGTTTGCATGACCAGATAGGCAAGAATGTGCAAGTGTACGTAGATGACATTGTCATCAAAACGAAAGAAAAACACACTCTGCTGAGAGATCTTGAGGAAACATTTTCCAGCTTGCGCAAATACCGGATGAAATTAAATCCAACCAAGTGCACATTTGGCATCCTGGCTGGCAAGCTACTCGGCTTCTTGGTATCCAGTCGGAGCATTGAGGCCAATCCTTCAAAGATAAAAGCTATAGAGAGCATGTCTTCGCCCTGATCACTGAAGGATGTGCAAAAGTTTACTGGATGCCTGGCTTCTCTTAGCCGCTTTCTGGGAAGAATGGGCGAGAAGGCACTGCCCCTTTATCAGTTCATGAAGAAAAGTGACAAGTTTGTCTAGACACCACAAGCTGATGTGGCCTTCAAAGAACTTAAGACCATGTTGGGTAGCGCTCCCATCTTGGCAAGCCCTTTGCCCAAGGAGCCAATGTTGCTTTATATTGCAGCCACCAACCGAGTAGTCAGTGTGGTGGTGGTAGTGGATCGAGAAGAGGAAGGCAAGACCGTGCAGAGGCCGGTGTATTATCTCAGCGAGGTGCTATCCATCTCCAAGCAGAATTACCCACACTACCAGAAGATGACATATGGCGTTTACCTAGGTGCCAAGAAGCTCAAGAACTATTTCCAGGAGCATCACATCACGGTGGTGAGCACCGCTCCCATCTCGGAGATCATGGGAAACAAGGATGCGAGTGGCCGAGTTGCCAAGTGGGCGATTGAGCTGGCCGCATACACCCCTTTGTACGCGAGAAGAGAAGCAATCAAGTCACAAACCCTGGCGGATTTCTTGGTGGATTGGGCCGAGATGCAGTATGAGCCTCCCTTGCCGGAAACCAATTTCTGGAAGATGCATTTTGATGGCTCCAAAGTAAAAGAAGGGCTCGGTGCTGGCGTGGTGCTCACCTTTCCCAAGCGAGATCAACTCAGATATGTGCTGCAAATCCACTTCTCGGCGTCCAATAATGTAGCCGAGTATGAAGCACTGGTACACGGCCTGAGGGTATCCAAGGAAATGGGGGTACGGCGTATTGTCTGTTATGGTGACTCAGACCTGGCAGTTCAACAAGTCTCGGGGACTTGGGATGCCTTGGATGCCAACATGGCATCCTATCGGTTTGTGGTGCAGAGCATGACTGGATTCTTTGATGGGTGTGCTGAAAATGATGCAGCAGATACTCTGTCCAAATTGGGATCTTCTCGGCAGTTCATCCCGCCTGGGATTGCTCTGGAGCATTTGAGGAAGCCATCCATCAAGCCATCTCCCAACTCGGAGTCAATATACATTCCAGGGCTGCTGGACTCAGAAGCTGTTCCTATGGAGATTGATTGGGAGGGCTCAAAAGAGAACCCGGGGACTGCTCCATCCAACCCGGGGACTGCCTCTGCAAACCCGGGGACTATCATATTCATCGAGGGGATTATTTCTCAGTACTCGGGGACTCGTCTCCAACTCGGAGCAAGTCATGGCAGCTGATCTAATGGAAGTGGACGAACCAGTGTTTCCTATCCAGGAGACACCGAGTTGGGCTTTTCCCATATTATCCTTTCTAATGGATGGCACATTGCCGAGTGACGAGGTCACAGCCAGGCAGATACAGAGAAGATCTAAAGGCTACACCATCATCAACAAAGAGCTGCACAAGAGAAGCCCTACTGGCGTACTGCAACACTGTGTTGAGCCAGAAGAAGGAGAAGAGATCCTAAGATAAATACATAAAGGAGAATGTGGACATCATGCCTCATCACGGGCTCTGGTCAAGAAGGCGTTCAGGCATGGATTCTTTTGTCCCACTGCCTTGCAGCAAGCAGAAGATCTAGTGAGAAAATGCAATGGGTGCCAGAGATATGCAAGCAAAATTCATATGCCAGCTTCCGAGTTCAAGACCATCCCTATAACTTGGCCCTTTGCAGTATGGTGCTTGGATATGGTGGGCCCTTTTAAGCCATCTAGAGGCAACATGACTCACATCTTGGTCACGGTGGACAAATTCACCAAGTGGATTGAAGTGAAGCCTATCCGAAAGTGTGATGGAAACACAGCTGCGAGCTTTCTGAAAGATGTCATTCTGAGATACGGCTACCCGCATGGAATCATCACGGACAATGGAACAAATTTTGCCGAGGGAGCCTTTGCTAGGTTCTGCAAAGAGAAGCGGATTCGACTAGACGTTGCGTCAGTCGCTCATCCGGCTTCCAATGGGCAAGTTGAAAGAGCGAATGGCATGGTCCTTTCTGGGATAAAGCAAGGCGGATTGAGCCATTACAGCGAACCCCTGGTTGTTGGCTGGACGAGTTGCCGACGGTGTTGTGGAGTCTAAGGACTACCCCTAACCGATCAACCGTATACACACCATTCTTCCTGGTATATGGAGCTGAGGCCGTGTGCCCACTGACCTTGAGCATGACTCACCCAGACTAACCCTCTATACTGAGGCAGAGGCAAGAGAAGCCCGAGAAGATGATGTGGACCTGCTCGAGGAAGCAAGAGAGTTAACTCTGTCCCGCTCAGCTGTATATCAACAGAATATGAGGAGGTATCATACCCGGAAAGTGAGCCCAAGGGTTTTCCGAGAAGGAGACATGGTCCTTAGGCTCGTGCAGCGCACGGCCGGGATGCATAAGCTATCCCCTCCGTGGGAAGGGCCTTTCATTGTGAGCAAGGATCTGCACAATAATGCCTATTACCTCATCGATGCACAGGCGCCACATAAGAACAGGGCGGATAAATCAGGAGAGGAATCCAAACGTCCCTAGAATGTACCTCTACTCCGCCGTTTTCATTCATGAGCAAACATTGTATGTATCTCCTCAACCGAGTTAAATTCTAGTTGGCACTCCGAATTCGAACTCGGGGATTGTCTGTGCTAAACTTGCTCTGTGCCTTTTACTTTATTTCCTTTGCCTACTCGGTTCTTTTACTCAAACTTTCATGCGTACGTTAAGTAGTGTGTTTAAACCCAAGGGCCAACTCTTCGACTTTGCTGCTGTCCGCAACCCGGCTTCATGGCAAGCAAGAGAACAAGCCAAAGGTCAATGAACACATGAAAAAAAAACTACTAAGGAAAGAAGAGCACAACAACCGAGTAGGGTGTTTTTACCTCTCTGTTTTCTTTTCGGCTAAGTGGTGGGCAGTGTTGATATGCAAATTTCTAAGTGGTTAAGTATCTGAAACTTGGTTTTTGAAATCTTGTGACTCGACTACCAAAAAAGCCACAAGTGGCAGGTAAGAGCAAAGACGAAAGAACTAAGTGAATGAAAAAAGCAACTCGGGGACTTGCATTTTAACGCAAACCGGCATTGAGCCAATCTTGCTAAAGAAACAACTAAAACTGAGTACCACGAGAAACCATAAATGTATTTGTTACATCTGCACCCGGCATACCGGGGATCTGATAAGTATTTAAGGATAAAGATACAGGAATTTAAATAACAGTGGATGAGGTAGTGTCCGTCTCGGTGCTGGTAGGCGCCACGGGCTCGGTTGCAGGAGTTGTGGAAGCAGGCTCTGGTGTAGATGAAGTCGGGGTAAGCTTGGATGCAGAGTTGGCGGCCTGAGCAGTGGAGGCACTGGGAAGAGGGTAGAGCTCGGAGGTGACGTTCTCGGTTGCAGCCCCGGTCGCGCCCAACTCGGGAGCGGGATCGTCGATCACCATCTCGGTGGTGAAAACTTGCTCCCGTGCGGCGGGCTGCGGTTCAACTCGGGCCTCGTCAGAACCAGCTGCTGGCTTGACAATTTGCGGGTCCGCCTCCATCCCGGACTCCTCAGCGGTGTTGCGCTGCTCGGTCCCTTCTTCTTCAGCTTCCTCGTGCTCTGCCTCCTCGTGCTCTGCCTCCTCGTCGCCCAAGTTGCTGTCTTCGCCAGCGTCTTCATCACCCTCAGCTTCTTCCTCCTCCTCGTCATCTCCTTCGACATCGGTATCCGGCTCTGTGGGGCCGTCGATGTACTGGTTGGTTTTGGCATAAGATGCGAGCTCGTAGGCCACTTCCTTTCGGCGCAAGACACATTCATCCCGACCAGTCCACTTGGAGCCATTCCTGAGGGTGCCAATCCTGTCAAGGTCAAGGTTTTTGTACCAGGATAGAATGAAGTGCAGGGCTTCATCCGCTCCAGCCCGTTCTGCGGAGGCACACCACTTCTTCAAGTCTTCCTTGACATGGTCCAGATTGGCTGCCATCTCGTTGATTGTGTCTAGAACTCGTCGCTCTGGCCAGAATAACTTGTGCAGATTCATGGCAATGGATACCATGGATGTGCCCAGACCTTTGAGGGATGTCACCCGGGTCTTGATGCTTACAATGTGATCATCAATGCTGGCGGACTCATCAGTATCGAGGCCGGAAGCTTCCCTGGCCCTTCTCGCTTTCTCCACAACAGTCTCAGCGGCATCATTGAGGTCCGGGAAAGTATCTGGGCCAGGGCATGCTAGTTTGAGTCAGAGAAGAGAACCGGGAAGAAGAAACACCAAGTAAAAGAGGTCAAAAGGGCAAAGACCGAATAGAATGAAGGATAGCGAGAACTCACAGCTCAGTTCCAGGACGAGGGCCCCTAGTCGGGACCTCCAGTCATCAGCAAGTCGGATGTGCCTGTCTTGGAGACGACGTGAATCATTGACCATGCCCTCAAGAGTTTGATTTCTCTCTTTCATAGATCTGATCTCTCTCTCGAGCTCCTGCTTCTCTGCGGCAGCCCGGTTCATCACTGTCGTTTTCTCATTCCCAGCTGTAATCGTAGCCTTGAGTACGTCAGTGAGCTCAAGTTTGAGCTTCTCAACTTCAGCCTTCTTGGCATCCAGTTCTTGCTGTAGCTGGGCCTCTCGGACCTGCACTTGATGATACGCTTCAGCCGGGGTGAGGCACTCCAGGTGCTGTTCTCGGAAGGTTTTGTACTCTTCTGCGGGGAGAGCAACTCATTTACCAGCATGGACAAGCGGCAGAAATTAAGTAAAGAGAAGAGAAGGATTAGCTCACCTTCCAAGGAGGAAATTTTACTCTGCGCTGATGCAGCCATGACCTCGCAGTCTTGGTGCCTGTCAACGAGCGCCTTGAGCTCACCTGCAGAGAAGACAACGATTGTACAAAAGCAAAAAACGGGCGTAAACAAAAATTGCACAAACCGAAATGCTAATTACTCACTTTCAACAGAAGACAACTTAATGGTATTGTCCGTGGCATGCTTCTCCAGAATCTCCCTTCTCGGCCTCCAACTCCCTGTTCATGTCCCTGACAGACCGGTGCGACCACATGAGCTGGCGGAAAACCTTGGTCCGAGTTTGAGTGACCTCCTGTAGGGAAGAAGGAAATATTGTAAGATTGTAAGATTTGGCCCGAGTAGATGGAAACTCGGTTGAGCTTTACCTACTCGGCCCGAATCTCAGGGACTAGGTGGTGGATAGAAGAGAAAGGGTAAAAAGGAAAAGCTGGCAACTCGGAAAAGTCAAAAAGGAAAGGCACTTACCCGGTTGGTTTTCTCAATATCTTCAGCAGCTTTGCGCAAGTTCAACAACTTATGCGCCAGGGTGCTGCTGTTGGAAGCCATTGCCATGGTAACAGGACCAATATCGTCCTTGTTCCACGCCTGCCGGTAGTTGTCAAGGTTCTTCAGCTGGACACCGTCCCATTCGGGGTGGCCGAATTTCTTGCTGTCCTAGTCCCTCTCAATAAATCCTATCCGGTCAAGGATGGTATCTAGGTCTTCTGGGAACTCGGACTCATCCTCTACGCGGGGAGTATTATCTCGGATGGTCAAGGAAGTGTCCTTTCCCTTGGATCCGGAGAGGGCCAGGGCCTTCCGCTGCTTCAGATCAGCCAACCGCTCGGCCTTTTGCGACATCTTGATCTTGTGCAGCTCAACCCAATATTCCGGGAAGTTGGGGGGTTTGTTGGTGACACTAGCGCCCGATCCAGGAGCTTGTTCTTCAGTAGGGGCAAATTTGATGTTGGTCTGTACCAGCTTGGTGTTCGGATTAGGGGCCTTTGCCTGCTTAAGCTTGTTGCGGGGCCAGTCAGTCTTCTTGGGTGGCGGTAGCTGCTGCGCGGGTTGTCGTGGGAAAGTCACGGCAGATGTTACTGGAGGTAACTTAGGTTGGGGTAAATCAACTCTGGTGTTTGGGAGAGGGTTTAGCTCAGATCAGACACAAGATTTATCCTGGTTCAGCCTCTCCATTGGAGATGATAGCTTACTTCCAGCTAGGATCATATTGATTGGCGATCTAGAGGCTCGGGCTGCAATGCCACCGAGACTCCAATCTAGGGTTAGAAGTACTTGCTTTCGTATAACTAGAATAACTCGAAATCCCCTTTCTACGCCATAAGGGCCGGTTTATATAACACCCGGCACTACTAGGAAAATGGCTATAGGAGTGATGATACCCGTGACGCACATCACATTTGGCGCGTCACGCCTATTACCCGCGGCGCACCACGTTTCTGCGCGTCGCGCCTAAAGGCATAGACGCGGCGCACCAAATGGAGGGCACGTCGCGCCTATGTGTGGGGCCGGGGTGGCGAGCCTCCGAGGCATACCCGCGACGCACCAACCCAGCGGTGCGTCACGGCTATGTTGGGTAGCCGCGGCGCACATTCCAGAGGTGCGTCACGGCTATCTTTTCCACGGGTGGCATCTATAGCCGTGACGCACCACTGGAACATGCGCCGCGGGTACCCAACATAGCCGTGACGTGCCGAATATGATGTGCGTCACGGGTATACCTGGAACGAATTTAAGTGGTTGGGACCACCCCCCACCTCCCATCCCCCCATATCTCCACCCCATTTTAGATCTGGTCGCCCCCCACCTCCTCACCACCTCATTTCCCCCATTTTCCCACCATTTAAAACTTATTTAACCTATTTTATTTGATATATATGTGTGGAGAATCTAGTAAAAATTTGTCTCCACCCCCATCTCTCACTTTATTACCACTTTCCCTTCCATCTTTTCACTTTCTATAGCCACATACAAACGTACTCTCTCGGTCTCGTGTCGGCAAGATCTATAGTTGGTGAGTTGTTGGAGGGACGATATGTTGTATGTATGTGTGTCGGCACCGTGCGTCGTCACAAAAGATTCATATATATGGTTGCATATATACATATATGCGAAATTGTGTTGCGTATTTTTGATGAAATTTGTGGATGTCTTAAAAATGAGTTGACATGTGTTGCCAAAATGTTGATTCATTTCCATTTCGGCGACCATGCACTCCGAGAATGTCCTATTTTTAGCATAGGTCATGCCGAATTTTTCCATCGACGACCATGTGCATGCATCATATATCCATATATTACGTAATTTGATTCTAATTAATTTTTCATTTGATCTTTTTTTACTATGTAGGCAACCATGCATATAAGCACAGGCACCGTGGCTAGATTTATGAAACATGCGACGGACGAAATGTTTCGTAATAGCATGACGGAGATAAGATGTCCTTGTCGAAGATGCAAACTGAAACACTTGATCAGATACGATTCTGGTGACTTGGAGTCGCACCTTATCCGTCGTGGTTTTATGGATGGCTACACTCTTTACCCGACAAGTGATGAAGATGAAGAGTCGCCCGGACATGATGAAGGACATAATGATCAAGATGAAGGACATGATCATAATCAAGACGAAGGACATCGTGATGAAGATGTCAGACATGATCATAATCAAGACGAAGGACATCATGATGAAGATGTCGTGACATCGTCGTCGGACTGGGTGCGGGACCCTCATGTCCAAGCTCTGCTTCTCAAGGAGACTAGCAACACCAGAGCTGCTGCTAGAGAGAAATCGAAGTTGTCGCAACTGGAGATAGACGCCGTTACTCCATTGTATGAAGGATGCGTGAGCGAGGATACCCGTCTAAACGTAACGTTAAGGACCCTCGAGATGAAGACAAAACACCGATGGACCGATGCGAGCTACGATGAGAACATGGCATTCTGGCACGACCGTCTTCCCACGGGGAACAAGTGTCCAACGAGCATCGAGGAGGCGAAAAAAGTCGTGTGCCCTCTGGATTTACCTCACGTGAAATACCATGCTTGCATTAATGACTGCATCATCTATCGGGGCGCGGACGCGGAGAGAACCATATGCCCGGTGTGCGACGCAACTCGATACAAGACAGGGAAGAAGGCCTCTCCTCGAAAAGTGGTGTGGTACTTTCCGATAACTTCCCGTCTGCAGCGGTATTTCGCAGACCCCACACAGGCGAAGCTCATGCAATGGCACGCGGAAAGGAAGAAGCCAGAAGAGCATGATGGAACCGATCCGGAGAATGATGACACGATGCTGACACACCCCTCAGATGCTAGCCAGTGGAAGGCGCTAGACATCGAATACCCCGAATTCGGCGACGATCCAAGGAACATCAGGTTGTGCATGAGTACGGATGGATTAAATCCTTTTGGCAACCAGAGCAGCACCCATAGCACCTGGCCCGTGTTTGTATGTATATACAACCTACCCCCCCTGGTTGTGCTTGAAGAGGAAGTACATACAGATGAGTATGCTTATTCAAGGGCCGAAACAACCAGGTAACGACATCAATCTGTATGTCCAGTTGTTGGAAGAGGAGCTAGCCACGTTATGGGACGAGCCAGCCAATACGTGGGACGCCTATGGAGAAACGTTTTTCCCATTGAGAGCCGCGCTCATCACGACGGTTCATGCCTACCTCGGTTACGGATATGTCGCGGGGCAGGTGGCGCACGGATTCTGTGCATGCGTTAGGTGCATGGATGACACTACGTATCTCCAGCTAGAGAGAAACCCCGGGTCATCGAAAACCGTGTTCTTGGGGCATCGAAGGTGGCTTCGCAAGGATGACCCGTGGAGAAAACGCAAAGATCTGTTGAACAATGAAGTTGAGATGCGAAGAGCCCCACGTCAAAGGAGCGGCGAGGAAATCGACGAGCTGTTGAAGAACTGGAAAGAGTGCCCTGCGCCGGGAAAGAAGCGAAAGGCGCCGGCGCCGTTGGAGGGTGTATGGAAAACAAGGTCTGTTCTCTGGGACCTGAGGTACTGGAAGATTCTCCGCACACCCCACTGCCTTGACCTCATGCATATCACGAAAAACGTGTGCGAGAGTCTGCTTGGCACCCTGCTCAACATGCCGGAGAGGACCAAAGATGGGCCGAAAGCAAGGAACGACTTGAGATTTTTGAATATCAGGGGCGAGCTCCACGGAGGAAAACCGGATGATGATGACGATGACGATGACGATGTGTTAGATGGGACGGAAGGTCGCCGCAAGGGAAAAAAGGCCAAGAAGACGGAATATTACTGTCCCCCCTTCGTGCTTCACGCTATGCGAGAAGGAGATCGACCAATTCTTCAAGTGCCTCCTTGGAGTCAAATTTCCTTACGGTTATGCGGGGAAGATAAGCAGATACCTAGATGTACCAAAGCAGAAGTTCAGCGGAATGAAGTCTCACGACTGTCACGTGATGATGACGCAGATACTTCCAGTTGCAATTCGAGGGATAATGGACGAGCACGTCCGCGAAACGCTGTTTGGACTCTGCAACTTTTTTGACGTCATCTCTCGAAAGTCGATTGGCGTGAAAAAACTCGCAAGGCTACAGGAAGAGATCGTGGTGATACTATGCGAGCTTGAGATATACTTCCCGCCAGCATTCTTCGACATTATGGTGCATCTCCTTGTCCATGTCGTGGATGATATCATCCAGCTCGGGCCGCCGTTTTGACACTCCATGATGGCGTTCGAAAGGATGAATGGTTCCATCAAAGGATACGTCCGCAACAGGGCCCGTCCAGACGCAAGCATTGCCAAGGGCTTTCTGACAGAGGAGTGCATCTCTTTCTGCACGAATTTTCTAGACAAAGATGAGAACCCTAGTCTGCCCGTAAACAGGCACTTTGGCAGGCTCGGTGGATGGGGACACCGCGAGGGCCAGCGCGAAATGAATGTCGACTTTCAGGGCCGACGCAACGACTTTGACAGAGAAAACCTAGTCGCGCTACAACATCTAACAGTGGTCGATCCTTGGTTGGAAAAGCACAAATTGCTAATCGCGAAGTATTACAGTGACCGGGGTCAACATAGGACCGAAGCAGAAATAATCAAAGAGCACAACATCCATTTCACACAGTGGTTCATGGAGAAGATTATGACCGATCAACCGGAGACGCCTTATTCTGAAGAAGAAAAACTCATACTCACATTGTCACAAGGCCCCGCACATAACCTCATGACATATCAGGCATACGATATCAATGGTTACACATTCTACACGGCAAATAAGGACCGGAACTGCGAATACCAGAACTCGGGGGTAACGATGGAATCATTAACAGGTGACGTCAAGGAAAGATACTATGGTAGGATCGACGAGATATGGGAACTCAACTACTGCGGAGAGAAGGTGCCAATGTTCCGTGTCACATGGGCAAAGAGCGTCAGGAAAGAAGGACAATATTTCACCACCATGGTGATACCTGAAGCCAAATCCGGCACGAATGTCACCGCAAAAAATGAGCCATGGGTCTTGGCTAACAAAGTGGACCAATGCTTCTTCATTACTGACCCGACAAGGCCTAGCCGTGTTGTCGTGCGGAGAGGCAAAAGAAACATCATCGAAATGGATGGAGTAGCCAACGAGCAAGACTTTGACCAGTACGGCGACCCGAAAATGGAAGATGACAATGACGATGGAACGAAATACACAACAAGAAGAAGCAGGACAACACTACCTACGGGTCGCCCATTCCACCGAAGAAGTCACGGTGTTCCGGGACTGAATTACTCAACCGCGACAAAGAAGGGAAAGAAAATTGTAAAACGCTAGCTCGAAGAACAACGATATATGTGTCGTGTGTTTGCATGCATTCGAGGAAGTGATGGCGATGTAATATATATACACTTAATGTTTAAATTGATCTTTCTGGATTTTGGATTGATTTATTTGAATTTATTTTGAGCTTATATTGATTTATTTCCTAAGGAAAAAATCATTTTTTGAAAAAATGGGGGGTGGGACTCGAACTTGGGGCAATGGAGCAGTGGCAAAGGTGTAAGCCACTGGACTAAGCAGCTGGTTCTGCTATAGACCAGCGCGCATACTTTTTGAATAGAAAACAGAAATAGGCGCGACGCACCTCTCATCCGTGCGTCACGGCTAAGTAATGTGCGACGCGCCTCCTCTACGCTCTTCACGGGTACACTCTGCGCGACGCGCATTTAGTTGGCGCGTCACGCGTAAGAGATGCTTGGCGCATCTTACTGATGTGCGTCACGGCTATCCTTCCGCCTATTGACTGACCCGTGCCCCTCTCTTCTCTTCCTCTTCCCCATCCACATCTCGCGCGATCGATCTCGATCTGAACCACCGCGCGTCTTGCCTCCTTGCTTCCGACCAACACCACCCCAAGCACCACCCTAGCCTCTGCCCTCCCTCTCGCCGCCACCCACCACCACCCCAAGCCCTAGACATAGCCTGTGCTCTCCCTCTAGTCGCCGCCCACCACCACCGTGACCTCGCCTCTGCATCGACCTAGGAGGAGGAGGAGCAGGCGCAGGACCAGGTCCAGGAGCCGTACTGCGCCGTCGACCTCTGTAGCATCGACTGCGCCGTCGTCGTCGACGTCCCGTCTCCATCGACCAGGTCCAGGAGCTTTACTCCATCGACCTCTGTAGCATCGACTGCGCCGTCGTCGTCGACGTCCCGTCTCCATCGACCTCGAAGCCCGACGAACAAAGGTGCGCCGCCCCCTAGTCCTCTCCCTCCCCTTCTCCTCGATCCCGCCCCTAGATGGCTTGTAGGAACTCCGATTCCTTCATTGTTCTTGCTGTGTTCTTTAAAGAGTCACTTAGGGGTGCAAATCCTAGAACCTAGTGCCCAGCAATCATGTGCTAGATGTGCTTGTTAACTTACTATCCATTTCCTCTTGTTGGTGGATTTCTTCAAGGCAGATAAAGCATTTCCACTTAGGCCAGAACATTAATAAACTTTGATGCCTTCCTCCGGGCATCACTCAATGATAAGGTAGAAGATCTTACCCAGTAGGCCAGTACATTAATAAACTTTGGTGGATCAATCAAACTCAGAAATCAAGTTGATGAGAGAGTCAACATCTATTGTTATTTTTATGATACGTTTTTAGGGGATATTCAGTCTTACACACTATCAGTTCAGTATTGGATGGAGAAATTTCTCTAATTATATACAAATATAGATAGGGAGTGTGTAAGACAAACTCCTGTAGTTAGTTTTGCATGCTGCTATAGTTAGTCGTGCTTGCTCTTGTGATTAGGAGAGGCTCTACCATTTCTCTTGAATTATGCCTGTGAAATTCATTTCTGGCATCTCTATTTTTTCAGCAGTTGTGGTATCTTGACTTAACAATCATGTGCTAGATGTGCTTGTTAACTTACTATCCATTTCCTCTTGTTGGTGTTCATCTGATAAGAACAATTGCTTCCATCTTGATTAAGCCTCTGGCCAGTGATGCAAAGCCTGAGGCCCAAGTTTAAATAAGAACAAATGCTAGATTTGATCATTTTAATTCCCAGTGATGAACTTTAGCATAGCACTTCTATTCCTATCTGAGGAAAATACCCCCAGCCTGCTCTCTGTGCATAATCTAGAAATTTCTAGCTAGATGGTGTGTAGTTAACAACCTGGGGCTTGTTGGTGATGGATGGTTTTGTGCTTGTGGTCTACTTGCTCCTCAGCCCTGCTCCTCCACTAGTTCAAAAATGATGTTGCTTGTTGAAAAATGCTGCTGCTTTTGTTTGCTGCTTGTTCCTAAGAATTTGCTACTGATGTTACTTATCATATCCAATCTGTTTGTTTGGCAGGTACTGGTGTTGGTACTGGTAATATAGTTTTGATGGATAAAAAATGATCTTCTAGGACTGGTGCTGGTGTTGTAGGACTGGTGCTGGTGTTGTAGGACTGGTGCTGGTACTGGTGTTGGATAAAATTTTGCAGATAATAAAAATTGTGCTGGTGTTGGCCTAAAGAATCTGTCCGGCCATCGAGCCGTTTAAAACTTTGCAGGGAATTCAAATGAGTTGCCCATTTTCGCCGAAATGTTGATTAATTTCCGTTTCGGCGAGAATCGGGCACTCTAGTGTTAGAAAATTAGCAAAGGTCATGCCGAAATTTTCCCGTGAATTTAGGACTTAGCCGTTTTCCCGTGATCGAGTAGTATGTCGATTTTTTGTTTCCTTTAGATTAACCAATAATTTCCCCCTTCAGAACATGGCACACAACGACGAGGCCGGCGGTTCTAAGCCGTTCTGGCAAATCACCGATGAAGAAGATGAGCAATACGACCCGACGGCGGATGCCTGGGCTGACGCGGACACTAGCGGTGGCGAGGAGGATGACGCCACGACTAGTGGCGCCGCCGGTGATACCACTAGTGGCGCCGCCGGCGGAAATGACACCACTGATGCCGGCGGTCAGACAGATGGTGGTAGCAAAGCCAACAAGAAGAGGAAACGGAAAAGTAACACTCTCCGCACCTACCGTGAAGAGATCACGGAAATTGATAGCTTTGGGTATCCAATCGCGCCCGAGAAGGTGGTCAGAGGATTCGGCAACCAGATTGGTTGCATTGTCCGGGACACTGTCAGGATCTTAACCGATGATCTAAGGAAAAAAGAGAATGCACATTATCAGGTTCTTCTCTTTAGAAAGCTGCACGGACGATACTTGTACCCGCATCCGCCAGACGAGCCGTTTAAGTACAATAACGACAATCTGGCGGGGAATATAGTCAACCACTGCGCCATTGGTAAGATGAACACCGCCTTGGCCAACTGGAAACACTGGGTGAAGGTTAAGGTCTTGGACCCCAAAAATAGCCTGCAGGATGTTTTAGCGAGTGAGCCGAGAATCACCGAAGATGAACTCCGGGACTTCAAGGTACTTTGCCAGAGCGAAGTCGCCAAGGCTAACGCTGATTGGGGGCAGAGGATGCGGAAGTTGAACATTGGTTCCCACAAACTGGGATGCGGCGGTTACAGAGCGGCGATTCCCAATTGGGAGAAGGAGGACGCCAAACGTGCAGAACATGGCATCCCTGACCCTCTCGCAAAGTACTCGCCGCGGACGAAAAACTTCATCAGGGCCCGGTTTACATATGACCCGGTAGCTAATGAGTATACTACCGATGATGAGAAGGTGAAGACGTTGTATGACAACTTGGTAAGTAAATACACCACCCTAGTTAGTTTGCTCTCGACGATCAAGTCGATTGCATTATAGTGTACTGGTGGAATTCTAAACGGTTCACGCTAATTGTGCAGAACTTAGAAATCGAAAGTGGTGGAACCTCGTCATCCATGCCGAGGCTGCACGGCCCGTGGGACGACACTTTAAATAGGGCGGTGAACGTGACGCAGGGGAAGGAAAAGCACAAAAGGCCGTCAGGTGGCCGAGTTTGTGGCCTGGGCACGACGACGAAGCTCAGAGAGTACTTCAAGGAGCCCAGGGAGGCGAGAAGGAATAGAAAGAGGAGCATCGAAGATATCCAACGTGACGAAGCCCGCGATCGCGAGATTGCAGACCTCAAGGCCAAAGTTGCCGATATTCCTAATATTGTCAAAACAGCTTTGGCAGAACAAATGGGCAGCGTTTTGCCTACCATCTACGATGTGGTTACTCGATGGAATGAAGGAGGTCGAGTGGGGCCGTGCCCGGTGCCTAGCGTGCAGGGCAGCAACTCAAGAGACTTGTCCAGAGTCTCGCCGGCCAACGCCACGATGGCGGACCCACTTGTGACTCCGCCCGCCTACACCATGGCGCCGATAGTGACTCCGCCCGCCTCTACCCGCCTGACCATCCGTTGCACGCCCACAGTGGGCGGTCCTCCGCCGAATGAAGAGCGTGCACCAACGAACAACCGCCGCCTGGCCATCGGTTCCACGCCCGCCGCCGGTTCTCCCTCGCCATTGAGCAGTAGCACGCCCACCGTCGTCGTTGGCCCCTCGCCACTAGAGGAGCTCGACGCCCTTGCCAGCCAGGTAAATAGTTAAGCGTTGGAGCGTCGATCTTCCTTTGCCTTAGACTGGCCTCTCTGACGCCCTGCATGTTTTCCGCAGAACGACGACGTTCCATGCACTCTCTTACACACAGTGGACGGCGTGTTGAAGGATGTTGCTGTGGGTATGATCGTTCAACCGTCAACCCGCAGGTTCCACAACAGGCCGATGCGCGAAGACGTATATAGAGTTCGAGTGCTTCGGGTGCTGGCGGGCTATGACGACTTGTTGCCTCCCATTCAACCCTACCAAGAAGAAGATGACCCCGATACCCTGACGCTGCTCCAGTGCATGCCTTGGAACATGGAATGGCCGAAGAGCCAGATTCGCCTGGGGAAGAGGGGCGCCACCCCGCGGACATCGCCTCTAGAACTACCGGCGCGAGGCACCACCTCGAAGACAACCCCTCTAGAAGCTCCGGAGCGGAGCCATGGCAAGACCGTCGCCGCGCCGTCTCCTACCCGTGACATGGAGATGGCACAAGACCAGGAGAATGACGTTGATCTTGATGCCATGGATTTCATCGCTGATGACTTTGATGGCGGAGATTACGTTGCTCCTCCTCCAGAAGAACCCTACCATAGCACGGAGGCTCGTGGTGAGGCTCCTCCTGCGGATAAATCCAATTGCAAGCGTCTCTTCGGTTCTCAGGAAGACACGCCTCCAGATGTCGGCCCCTGCACCGAGACTCAGAAAAGTGCGAAGGGTGGAGTTATTTTCAGCCCTAGCACAATCCGTAAGGCGGCTAATGAGGAGATTGAGAAGGAGATCATTCCGAAAGCGCCGAAGCCGCGGAAAAGAGGACCTAGATCCAAGGCCGCAAAGTCCGTGATCCAGCCTGCTAAGATGCCGCTCCGTGTTCAGGACGGCCCACCTACATCTAAGCATACGAAGATGCATGTGATTGGTCAGCCTATGCTTAGCCAGAGCAAGCTCAAGGCCGCAAGTGGGGATATGCGGAGTTTGCATGACAGCATTCTTTTTCTTGAATCGCGTCTTCTTAAATCCAAGGATCCATCATACCCGGTTTTCATTGCCATGGTGCCAAAGGACTTGGGCTTCGTCGAGTCAACCGGCGCGGATAGAATAGTACTGCGGTTTTCGGACATCTTCGATATGTTCCATAGCAATCCGCTGCACTACTCCATGATCCGCCTATACTCGCTCAGTCTGGCGGTGCAAGTCATCAGGGATAATACACCGGGCATCGCGATAGCGGACCCCTTCTACATGCGCCACGACGTGTTGTGCGGCGTTGGGAACCAGGTAGTCGCGTCGACATATCTCCGGGACTTCATGCTGGCGAACCAGACCAAGGATTACATCCTCGTGCCTTACTTTGCCGGGTAAGTCAATATTATTAGCCGAATCGAAAGTGATTTTCTTTAGATTTTCATCGCTCCTTTCCAACACTTTGTTTGGATTGTTCCGCGCAGATATACACAATGCATACTCATCTGCATTTGTATCAGTCATTCACATGCCACGTATCTCGACTCAGGGAGTGCGGTGAAGAAAGACTACTCCAACGTGAAGAAAGTTTTGGATAATGCTCTCACCGGCTACCACACAAGGGGGGGCAAAATCACTAGGGAGAAGGTCGTTCAGGGCGCTCGGGTGTTCACCCACACGACGACTTTCGCGTGCGTCAAGCAGCCGGCGGGCAGTAACCGAGACACCTACTATGTCCTCCATCATATGCGGGCGTATGTACGGGATCAACAGTTCCTTACCCTGCCTAGTCAAGTCCAACAATGGGCCTCCCGCTTGTCGATGGTCGGCGATGACAAGGTTAGAGAAGAGATATATGATATCCAGAAGTGCTTTGCCACGAAAATCGTTCATGAAGTGGTGAACAGGAGTGGGACATTTTACTGCCGGTTCAACATGCCGAACCGCGACATAGATACCTACCTAGCAACTGCCTGTGACGACAGGCCCTTCATCACTCAGGAGGGCTGTCCCGTTGTAATCCCTGGGAGGATGAGTCAGAAGGAGTGAGAACTATTGTAAGGCTTGCTACATTTTCCGAAATTAGTCGAACTCAATCGTTAGGGTTATGAATCGTCCATCGTGTGACAGATGCTTTATTATGTTAATTAATGCTTAATTATCTTTCTTTTCATTATTGCGGTCTTACTTGTGATGGTCGTTCGAGCTTTTGAATAAGTAAATGCCGATGATTAAAAGAGTTGGTTCACACTCAGATGGCCTAGGCGGTCCGTTGCGCCTTGTGATTTTCACAAAGTTAGGATCTTGTGCATCCCACTTGGCGCAGCGGCACCGCCTACGGCCGCTTGTATGTGTCCACCCTAAATATGAGGCACACATCGTTACGGTTATGAATCGTCCATTCTGTAACTGATGCTCAATTATGTCAATGCTTGATTATCTTGCTTTTATATTATTCAGGTCCTATGTTCGTTCGATCTTTTGAATAAGTAAATGCCGATGATTAAAAGAGTTGGTTCACACTCAGATGGCCTCACTAGTAGGAAAACGCTTACCAGTGACGAACAAAAACAAGCTACCGCTGGCGAACAAGTGTTCGCCAGCAGTACACCGCTAGTGGTAAGGGGTTACGCTGGCGAACAAATCTTGTTCGCCAGCGCTATCTAGTTACCGCTGGCGAACACAGTCTTGTTCGCCAGCGGTAAGTCTGAAATTTTGAAATTTCGTAAATAAATTTTTTCGCATTATTTTTTTTTCAAATTTTCAAAACATTTGAATTCGAGGAACCTCTAAACACGCTGTAGAATTTTTTCCTTTTTTTTTCTTTTTTTTTCATCTTTGAATGCCCACTTCCCGCTCGGTCACCCATCCTCCCACTACTCTAGCCTGAGCACGCTTAACTTCTTAGTTCCATCCCACTACTCTACCCATGACTTCCTCATTCTTTCTTGTTAGTATAGTACTATCAATCCTCTTAACTATTGCACCATATATACAAATCCGTAATTCCAAATTCGACAAATGATATGTCTAAATTGATCACAAGAATACGAGGAATCCAAATATGACATCCTTATTATCTTTTCTCGAAAAAAAACATTTTTTATTTTTTTTGAATTTTGAATTTATTTAATTAAATTGATTATGTAGGAAAATTTAGTCTGTCTCAAATAACTTTTTTTCCTTTTGGAATTTGGCGATTCTGAAAAAAGCTCACAGGCCGAAGGCGGGTGAGGTTGGATATGGAATTTGCTCACGTTTCTTTTGATATATTAAACGCGTTTTTTCGACGTCGTATGAAAAAGTTATGGCCGTTTTACGTTTTATTTTTGAATTTTGCATAAAAGGTCAAATGGTGTATTTCAAATTTTCTATATCAACTAGACAGTGCACTCTACCCACATATCCAAAGAATTTATTTTTTGAACGTTCTATCATTTTCGTTTCTGCTTTACAAACGTAAAAAAGGCGGTCCACGGGGGGTGGGGGGGTGTGTGTGTGTGTGTGTGGAGGGAAATTTTTCAAAACTTACCGCTGGCGAACCAAAATAGTGGTTGGCCAGCGGTATAGTTAGCGCTGGCGAACCAAAAGGTTGCCCAGCAGTAACCATACCCGCTGGCGAACCAGCTGGTTGTTCGCCATCGCTAAGTAACCATACCGCTGGCGAACGAAGTGCCGTGTTCGCCAGCGGTATTTCCTGCCGCCCGTAGCCGCGCGCAGACCCCACCCCCACTGTTACCGCTGGCGAACGAAGTGCCATGTTCGCCAGCGGTACATAACTTAGCGCTGGCCAACATGGGGGCGCGTTCGCCAGCGGTTACTAGCACTGGCGCACAGGAATTCTTGTTGGCCAGCGGTAACCCGGTGGCTATAGCCTGTTTCCTACTAGTGCCTAGGTGGTCCGTTGCGCCTTGTGATTTTCACAAAGTTACGATCTTGTGCATCCCACTTGGCGCAGCGGCACCACCTACGGCCGCTTGTATGTGTCCACCCTAAATATGAGGCACACATCGTTACGGTTATGAATCGTCCATTCGTAACTGATGCTCAATTATGTCAATGATTGATTATATTGCTTTTATATTATTCCGGTCCTATGTTCGTTCGATCTTTTGTATAAATGCCGATGATTAAAAGAGTTGGTTCACACTCAGATGGCCTTTTATATTTCTCCACTTACTACTTATTGTAGACATGTTTAAAACTATTGTTTTTGCTTTTCTTTCTTGTCATTACAGATGCCGAGGTGCTACGTGGTGTTTAGAGGCAGGGTTCCAGGAGTCTACGATCACTGGGAAGACTGCTTCGAGCAGGTGAACAAGTTCAAAGGGAATGCCTACAAATCCTACAACACAAGAGTGGCGGCGGAAGCTAGGTGGTTCATCCATCTCGAGGAGGAACAAAATAAGAAGAAGAAGAACAACACGTGGATGAAGACCATCGCAGCCGCTCTTGTCGCCGTCGCCTCGCTCGTCATGCTATGGTTCCTAGCTAGATGATTAGGTTATCGGCGACTAGATAGGTCACTTGTCCCGATGATGAAGCATCATCAATCGATGTAATCGGTCCCGATGATTAACCGTGTGATGTAGGTCACTTGTATCTATTTGACTCTGATAAACACTTTGTATTCATAATCAACTGTTTGATGTAGCTATTAGGAATTCTAAGAAGTATGATCAACTATGATATATAACTTGTTTGTCAAAGAACTGTTTTGATACATTTTGTCTACTGATATTCCTCTGTATTTGAGCTGTATATACCTGTATAAATACGGTACTGCGTATTTAAAAAAAATACAGCATAGTATAGCCGTGACGCACCAAAAAGAGTACCCGTGACGCACCTGGGAGGATAGCCGTGACGCGCCAAAGTGGATACCCGTGGCGCACCGGCGAACTTAGCCGTGGAGGCATTAGCTTACCCGTGACGCACCTGTATTCATAGCCGTGGCGCACCTCTGGAGTTAGGCGTGACGCGCCCAGAAGTAGCCGCGGCGCACCTAGCCCGTGCGTCACGGGTATTAATAGGCGCGGCGCACCAGCTCGGTGCGTCACGGCTAAACCCATAGGCGCGGCGTGATAGCCGTGACGCGCCCAGGTGCGTCACGGATAAGCAAAATGGTGCCTCACGGGTAAGCTTTTCCCTAGT
Source organism: Alopecurus myosuroides (assembly GCA_028641055.1). Lineage (NCBI taxonomy): Eukaryota > Viridiplantae > Streptophyta > Magnoliopsida > Poales > Poaceae > Alopecurus > Alopecurus myosuroides. The sequence continues at coordinate 472,079,755 of CM054057.1, read as the reverse complement.
AGTGCGGTTTCCTAGCTTTCCTTACAAGATACATCTAGAGCCCTACTCGGGGTCTACACGTAACCCTAAATTACTCTCCGTGACCTCCAAGTCTTGGACTCCATGGTTTGCACCGCCTTTCGGGCCTTCTAGAGCCTCCCTTTCCCTGAGCCGGATTACCAGCGCAACCTCTAGCCCATCAGTGATATCCGACCCATCATCTCATTGCGAGGTCTTCACCCAAACTTCCTCCAGCCGAGTCTTTATCCCTCTGTATGGGCCTGCCGGGTTATTATCCCCCAACAGTAGTCCCCAGAATAGCCTGGGCATCTTGGTTGGCGCGCCTTTCTTGTAGCTTCAAACTTTGAGCCAACCATGAAGCGCATGTTATTCCCTGCAAAACGATAAACATTTTACATATAATAATGCTACGGGTTAGATTGCTTTAACTATAGCCAGGCCGGCTCTTTCGGCGGTCCATATAGTAACCCCATCATCATACTAATCCGAATATCAATTCTCAAATCAGCTCTTCATAGCGACCATTTCATAACCCGGCTTTAACGTTACTCATAAGCTAGTCCGAGTAATAACTCCGAGACCGGCTCTTTTGGCGGTCATTTATAACCCGGCTGCATGAAAATAACTCCCAAGATCTTGTTTCCGTAATCAACGGGCCGGATATCCTATCCCGTGATTTTCTCCATTTTACGGTTGCAGTCTAGGGTTTTTACCGCGCCTATAAATACAGGGCGCAACGAAAACCCTAATCACAAACGCCACCCCCTTCCACTTCGTCTTCAACCTCTAGTGTGACGCCCCGAGGTCGGGCACTATGCAGATTTTAGCATTTCCGCCAAAATCCACATAATAACCGATTTCAGGTTGCCACTTGTGATAACATTACAACAGTTCACGAATAATCCACAACAACAACAGAAAGGATATATACAAGACGACTCAAACGAGTCGAGGATACAACTGATACAATACAAAGATCCAAATTACAGCGGAAGAAACAACATAGATACAAATTGGACTGAGAGTCCTGAAGATAACCGATGGCGTCCAATCCCTGCCCAGGCCAAGACTGAGGGATTCCCAAACTAACGTCGTCGGACTTCAAACCTGTTGACTGCAATGTGGAATATGCAGTCACGAAATGGATTCGTCGGTCAGTACGGTTAAGTACTGACAAGTGGATAAACCATACTCACAAGATACCAGCGTAACCAATCATCACAAGATACAAATACTCTGGGTACAACGGAAAGGAAGGGGTTATTGCAAAGAAGCGGCAGCGGGCTGCACTAACTAACTACAGAGACGCACTACAACATCCGGCTAAAAGAAAGGGATAAGATAGCGCGACAAAACCCACTATAACTACTCACCAAACAATACCCATCCAATGTTACCCCCTACTAAGGAAGCAACCCAAGGAAACTCACACGGTTTATTAAGGTGACATTCATTTTTATGGTGGAGGTAATCTATATTACTAGTCAAGTTATTATCGTTAAGTGTAAGTTGTCTGAGTACTTGTTAGGCAGCACTTTCACCAAGTCATCCATAACCGCGGACAACACGGCTTCTCGAGAAGATTAAACCTGCAGGGATGCACCAATTTGGCCGTACACGTAAGAATGACCCGCCAGGCGGGGAGCAAACCCACCAAGCAGGCCACTCAACACAACCCAACTCTTCTTCGCATCAAGCCCAAAGAACCACGTGCTGTGCGTGCGCGGCTAATCGAGCCCCCACGAAGAAAAGGGGGACCCTCATAGCACTGAAAGACCACGCCGCCCTAAATGCCGACTACAAAAGTTCCACCCTGGCGCCAAGGGTTCGCACCTGCATATGCATGCATCAAATGGAAAGCACGAACTAAGTGTGGCGATTTGGACGAGATGCGAATCGAATCAGAATTGCGGGGGGCGCCCATACTCGCTTCCCACATGCGGTTAGTGTGCTCATCATGGATCGGAGGACAAGACCCTTTTCCTAATTAAGGTCGACACTAGCAGGCCTCAAAACCACGCCGGGCCTCCTGTCGGTGCCTTATCATCAAATTAATATTACTCAAAACATTAACATGTTGTTGATTGAATTGAAACCCAACTATCAAACTAAACAGGTGATAAGACGGACAACAAGACTTGAGCGCAAACAACACTAAGCATGCAACTACGACACGAGGGCCAACAAGGTAAACAAACAACAGTTGATAGGAAGTGGGAGGAAGGCTATATCATGGTTGCAAGGTAAACATATAATAGGATCGAGACACAAGCATCAAATCATAAGGCTAGAATAAAGGCAACGGGAAGAATCGGTAACAAGTGATGAAAGACAGCCATAGGTAGCAAGTGAGTATACTTGCCTGGAATCCAGCAAGTAGAGGTACATCCGAAGAACTTGTCGTTGCTCACATCATCTCAACGTCCTATCCGCGAAGAAGCAACGAACTAGAACAAACACCGGATGCAACAATTACTACTACGGTAAAAGATCCAGCATGATCAGGATATGGATGCATGACAAGTTTAAGGATGCATCAAAGATAAACTAGTTGATATGGTAAACATATTTAAATGGGCCCATATGCAATTTGGATTGCATATGGAAAAGCCCATGAATTAATGTTGAATTAAATGATCTACAAATAACAATCATGTGAAAGTTGATTAGAATGATGTATGGATGATGAAAACAATAAGAAAACAACAATAGCTTCAGTTTGATATGTTGTTTACCAAGTTTGGAATTTTATTTGTTAAGTTATGAACTTTGGCATTTTAAATGATTTAAACAAACATTTGTTGTTTTCACCAATTTTAAATGTTCAAAACAGATAAAAAAATTTATATTTGGAAAGAACACAAAATTTTAGATGGAATACATATTTCATTTGTTGAATTTGGATTTTAGATGGGCAAGTTATTAAATTGACAATTTTAAATGCATTAATTAAGAAATAGTTGTTTTCAGCAATTTAATTTATTCAAAATAGAAAACAAAGTTGATATTTGCAAAGTTCATGAAAAGTGGGATGGAAAACATATTTTACATGTTGGAATTGGATTTGAATTGCCCAAGTTATGAATTTTGCAATTTAAAAGGTTTAATTAAAGCATTGAATTATTGCACCACTTTTAATTAGGAAAAACAGTAAACAAAATGTATTGAAAAGGTTCAAAACATGTATAAAATGTTTCAATGAACAATTTGAGCTATTAAACATAATTTTTGGGTTATTATTGAATTTATTATGCAATTCTTCATAAGTATTTTATTCTGCCCTTTTTAGTAAACAGAGGGAAACATGTTCAAATGTAATTCAATTGTGACCAAATAAAATACCAATGTGTAGAGTTTGTTAATACAAATTTTTAGAGCCCAAGTTTGCTCAAATTGGATGAACAGAACTCAAGTTATGAAATTCCAAAGTTTCAAATTTTTATTGCATTTTCTGTATTTAATTATTTAGTGCAAAAATTATTATAGAAACATGTTGCAACTTTGACATTAACAGAAAGAGCACAAGATTATGAATCCATAGCAATTTGAATCGTTGAAATTGGATCAATATTCAATTTGTTATTGATTTTACAATTAAAGCCTCAGATCTATTTTTCTGGAATTCGAGAAATAAAAGAAAAATGGACAAAAAGGGGTGGCTTTTGCTGCGGAAGGGGGATTCGAACCCGTGCGCGAGGGTGCCCGCGGAAAGGAACCAGGCCACTGGGGTGTGCTGCAGTTAGTGATAGGATACGGGCCTGGCCCAAGATGGGGAGATGCTGCGCGGTATTTTTTTTGACGAACTGAAACTGCAACTGCTGTACGGGAACGACGGACAGGGCACGACGGCGGCAACGAGGCAGCGCTGCTCGACGGCAGGCTCGCAGAGCAGGAGGGAGAAGAGAAGGGAGGAGAGGCCCGAGGGCGTAGAGCTCACCGGGGTTCGCCTCGTCGCAGTATGAAAGAGGAGGATGGCTCGGGGACGCCCCGCTGCTGACGGTGAGCAGTAGCAGCGCCGAGGAAACTGCGGCGGGAAACGGCGATGGCGCAGCCGCCCTGGCGGCCCTCCGACCCGACCGAGGCAGCTAGGGCGAAGAGGGGTGTTCCCCGACTCCATTCCCGCAGCGAGCCAGGCCCGGCGATGACTAGGACGACGACGCCATGACCGCCAACCCACGGCCGCTGCTGCTGTTCGTGTGGAGTTTTCAGAGACAGAAAAATGAGCAGAAAGGAGGGAGATTGGAGGGCGGCGGCGCAGGAGGAAGGAGAGGGCGCTGCTAGGGTTTTGGAGGGGGGAATTGGGGTTGGCTTGGAGTAGGGGAAGAAGAAAAAGGAGGGGCAGGTGGTGGTTGGCTCGGTGGGGGAAGGAGCAGGTGAGCACGCTCCCCTCGTGCTCCCTGTACGGAGAAGACGACAGGGGAAGATGGGGTGGGCTACTGGTTTGGGCTGGGGTGGTAGGTGGGCCGAAAGGCTTGCCTCCCCCAGACCATCTTACTTAATTTTTTTTTGTTCTGTTTCTTCCCCCTTTTTTTTTGTAGAAGAAGAGAGAGAGAAAAGTAGGAGTTGAGGGATTTTTTTTAAAAGCTAGAAAATTATGGAACACATTTCTATGCATTGGGATTAAAATGCCCATTTGCACAATGTAATGTTTTTTCAAACTTTCAAAGTTGGGTGATGATTTGAGATTTGAAAAGATTTGGGTGAAAAACACATTATTTGGTTTATTTAAAATTTGGGCAAGTTTGAATTTAAAACTTGGTTGAAAAACAAAGTGCAAGGATGCAGAAGGCGATGCAATGCCAAAGAGAAAAACAAGAAATCCTAATTTGGGGGAAAATCCCCCGGGTGTTACATCTAGGCGCACCATTGGAGCTCAGGACCAAAGCTCGGAGCTCCGACACTGGACTTCACGCGCACGCCGCCGTTGCTCACAAGAACCGGTCCGCCGATCCGCGCCGCCGCGCCACGTTCAACGAGCTCCACTTCCGCCGCCAATTCCTGGTATGCATTCCTAGATCTAAGTTTCCATTTCCAGATCTTGAACTCGCGTTCTTCGTGTTCATCGCATTCGTCTTCTTCTTATTTTATTTCTTCTTTTCGTTCTCCACTAGATCTTTGTCCATGGCTCCCAAAGATCCTCCCAAGTCTAAGGCCAAGGCCACAGCCGTGAAGCAAAAACCAACTCAGGTCATCACGGCCAACTGGGCCAGGTCGACTGTCACACACGAGAAGATGGAAGAGCTGGCCGAGTCTGGAGTTCTCCCTCCTCAGTCGGAAATCGCGTGGAGGGCTCCCGAAGAGGAAATTCGGCCTTCGCCTAAAGAAGGTGAAGTTATCGTCTTTCTTGAACATGTGACCCGGGGTTTCCGTCCCCCGTGTCATTCTTTCTTTCGCAAAGTTCTCCACCACTACAAGCTCCGGGTCTTTGACATAGGCCCTAACTCCATTCTCAACATTTGCCATTTTATCATCCTTTGCGAATCTTACCTCTGTATCGCCCCCAACCTCGGGCTTTTTCTCGAACTTTTCCAATGCAAACCCTGTCGCGAAAATCAGGATGGTCCCCTCCTTGTCTGTGGAGGCGTGGCCATCCAGAGACGCAAAAAATCGCTAATGCCGACTCTTAATCTTCACACCCATGTGAAGCATTGGCAAAAATCTTTCTTCTACTGCAAAGACACCTCATCACCCAGCGAAAAGCATATGCCGGGTTTTTCTGTTGAAACCCTTTCTCTCAGCGACAACTTGAGCGCCTTCTCTCCAGAGGCCGATAGACAGGCCATCCAACCCCTCCTCCTCAAGCTTTCCGTCCTAACAGCCCACGGCCTTTGTGGGTTGAACCTGATCAAGACCTGGATTAGCTGTAGGATCGAGCCTAACAGTATTCGCAAGAAACCCCTTTGCGAATACTCGGGCCACCTGACCGACTCTCTTCAATACTCGGAGAAATCATATCCGGCACTTGACGTCAACAAAGCCATGAAGAACTTTCTGGCTGAAAAGGTGGAGGTCATCAAGAGCATCTCAGGGCTCTCCCCCTTCACCCGCACAAACCCGGCTCCACCAGTAAGAACGGACTAATCTCCTTTGTACCTGCTGCTTTTTCAAACGTGCACACTAACAGCTGTTGTTACTCAGGAATCTGATGACTGGTGGAAGATCGAAAGCCCTCCTCCTTCAGGAAACTCAGAAGACGAAGAGCCGAGTGACAACGAAGAAGGTGATTCCGAGTTACTAAACAACTTTTTTGTTGGATTATTAGACCAAGACTCTCCTCCCGGCTTCATTCCTGACATTACACCACCATCGCCAGCGCTGGTCAGAAACCACTAAACATATTGCCTTTCTTCCCTCAGAGCCAAGGTCACACTCAGTGACCCGGTCGAAACCCCCGCCGAAGACCCGATGGCGGTTGACCCGGAAAGTGACGCTAAGCCCCAGCCCACCGAAGAGCCGGCTAATGAGGCAAACCCGGCGGGCGAGTCTCCTCCTACCGCGCCCCAACCGATTGATCCCGAGGTTGAATACCTTGGGACCAAAAGGGGGGCTGCTACTGCAAAGACCGCCGCCGCCAGATTTGACGCGGGGGAACAGAAGACGACGCCACCGCCGACTGATCGGGATGCCGAATCTTCAAAGCCGACTCTTAGCGGTCAAGATTTTGACAAGCTGCTGAAGGAGTATCGCACCTTGAAAGCGACTGAGGATGAGATCGTCGAGTCTCTGGCAGCAGAGCACCAGGTTTGTTTAACTGATGTTATGTATATATTTATCCTAGTCCCCAAGTTCCGAGTAAACTGTCCTCAGTCACTCGGTACTTGCAAATATATTTGAAACCCGGTAAAACTTGTTTTTTGTACATTAAACCGACCGATATTGCTTTGCCATTTTCAGGCTTATGTAGCTCGTACTGATGAAGTACTTGCGAAAACGAATGAACTCCTGCAAGCTGAGGTAAAACTCCATGAAGAACTGGAGGCCAACCTCAAGGATCTCTCCAAGAAATACAACAAGCAGAAGAAGAAACTCCGGAACACTGAGGAGTTCGTCAAGAAACTCACAACTTTCATAACCAAGACCTATGACTCCATCATAGGTAAGGCACAACTATTTTCCCACTATCGCTTTGTGTTCATCGGATTTCCCTATTTTACGAGGTTTTGACCCGGATCACACTATCTTACTCCCCTTTTTGTATTGCAGGTCTGAATGAAATTGCTGGGGAACACGCGACGACCTCCAAAAGCTCAAGATACTAAAGAACGTCATCCGGCAATTTGAGGTAGGGACAAAGTGGACTCTCAAAGCTGTGAAGCTAGACGGTGACTACACTGGTGTAACACACATGCTCGAAGCATACTCGACAGTCCCTGCTTGGATTGATGCTTGTAAGCGCTCAGCATGCCGGGTTGGCGTGATACGCGGTCTTGCCTTGGCTAAGGCCTACTATCCCAAAATTGAGCCGGCAAAACTTGTTGACGGGTTTCCTGAGTTCAAGTCCGAGGGCAATAAGTTCTCGGGCAAAGACCTCAAGGCCATCAACACCCAGATCTGACACTCGGCTAGCTTGATCGCCGAGAACCTTGATGTAAACAAGCTTACCGCGCCGTTCAATGATGAGGATAATCCGGTTCCCCTCCATGCTCCTGCGCCCTTTGACATGCTATCTCGCTTCAAGGCGGAGCTTGCCAAGGAAAAGGCCGAGGCCGGTACTGCACCAACTTCGTCAACTCCGGTAGTTCCTCCTCCAGCTCGTGCTCCCTCCACGGGTGAGCCGGACATTGACACGGAGAAAGCGCCAGAGGGGACTACTAAAGACCCGGCTGCTGCGGCCGAGTAATGCTACTCCTTCTTACCAGCATACAATCATTCGGCCAATGGGCATTGTAATATGCCTTTTAAACGCTGCTATTTGATAGTGCGTTTGTGCACTTTTTGATATTCTTCCTAAGGCTTGTAACACTGTAAACTTCTGTGGTTTCGATGACCCTTCTGTTTGTCGCTTTGGTATGCAAACCTATTTTTGCACAATTTTGATGTTATATGCTTTGTGATAAAGATGCCGAGTCTTGGTCTTATGATTGTGAAAAAAATTTACTCACAAGTCCCCAAGACCCGGACTCTGGGTATGAGGATTCTTGGCTTGAGAAATTTTATTTTCTCAAGTCCCCAAGTCTCAAACTTTCATTGACATGAAGGTGAAAACTTAATCTGTGCAGCATCACCCCCTATAAATTCTTGATATCTATGTACACTTATACATTTTGAAATTATGCGCAATGTGTAGTGAGTTTCCGGCTGTCGCCTTTGCTCTTCATAACTTATGGTTTAGATGACCCTTTTGACCCCTTTGAAGCTATGAGCCGGTTTTCGCATGGATTTTCAATGTTGCTATAACTCTAATAAAAGCATGGCCAGGCAAGTCCCAATGGACATCGTGACTGATTGGATTTATAGGTTAGCAAACACGCCATTTTGTTGCGAGTCACATCAAGCTCAAGCCAAAAAGGTCAAGAATTTTTTTGGCTCTATTGTCCGGGTTACGAGATTGCAACTGTACTTATTGCAAGTAATCAATCCTCACAACCGAGTGGCATCGTGGCCGAGTCTGAGTATGCAACTGAGCTATTCAAGCAATCAGCCCCCAAGACCTACATATGTGTACTACGCAATAGTAGGATTTCTGCTCTACCGACTTACAGATAGCTTGAACACTAAAAAAGGAAAAGATGCGCAAATTTAGACCCACTAAATCATACGCCTTACTATTGGAAAACATATTTGACTGAAACAACACACTAGTAAATAAAAGGCATGATCAATTATAGAAAAATATGCAAGAAACTGACAAAATTTAAGGAACATAACAACTATCATGATTTAACCATTTATTTATTGATATGAAAAGGTTAGGTCAGCAGGCCGCCTCACTAAAAACCCTCCAGTCCCCGTAGGTACCCTGGATAGGAAAAGAGCACGTCTGAAACCTGCTGCCTGTTACATCGTGTAATACAATTTGCAAACCGTGTCTATGCTAAGTGTAGTAAGGGCGCAGCTGGGCCACGTTCCATGGTCGTTCGCGCTCTTGCATGGAGAAGGTAGAATGAGCAGTGTCATTCACATGGTCCGACTCTTTCCTTGCATCCACTAGGTAATACGACCCGTTGTGCAGATTCCGGCTTATAATGAACGGGCCCTCCCATGGGGGAGATAACTTGTGCTTTCCCTCTTTGGATTGCGCCAAACGCAGCACCAGGTCTCCTTCTTGAAAAACACACGTCTTGACCCGGCGGCTATGATATCGCCGTAAATCCTGCTGATATATTGCAGACCATTCCAATGCTTGCTCCATGTGTTCTTCTAACATGTCCACAGCGTCCTGCCGGGTCTTCTCGTTTTCCACCTCAACCTTGGCCGCCACTCGTGGCGAGTCATGGATAATATCACTTGGGAGGACCGCCTCTGCACCACAAACCATAAAAAACGGGGTCATTTGAGTAGACCTGTTAGGTGTAGTATTGATTCCCCAAACCACAGAGGGTAACTCCTCAACCAATGCTCTTGCAGCTCGGAGACACGGGACTTGTAATCGTGGTTTTAACCCACGAAGTAGCTCTTGGTTTGCTCTCTCCACCTGACCATTGGTTTGTGGATGGGCCACCGAGGCTACATCAAGTCGAATGCCATTGTTTCCACGGAACTTCTCCATCTCTCCTAAGGACATATTGGTTCCATTGTCTGTGATTATGCTGTGGGGGTATCCAAACCGATATATGATCTTCTTCAAGAATTGCACAGCTGTGGTCGCTTCACAGTTCGTAACTGGCATGACCTCAACCCACTTTGTGAACTTATCGACGGCCACCAATAAATGAGTCTTTTCGCACGGAGACATGTGGAAAGGGCCTACCATATCTATACCCCAAACATCGAACGGCCAAGTCAATGGAATTGTCCGCAGCTCCATAGACGGCACATGGGTTTGCCGAGCATACCTCTGACATCCATCATATCTTGCCACCAAGCGTTCTGCATCTGCTAAAGCCGCAAGCCAAAAGAAACCGTGCCGATACGCCTTGGCCACAAGGGATCTTGTGGAGGCATGGTGTCCACAATCACCTTCATGAATTTCTTTCAATATTTTTTGGCCTTCTTCTGGAGCTACGCAGCGTAAAAAGGCACCTGTATCACTTCTCTTGTAAAGCTCACCGCCAATGATAGAGTAACCTTTTGCCCGTCTCTAGATTTGCGGGGCTACAACTTCCTGCTGTGGTAACTCGCCCCGTAGTAGAAATGCCAGGAACGGCTCAGTCCATTCTGGAATAGCGTGCACCGCGGCTACAAATTCCGGGTCTAGGTCCCGGTGAGCTATCTCTTCTTCTGACTCGGTTTTAACGGAAGGCTGCCACAATTCATCCAAGAAAACATTAGGCGGGACCGGCTCTCGACGGGAGCCGAGTCTCGACAGTGCGTCCGCAGCCTCGTTCTTACGCCGGTCAATGTGCTCCACCTGATACCCTGAGAAAGACCCGGCTACTTTGTCCACCTCTCTGCGGTATGCTGCCATCGTTGCATCTTTCCTATCCCACGTTCCTGAGACCTGCTGTACCACAAGATCCGAGTCTCCGTAGCACTTTATACGCTTAATGCTCATCTCTTTTTCTACACGCAATCCATGCAACAAGGCCTCGTACTCGGCTACATTGTTAGAGCAATCAAAATGAATTTGCAAAACGTAACGCAACTTATGTCCTTTTGACGATGTGAGCACAACGCCGGCTCTCGATCCTTCATACTGCTTGGAACCATCGAAATGCATAACCCAAGATTCTGAACTTGGCACTAACGAGGGCACGCTTGTCTGAGTCCAATCATTGACAAAATCAACCAGCGCCTGAGACTTGATCGCAGATCGGGGCTCATAATTGATGTGATAATCACCCATCTCGATGGACCACTTGGCTACCCTACCTGTAGCATCTGAATTTCTTATGATATCTGCCATGGGTATGGAACTTACCACCGTTATGGGGTGTTCTTGAAAATACGGCTTCAATTTCCGACTGGCCATGAATACCCCAAACACTAGCTTCTGCCAATGCGGATACCGCTGCTTCGCCTCTGATAAGACCTCACTCAAGTAATAAACCGGCCATTGGACCGGGTAATCCTTTCCATCCTCTTTACGCTCGAACACGACTACTGCACTAACTGCTCGAGGCCCGGCCACAACATACAGCAACATGGGCTCTTTGGGACCCGGCGCTGCCAAAACGGGGGCTTCAGATAGCTGCTTCTTCAAAGCTTCAAATGCCTCATCCGCCTCTTGATCCCATACGAAATTGTCTGTTTTCTTCAATAGTCGGTATAGGGGTATTGCCTTTTCTCCGAGCCGAGATATGAACCGGCTCAGCGCTGCTACGCATCCTGTAAGTTTCTGAACATGTTTCAATTCCTCTGATTTTTTTAGGCTCTGAATAGCTTTGATCTTCTCCGGGTTAGCCTCGATCCCTCGCTCAGAAACAATGAAACCAAGTAGTTTCCCCGCATGAACTCCGAACACACATTTTGTTGGGTTAGCCTCGATCCCTCGCTTCATTTTGTATCTCCTCAGGTTCTTGAAGGTCTCTTTTAGGTCATCAATGAACGTTTCTGCGTTCCTTGTTTTGATCACCACGTCATCGACATAAGCATGGACATTGCGCCCAATCTGATCCTCAAAGCACTTTTGAATGCACCTTTGGTATGTTGCGCCGGCATTTTTCAATCCAAAGGTCATGGTTTTGTAACAAAAAGCTCCAAAGGGGTTTATGAACGACGTCTTCTCCCAATCCTCCTCTTTGAGCTTTATCTGATGATACCCGGAATAGGCATCCAGAAAGCATAACAAGTCACTTCCCGCCACCGCATCTATGATCTGGTCTATCCTTGGAAGGGCGAACGGATCTTTTGGACAATGCTTGTTGAGACTTGTGTAATCTATGCACATTCTCCACTCGTTATTCTTTTTCAACACTAAGACCGGGTTAGCCAACCACTTGGGGTGGAAAACCTCCATGATAAAGCCGGCTGCTAAGAGCCGAGCTACCTCTGCTCCTATAGATTTTCTTCTTTCTTCATTCATTTTCCTCAGGCCCTGCTTCATTGGCCGGGACTTGGGGTCAACATGTAAGTTGTGCTCAGCGAGTTCAGTCGGGATACCCGGCATGTTGCTAGGCGTCCATGCAAAAACATCCTGATTCTCACGGATAAACTCGATGAGCGCGCCTTCCTCCTTGTTATCCAGGTTGGACCCTATGGCGAACTGCTTGGAATAGTCGCCCTCAATGAAAGCCTCCATCTTTGTGTCTTGGGCTGCTTTAAACTTAGCTCTCTCATCATCAGTATTTGGTTTTTTCAAAGTTGTTCGCTCTTCCAGGTCTACCTGAGACTTGTAATACCTGAGCTCTTCCTTTGCACAGGCTTGTTCTGCGAGGGTCGCATCTCCCTCATCGCACTCTGCTGCCACAACCCTGCTCCCGTGAATAGTGATGGTCCATTTAGGGCCCGGAATTTTCAACTGTAGGTAAACATAACACGGTCTTGCCATGAACTTGGCGTAAGCCGGCCTTCCAAACAGTGCGTTATAAGGACTGCGCAATTTCACCACCTCGAATGTGAGCCACTCTACTCTGTAATTATCCTTGGATTCTCCAAAAGCAACCTCCAGTGATATCTTTCCCTCAGGGCAGGCCGAATGTCCTAGTACAATTCCGTGAAAAACTGTGGGGCTTTTCTGCAGCTGAGACTCTTTGAGCCCCATACGTAAAAAGGTCTCCCAATATAGGATATTGATACTGCTCCCACCATCCATCAGAACCTTCTTTAACTCATAGCCATTGACCTGCGGCGCTACTACCAAAGCTAGCAAACCCGGATATTCTATTTCTTCCGGGTGATCACTTCTACTCCATGTTACTTCCTGATCTGACCATCTCAGGTATCTTGGAACACCCGAAGAAACCGAGTTTACAACTCTTTTGAGTATCTTCCTTTCCCTCTTGGTGGTCCCCGTGGTGTGAACATGATACTGTCCTAGCTGCTTTGGGTTACTCTGAAAACCCCCTGCACCACCCTGGTTATTACCCACGCTACCAGCTCCTGCATTGCCTGCGGGGGGTGGGCCGTTGCCCTGGTTTCCACCCAGACCCGGCCCTCCTCCCAGGCCTACACCTTGCAGCGCCTTCTGTATTTTCTCATTTTCCACCTTTGTAGATCCACGCATTGCTCCAATGAATGGTTAGCCGGCCTGCCATTCCTACTATGGCGCGGGCAAGACATCTTGAAGGCTTCTATGTGGTTAGACGGCCGTGGTGGCCCTTGATAATTACTTCCTCCGTTGAAGTTTCCTCCATTGAAGTTTTCGTCCGCTCTGGGCCTTGCAAACCCGGCCTTAGTATTGGCGACTAACTCGGAGCCCCCCTCATACAGACGTTTGTGCTGGTTGTTTCCATTGCCACCATTGTTACCTCCATTGTTATTCGGTGCAGCCCCGTTACCGGTTCTTCCATTGCCGCTCACATTAGCTTTTCCCTTCTTATCCTCATTATCTTCTTCTGTGGTGTCGGTGGAGGCATGCTTGTTGCACGCGTCCATCAACTCCCCTATAGTAATTTCTGAAACATGCCTGCTGGATTGCATGCGTACCAATTTTTGCACCAAGGGCGTATATCTGCATGTTTTCGCCATAGTTTGTATCGCATCCTTTGGCTGGATATCGGTGGAAGAGTGGAGTATCTCCATGACTCGGCGCACCCAGCTGCGTGCCGACTCTCCCTTTCCCTGCACACTCCGATCCAAGTCGTCAATCGTGTATAATTTCCTGGAAGTTCCATGAAAATGATTGACGAAAGTCGACTTAAGCTCACTCCACGAATTGATAGACCTCTCAGGCAGGTTATTGAACCATAGTTTAGCTGCTCCTTCAGACATCATGAGATACATAAATTTGGCTTGGAGCTTTTCTGAAGCGTTGCGAATAGACATGGCCATCTCATAGCTGCTTAACCAGGTCTCAGGATCCATGGTCGGCTCATAGTTGACAACTTTACCAGGCTCTTTGAACTTGTACGGGTAAGACTCGGCCCTGATAGCGTCTGATAAGCATTTGGGTCCGGCTAAGTTTGTCGACACCGGCCTTATTCTTGAAACGTGTGAAGCCTCGGCTGCTGCGATGGGAGGCGCGCCAACTCCTGGACCTCGCGCTACAGACCCGGCCGCACGCCTTGCCCGAGAACTATCCACGATAGCCTGTGCCGCTGAGACCGCAGGAGTTGCTGGTCTAAGTGGAGGAGGCGGCATTTGCTGCTGCTCTGCCCTCTGTCGTGCTGAATTCGACTGAATGTTCCTCGTATTACCTTCCTGTCGACTGATATACGGCGTCCCGTGCATGCCGCTCCTGTTGTCCGGGTAATTTGCTTGCTGAGCCACCGCGGTGCATAACATCTCTATAGCCCGCAAGTTTCTATTGCTTGAGGCGACTCTCCCAGTGGAATACGGTCGAGCGCTAAAGTTGCGGCATACACGTTGTCCATAGGGTTATTGAAGTGACCCGACGAGGTGTGAAATCGTGATGGTGGTGGTTGCATAGCATTGCCCCTGGCTGCCCCAGCGGGTAGCGCAGGTGACCCGACTGGCATGTTAATCGGTTGTCCCCCGAGCGCTGCTCCTGCGTACCCAGTTCCTTGTTTCACGATCGGGATTTGCTGGTCTTGAGGCGTAATGAATAACGCGGCCGGTTGTAGGGCTCCGCCTGTCGCAGGCAGTCTCGTCTGATGCCTCTGATTATATGCTCTAGTCGTTTGTGCTTGTACACGATCCTCTAACTCATCCAACTGACGTTGATGCACGGCCATCCGTAGTTTCTCGGCTTCTACATCTCTCCTCTATTGTTCCAATGCTCGGCGGGCCACATCCAAGTCTCTGGCCCGGGCCGCCGCGTTCTCCGGGGTTATCACCGTTGCTAACACTGTGGGATCCAAGATCAAGTTGTTGCTGAACAGAGCCAGATTTGGTGGGTGTGACGTTCCCGCACCAGCTGTTCTGTTCGTCCTAAATCCGAACATGTTCCTGTGATGAGCAGTTTCCCCTGTTTCGCTGGTGACAGACGTCTCCTCACCATCGACCCGGGCTCCAGCCGGGTTTCCATTGATCGGAGTCTGTTGTTGGGCCGGCGCTTGCGCCGCACCAGCCGCGGCTACTGGCACATCACCCTGATTTAGATTTATCGCAGGGGCTGTGTAGACCGCAACTCGGTGCGCAATGTCTGGTGAAGATTCATATTCTTGTTCCTCGCAACTATCTTCTTCATACCGATCTTCGAGCAGGTGCAGGATAGATTCGGTGTCATCATCTCCAGTAACCCGGCCACGCGGGGTCCATGCCGGTTCCTCCGGCTGTTCCCTCTTCGTGGTGGGTGCTCTCTCCAGTTCTGCCGTGCCTACCGACTCTTCCCCATCCGATTGAACACAGGTGGCGGCCCCTGACACAGAATCATATTCATTATTTTCAAAAATTGAACCAGATGTACGTACCATACCCACGAAGACGTTAACCCGGCCGATCATGGCGACAGATCCGGTTTCCAGCTGGTCCGACTCTGGCCCCCAGCCAAAATCGTCGACGAACTTCTCTCCTTCGGGGTTGGTGATGATCTCGCCGATAACGAGGTTCTTCATGCTTTCTAGAGCTTCTCCCGTAATGTAAACACCTTTGGACGTAGGCCCCACGGTGGGCGCCAACTGCCGTGGGAAAGTCACGGCAGATGTTACCGGAGGTAACTTAGGTTGGGGTAAATCGACTCTGGTGTTTGGGAGAGGGTTTAGCTCAGATCAGACACAAGATTTATCCTGGTTCAGCCTCTCCATTGGGGATGCTAGCTTACTTCCAGCTAGGATCATATTGATTGGCGATCTAGAGGCTCGGGATGCAATGCCGCCGAGACTCCAATCTAGGGTTACAAGTACTTGCTTTCGTATAACTAGAATAACTCAAAATCCCCTTTCTACGCCATAAGGGCCGGTTTATATAACACCCGGTTTCCTGGCTTTCCTTACAAGATACATCTAGAGCCCTACTCGGGGTCTACACATAACCCTAAATTACTCTCCGTGACCTCCAAGTCTTGGACTCCATGGTTTGCACCACCTTTCGGGCCTTCTAGAGCCTCCCTTTCCCTGAGCCGGATTACCAGGGCAACCTCTAGCCCATCAGTGATATCCGGCCCATCATCTCATTGCGAGGTCTTCACCCAAACTTCCTCCAACCGAGTCTTTATCCCTCTGTATGGACCTGCCGGGTTATTATCCCCCCAACACGGGTTGCCCGCCTTTCTAAGCGCCTGGCTTCTCGGGTGGTGGCAGACCGGTTTGCCCTACGCCCCGTTTGGGTTGCACCCTGGTTGGCTGTGAAGCCATCTTTGCTGTTGACGGTGCTGGCTGCTTCTTAGAGATGGGCTCGGGAGCTTGCTGCCGTGGTAGAGGCATCTTCTTGGTTGGCGGCGCCTGCGGCTGGGCAACCGACGCAACATCTGGCTGTGCTTAGTCTTGGGGTAGTGGCTGCTCCGCAACCCGGTCCTGCGCGGGCGGGGTCCTTTGCGGCTGGTCGATGGGGATCTCTTCCTGCTGCTCGGCAGCGGGATCTGGCCTCTCCATGGCGGATTCTTCTTGCCTCTTCTCGGCAGTGTCGTTTCTGGGCTCCTCAGCGGAGGCCGCAGGGGGCGATGGTGGTCGTTTCCTCGGCAGCCCGCCGAGGGCTAGGCTGCGGCTGCTCTGGAACATGATCGTTCTCCATCTCGGTTCCAGTGTTCTCGGCGCCAAGGTCATGCTCTTCTCGAAGAGGGGAGGACATCTGCGTCCTGCCCTCTGGTTGTTTGTTCCCCTCATCATCGGAGAGCTCCATGACGTCTCGTGGCGCGCTTCTCTTGGGGGCTGGTGCGGTGGTGGCCTCGGCATCAAGTGCCTCGCTGAGAGAAGGCAAAAGGAGAAGAAATAGAGTCAAAGGGGTGCAGAGAAGAGGAAGAGCAGAAGGAAAACAGAGAAAAATATGAAACACAAGTGAGAAGCACTGCTTGGAAGCACTTACCCGTCAGGAGTGGGATGCTTCTTGCGCGTGGCAATCTGCTTGTTGCCTGCCCTCTTCTTCATCTTCTTGGCAGGGGGCTCCAGTGCCCCGCTACCCGTTCTCTTCCTCGATTCAGTGGGGGCGGCCACGGAAACAGGCGCCACGTCAAGTGGTTCCTCCCCCTCTCCCAGTTCAGGTTTGTCTATGATTGAAAGAAGCAAAGGTCAAAGTGAGAAAAGAGAAAGTCAGGATGCGATGCAAGCAAGCAAACAGGTGAACTCGGTCACCTTCTTCATCATCTGACTAGTCAAAAAAAGTCCCGAATAGAGGCATAGTCTCGGGACTTACCATCCTGGCCAGCACAACGGATACAGAGCGTATCCTGGACATCGAACGCTGTCGCGTCGTCCTCCGTCCGGTCTGGCTTCCAGTTCCTCTCAAAGACGGCGTTGTCCTCCAGTTTTTTACGAGCGATATGTTGAAGTGAAAACATAAAGCACGCTAAGTAGAGTCCCATTAAGTAGGTATTCTACTCGGTCTAGCGTGCAAACATAAATCACAAAATGCTAAGGCCTAGAAGAGAGAAACGAGTAGGTATTCTACTCGGTCTAGCGTGCAAACATAAAGCACAAAATGCTAAGTCCTAGAAGAAGAACGCGAGCAGAAATTCTACTCGGCATAACAAGCGAACAGAGGTCCTAGAAAAGTATACTGGTGAAAGCTCTACTCTGAACAGTATGCAAACATCAAGCATATAAAGCTAAATTCTAACAGAGGAGCCCTACCCGGTATGAAACGCAAACATAAAGCATGATTGGGATAAGAGGCTAAGGTAGTTTCTACTCGGTATACAGCTAACAAGTAAAGAATTGGGATCAGCAAGTGTGCAAAGGAAGAAACTTACCTGAGGGATGCGCTTGGTGCGGCTATATGGCACGAAGCCGTAGAACCAGTTGTTCGTGAGCGTGGTCCGGAGGATGGATTTGGCCCAAATCGCCACCTCCGCTTTGGAGAGCTCTAAGGTGGTCGTCCGGGTGCAGTCGCGGGGGCCGCCCATATAGCACATCTTGTGTACTCGGTGTTGGAGCGGGAGGACCCGGCGCTCCACCCAGCAGGCCACAGGATCATCTTGGAGGAGCCCTTCCTGCACCAGCATCTGCAGGCGGTCGTCAACCTGGTTGGCGTCCTTCACTGTCTTCCTAGGGTGGTAACCCCAATTCCGCATCTCGGCGGGGAAAACGTTTCGGAACTCGAGAAGCTTGATCAAGTCCTCGGCTTCCTCTCCTTCTGCGGGAGGGGCGTTCTTCACGTAGAGGAAGCCCCTTTGCCACTTACGGCAAGTCTCCAGGCCGAGTACCCGCGGGCGGTGTCCAGTGGAGCGCTGGAGCATCATGGTGCTACCCGTCTGGGTCATTTTCTTCGGGGCAGTTCGATTGGAAGGATTTGGGATACTTTGTTGGCGGAGAAATAAGAACTTGGCCCAAGTGTGGACGGTGGGATAAACACCGAGGAAAGCCTCACAGACGGCGGCGTGGGTAGAGAGCATCACTACTGCGTTGGCTGGCAGGTGGTGTGGCTGGAGGCCGAAATGGCGCAGGAAATCCTGCATGAACTTGGAGATAGGAAGCCCGAAGCCCCGCTTGAAATGGCGTAGAAACACGAGATACTCACCGGGTACAGGAGTTGGGACGGGCTCCTTCCCGGGAGGGCGGCAGATGATGCCGGGAGGGACTCGCCGCGTGTTGACGAGCCACTGGCAGTCCGACGCTTTCACGTCGGAGCCCTCGCAGCTTGCGCGCGGCGGCGCCACCTCCTCTTTGTGCAGATCTCCGGCGACGTTCTTGATCTCCATGGCGGTTCCTTCGGTGGAGAGGCGGGCGCGTCAAGGATGGAGATGAAGGATGGAGGCGGAGGCGGAGGCGCATCGGGATGGTCTCTCTCGCTCTCTGTGCGTGGAACGGCAGTGTGCGGCGAGCTCGCAGCGGTGCTGGTTTACGCTGTGGAGGCGAAGGCGAGGAGAAGGCGAGAAGGGGGAAAATGCAAGGAAAGAAGAACAGAGGGCGGCGCTGGGGTATTTATCTCGCCTCGATTGCAGTTATCATCTGGGATTAATCGTGGGCGAGGTCGTGCGGAGTGTGAGTTAATGTGTCCGTTAGAAACGCACACAACACGAAATGCACGCGTAACGGGCGCAGTTAATCCCACGACGCGCGTCGTGGGCTCTCGAGTACATGCGTGAAGTGACGCAACGGCCTGTGGGCCCTGGGCGCAGTGATGGGCGCGTGCCGCGCAGTAACGCCAGAACCGAGGCGTCGGGGGTACGACTGTGTGACACGTGCCCACCCCGGACACGAGAAGATAGAGTCGCTCTGGTTCGAGCGGCAAAGTGCGGGAAATTTCACTAAGCGTTGGGTTCACGGTGGAACTCGGCATCGCGTGGTCTACTCGGTGCCAAGACGAAAACTCCAAAAGCCATGATAAGAGAAGTTCGAGTAAAGATTATGGGCGTCCGAGTTGAGGAGCAACTCGGCCACACTTCTTCATAGAGGTAATTTGGTTTAATCTGGCAGGGCCCAACGAACAAGTTCGCCGGACTCTACCAGCTTCGGGGACTAATGTCGGGGGCTACCCCCGAGTACGGGTAGAATGGTGAGAAAACAGTGATCAGTGTACGGTTTGCCGGGTAGACGGCTACCCGGGTACTCGATATCCGGTAGGAGCTACTCGGAAATAAGTACTGGAGGCCAGGAGAAGATAACAAGTGAGATTCTAGATTGACCGGGTAGAACTCAGGTGATCCGAGTAGATGTGAAGCTATCCTACTCGGGCACAAAGTCAATGGAGCCGTTGTGGGAGATCCCGCGTATCCCGCAGCCGTACAGGCGTGCGGTTCAACTTACTAGGAGCATGATTATCGGTGCTGAGGCGTGGGCACATTGTGGATAGGCGCATGTGAAGTCCTGTCACTGACAAGGGGGACAGGACATGTCAGTGACCTACCCTAAGGGGCTGACAGGATGGACAAGACCTGTCAGCCGGACGGCGCGGCGACTTTCGGCACGGCGTCAGCGGGAACACGGAGGCGTGCAACGTTTGCACAATGGTGTTGTCACTTCGTGTACTTTTAAGTGTATTTTACTCACTGGCCACCAGTATATAAGGTGGCCAGCTCCCTCCTGCGCGGGGGACGTTGGATCCAGGCGCATTTATTGCGATTCTTAGCATCACATAGAGAGAGAGCTAGCAGTTGGCTACCCGGCTGTGAGTAGGCCAGAGAGTGTTTGTAACTTCGCTACTCGGTTGAGCTTTATACAGAGAGGTAGGCAGGAGTAGGGGTGTTACCTCCACATGAGGGCCCTGAACCTAGGTAGATCTTGTTGTTTGCAGTATTTTTGAGCGCGTCTACTCGATGTGCGATCCCTCCCCGAATATCTACATCGTCCATCGGCCCCAAACATTAGCCACCCTATGGCATCTGTCTTCTCCACGCCACGATAAAAGGTCAACTTCAAGAAGGGTGGAAAGTTTGTTGCTGCACCTGAGAAGAAAAACAGGAATGGCCATAAGCCTGAGATTGAGTGCTTCTATTGCAAGGGCACTGGCCACTGGAAGCGTAACTACCCCAAGTATGTGGAAGATAAGAAGTCCATAAGAGTGAACAAAGGTATATGTGATATACATGTTATTGATGTGTACCTTACTGTAGCGTCCTCACATTTAATAATGTAAGAACTACTGTGTTAAGTGCTAGTCCCTGGATCAATGCTAGCACCACGGAACAAAATGTAATTGTATCTTTGCAGAAGTATCAAAAAAATTATTCCAAAGGATCCGGAATAGCCAAGTATATCTTTATTACAAAGTGCATAGTCTTGAAAGACTAGCAAAACTCAGAGTTCTAAACAGCAGAAATAAAGATAGAAATTAGCCTCCATCTTCAATCATGCGCCACAGGCATTACATGTTGGGTGTAGACTCGAGTCCAAGCACTTAATCAAACTTCATCCTCAGAATTTCCTGCACGTTGGAATATGCAGCCCCCGAAGGAGATTCAGTACAAACAATGTACTGGCAAATGACACTATG
This sequence comes from Alopecurus myosuroides, assembly GCA_028641055.1. Taxonomy (NCBI): domain Eukaryota; kingdom Viridiplantae; phylum Streptophyta; class Magnoliopsida; order Poales; family Poaceae; genus Alopecurus; species Alopecurus myosuroides. Next base: position 472,058,569 of record CM054057.1, on the reverse strand, counting down.
GTGGATATAAAATGGAAAGTCTAAACTACATGCATATCTGGCTTGGTGGAGTTTAGGCTATTTGCAGAAAGCAAGTTTTTTCCCTAACACTTTTGAAAACGATTTTTCTTTTCAAAGATTGGCACCATGGGACACACCCGTGAGCACCACAAATAATATTTCCTTAGACAAATTTTACTTCTTCAAAAACGGTGTTGAGATTCTTCCGTCCATCCTTGTCCAGCTGCTCGAAGTCGTCCTTATCGGGAACACGGCTATGATCATAGTTTCTAACTCTGCAGAGGTTGTGCACTTTCACCCTTTGTCTTCAATTAGCCCCAACATCCTATACACGCGGAGTGCATCACGTAAAGGAGAGAATTGAGACGAGATCTTTCAGAAGCAAGAATTCAACCCATCCAGCAAGACCCGTTCCACCTATAATTCTGCTACATCTTCATGTCAAGCAAGGGCTGAACTCTCATAACTTAGTTGATCAAGACAGAGCCCATATGTCAAAGGGCTGCACGGAAAGCTACTAAACTTAGAGGACTTGGTAATCTCTTTGTTTCCTGGGTGGCAATCCACAAGTGAACACCCCTCGGGGCGACACTCAACTCTCATCAACCAAACAACCAAATCCACCCAGGTGGTTCATTGAAATTTATACGTAGAATTTCTCACAACATTGAGTAAAACAAATTTGTAGCAAGGCTAAGCATCAACTAAGTATAAGTCTCCAAAATAAAGTCTAAAGGATGGCTACACACTACTTGGGATTTTGCATAGCATATAAATAACTTAGTAAAATTCCATATCATGCATACTACTCAAAAACACTAGTAATGCATAGTGAAAATATGGGAGATTTGATGGTGTATTACTTTCCTTGGAAATAGGATGAACAATCACAGCAAGAGTAACAGCAACAAGAGTAGACTTGCTCCTCTTCACAATCTAATACAATCAAAACAAGCCACACATAAACATACAACACAAATATAACATAGAAAACAAAATAATCAATACAAAAACATGTATGCATGTTATGCAATGATCAAATTGATGCACAAAGTTCACAACTAGAAATAATTACTAAAAAATGACGTTCTCTGATGTTTATAACATTTTTATGATGCATGAAAAACAAATTTATTATCTAATTATAATTATTAGAATTGCTAGGGTTTTAATATAGGCAATTAGCAACATTAATAGAGTTTCTGTTACAAAGTTGCACAAATAATTTTTCCAACGCATCTACTGGATAGAGGACATAAAAAAAAACCATAGCAATTGATTTCACTTAAAAAGGATTTGTAGATTAAAAGTTATGCCCAAAATAGTGATAAATAGAGATTTACAAATAACATGTGAGTGCACGTTTCAAATTTGAAATTTGAATATCCTAGATTAATCAATACAATATGCTGATTTCAAAAAGTCCAAAATCATTGAATTTGGATAAACATAACTCAAGATATGATTTTTTAAGTTTTAAACCAAATCTGTTATTTTCTGTTTTTATTTTGTTTTAACTAAAAATTTGACCGATCCGGGGCGAGGTCAACGAAGCGCTGTGATTGGTCGGGGGCTTTCCGCGCGGATCGGCGCTGTGAGCCTTTAGATCTAAAAGGAAACGGGCGGCCGAGATTCAAAGTACCGCTTCGGCACGGTTCTAATCGCAGCCGTTGATGCGATCGGACGGCTAACGAGGGCGGCGGAGGGACTCACCGGAGCTGGGCGGGCGGCCGTCGACGGTGAGCTCGGGCGTGGATGGCGTGGACGTTCCCGTGTGTTTCCGGCGATGGCGAGCACGGCGTCGGCTTCTCCTCCTCGCTGCGATCCTCCTAGTATCCTTGGTGGCGTCTCCCGTGGCTCGGAACGGCGAACGCGCGGGCTTCCCGTGAGCTTCTCCAATGGCGACGGCGGCGGCGAAGAATTTCGAGGTGGCGAGCTAGGGTTTCGAGGGAAGGACAGGGCGTGGACGTCGAGAGGCGGAGGGGCTGCGTATAAAAGGAGGTAGAAACGTGGGGGAGGGGGTAGGGTAGAGGGGAGAGGCGGTGGGCGGATCTCGTGTTCCTCTCGGACACGACGGCGGCGACGGCATTCTATCGAACACCTCCGGGGCGCGGAGTCCGCGTTGGGGTCGGGGACGACATGTGGGCCACGGTGTCCCCACGTGACAGTGAGAGGGAGAGAGAGGGCGGGCTGGTGGGGTTTCTGCGGCCTCGTGGGCCTCTTTGTGTTGCGCGCGTGCGAGAGAGAGAAATGGGCCTGGGCCGGGAGAGATAGGAGAGGTGGACTGGGCGATGTGCTGGTCTTTTTTTTTTTTTCTCTTTTCTGTTTTTAAATAAATTGGTTTAGAAATCAATTCAAAACCCTACCAAAACAATTCAGAAAAATACATAAAAATATGTTTTGAAAAGCTTAGGAAATAAGGAACCGTTTGGTACTATTCTTTCCCAAAAATAAAATACTTCACTTTAGAAAAAGATTTAAATCCAAAATGTGGTTTAATAGGTAATATCACCTAAAATTTTGTCTTTAGCAAATTAAAAACCTAATCTTATGCAAACAAAATGCAAGTATGCTATGATGATCATGAATGCATGATGTTTTCAAATTTTTCAAAATCCTGGGATGTTACACTTACTAATACTCGCATTAGCGCCGGCGTATATGATACTGGTTTAGTTCCTCACATATGTAACTCGAAATAGAAACTGCAGAATAAGCGACCACTAGCAAGGGATGAGGTGACGATGCGTGTCGGCAATGGATCAAGAGTTGATGTGATCGCCATCAGGACGCTACCTCTTCGTTTACCATATGGATTAGTTATGAACCTAAATAATTGTTATTTGGTGCCTGCGTTGATCATGAATATCATTTCTGGATCTTGCTTAACGCATAGTGGTTATACCTTTAAGTCTGATAACAATGGTTGTTCGATTTATATGAATAATATCTTTTATGATCACACACCTGAGAAGAATGGTTTATTTCTTTTGAATCTTGATAGTAGTGATACACATATTAACACATCTAAGAAGAATGGTTTATAGGGAAAATGCATTTTTGGGACTAAATTAGCCCTCTAATGATTAAATATGGCTAAACAGCTCAAAACTGACAGAAATCACATTTAAAATAGGCTAATTACGCCCCTAATTACCCCCTAACGAAGAAAATACTGCCCCCCCCCCGCTCCTCCCGGCCCCACATTTTTGAAAATCGTCCTTCCCCGCTCCTCTCGGCCCCACCGGATTTTTCAAATTTCGAATTTCCCGCCCCCTAACTGTGCCAGCTGTGCGAGGCCGCAAAAAGGGACCGTCGTGCCGAAGAATGGCCCGTCGGGCCACAATCATGCTCGTGTGTCGTGCCGACCTATGAAATCCTGGGTCATGCCGTATACGGGCCGTGCCTTTTCCGGCACGAGCCAGGCCATGCCGGGTGGCCCATTTGGCCAAGTATAGTGAGCAGTGAAACATAGAGTGCATGAGTAGGGAAATTTGGCCCAAACCAAACATGGCTAACGGGCCGGCCCGGTACGGCATGGCCCCGACAACCGGTAAACGGGCATGGCCCTGCACGGCACTGTTGACACGTTTACTAGGCGTGCCGGGCCAGGCTGGCACCTAGGGCACAAGCATGATACCAACGGTTAACGGGCTAGACCATGGCCCCGTTTAGCTTGCGTGTCTTCGTTTGCCCAAAAAAATCTGGTCAGGGCCGACGGAGCTCGCTCGTGGATGCAGAGGAGAAGGCGGCGGGGATAAGGGCCCTACCCCTGGCGGCGACTGGAGCTAGGAGGAGACAGCTTGGCGGAGACCTGGTGAGAGGAGGTGGCGCACGGACGGCGGCGCGCCGGAATTGCACGGGAGAAGGAGGAAGCCAGGAGGGAGAGAGGCGGTGGCGGCGGGTTGAGAAGAGAACGGAGTCGAGACAGAAGGGTCGTGGTCGGACGACGAGTTCGCGCGGAGGAGAGCCGGGCAGCGTCGGATGTCGGTGTCCCATGCGGCTATGCCTCGATGGCTTGATGCAGTTCAGGGAGAGGAGGAGTGGAGGTCGAGGGCAACTGCTCGCGTGCCTGGATTTTCCCGTGCTGAATTTGCTCGAGTGGAGGAAGGAGAGTTCCATGCCTGGATTTGCCCGCGCCTACGGCTATTCGCGTGTTGTTCACGGGTTAAACGGGTGGCACGTGTGCCCAGCCTCGTGGCACAAGCACGCCACCTAACAGGTCGTGGGCTAGGCACGACCCGTTTAATCTGTGACGGGTCAGCCCCTGATGGGCCGTGCTCGCAGGCTCCCGTCCTAGCACGCCAGCCCCGGCCGAGGTGGCAAGGTACGACCAAAATGTTCGCGGACACGCCGGGAGCTCGCGCCCTAGAGAGGAGCTCTACTCTGCCCCTGTTCCTCTCACGAGGCTCCTCCCTTCAAGAGGGGACATCCCATGTGCAGCCGACGACCCCTCCTCTACACGATGACAAAGGCGCCGCAGAACCGCAAAGCCTCTTTTATAGTAGTTTCCATTCTCGTTTATAAAGCGAGGGAAGACACTGTGGGCACCAAAGCAAATTTTGAAGATTACCTCTTTGGTGCAAGGAGACCAAGACCACGCTACAAGACAGAGGCAACGCCACCGGGTGCCCCCACCGTGCTGCCATGGACAGTGGAGTTTTCCTCGACGACCAAGACCGCGCAGGAGGCGCAGAGTACGAGACGATCCTTGTTTTGGCTCTTTGTGGAAACCCTTTCCCGCCAAATGAGCGGGAAGGAGGTCCAAACACCAGTATAAGAAGGGCCCCTCCAGCCCTCGTAGATGGGGAGCTCGAACCATCAAAGAGCCCAAATAGTCTGTTCCGAGCACAAGCTCGCCTTTGTACTGTAGCCACCGGAGTGCAATCCATCAGACAAGCATGAGTAGGGTTTTACACCACATTGGTGGCCTGAACCTGGGTAAACTCTCCATGTCTCCATTATTTTTGTGCTCAATCTTCCCTCGCGAAGCCTCCTCGAGTGGTGAAGGAAGTGTGTTTGGCCCCCAGTGTTTGAACCTCCAGAAGCTACCCTGTCTAAGATAGAACAGCTTCTCTGACACTTTGATTTCACCTTAAAGGAGGCCATCTCTAGAGGAAAAGTTGTGTTTTACTAGAAGGATCTTCACATCCATGGGGTCAAATGGCAAGAGGGAATTTATGTACTTTCTCTTGATCCAAGCATCATCAACATATTTAACACCAAGAGCACTAAAGGAGGTAGCTAGGGTCTCGAGTCTTCGGTACATTTCCTCATGGATCTCACCATCGTGAATATAGAACCCTTCGGCCTCATTGCACAAGGTATCATACCTATTCCTTTGCATGCTTTCATTTCCCACAAAAATGGTGTCGAGAGCATCCCAAGTTTCTTTGGCAGTGGAATATTATTGAAGATTTGGCATGTCGTTTGGACCCATGAATTGTTGAATTATCGACAAGGCGGTGTAGTTGAGTTGGCAATCTACCGATTCTATTCTTGTCAAGTTCTTGGGGTCACGAGTCTTGTATCCATCTTGTGTGACCCTCCAAAGCTCAATACAAAAAGATTTCAGGTCAGTTTTCATGAGATATTTCCATCGGTTAAAAGGATGTGCATCAATTTTAGGAGGTTCGCCTCTAGGGTTAATATGAGGATGTGGGACGGGAGGATCGGGGGAGTACCATCCTTCGACATTGTGGTACTCTCCCTTATCATACGATACCTTAGAAGTTCTGTTCTGAGTGAGGGATTCACTTTTAGTTTCTTCGCCATCCTCCTCCTCATCTTCCTTATTCGTCAGAATTTCTCCCGAAGGAATAGATGATGAAGAGTATGGGCCCTTGGCTTTCAAGAGTTGCAATAACATCTCTCGCAACTCCGTCATTTTGACATCCATGGATGAGATCAAAGTTCTACTCCTTTTGAGGGGAGTATGTCTCGTTGGAGGGGTGTGAGTTTCGCCACAAAGGTCTACTCAATGTCACAAAGGCCTCACCCTATTCTCCAATGAACCTCGCACAAAGGCCTAGTTCACCATCCACTATTGATCCCCTTTTAGGCGGGAATTGAGTCCTTTACAACGATCTTGGGGCACCACAACCAAATTGGGGGCTCCCAAGAATCACCAAGAGTAGCAATGAGGTCTAGGTTTTCGATACAGGGAAACCCTAGACTAGTCCCCTCAAGCAAATGAGGGGGGACTGGAAAACTGGTTGGTGAAGATGTAGATCGGGCCTTCTCCTTCAATCCTCCGAAGATCAACATGTTTGGGTGGAGTGATTGGGAGATCTAGAAAGGTGGCTGAGCTCAATTAATGGAGCATTCAATTCTGGACGAGCTAGCTGGAGAAATAAGAAGGGAAGGGGGTATTTATACCCGAACCCCAAAATCTAGACATTTGAACCTTTTCTGCCAAAGTCACACCGGAGACTTCGGTGCAAAGGCTGGAGACTCCGACCTCCCAAAGTTTCCGACAACATTCCGGAGGGCCGAAGAGTTTACACAAGACTTGAGACTCTGGACACTTTCCAGACTGGATCCAGTGTGTGACACCAACTTGGCAAGGCTCTAGAAATTCTTCAAGTGCGGAGACTCCGGCTATACCGGAGACTCCATAGAGATTTCGGGGAAAAATCTCTCCAGAGCTCATAGGCTGTCTGGGGAGCTTCGAGGGCAGGGCATGTGCCTGGAGTCCGGAGACTCCGGCCCCTACGCAGACATTCCGGACCATTTCAAGTGGATGACACAACTGGTTCTTCTTTGCTGGAAAATCCCTGGCCGGAGACTCCGGTCGGTGGCACCGGAGACTCCGGCCTAGAATTAATTCCAGCACCTCCGACACATGTAGTGCTCTTGATCCTTTTTGGAGAACACACCACCAATAAAAACATATCAATTGACCCTGAACATCAACACACGTTAATAAGAATACTAGTGTTGCTAACAAACACTCAAAATAATATTTAGGAAAAATTTGTGCTTTCACCTTCCTTTATAAAGGCTATACCATGATACGTCTCAAACGTATCTATAATTTCTGATATTCCATGTTGTTTTCATGACATATGCTACATATTTTCTATACACTTTATGTCATTTTAATGGATTTCCTAGGACTAACCTATTAACAAGATGCCACAGAGCCAGTCGTTGTTTTCTCCTGTTTTTGGTTTCAGAAAAGTTGTTTTGGAAATATTCTCGGAATTGGACGAAACAAAATCCGAGGGTCTTAGAAATCTGTCACGTACACGGAGTACGGAGGGGACCCGAAGGGGGGCCCTGGAGCCACCACACCCTAGGGTGGTGTGCCCCCTTGGACGCGCCACCAGGTGGTGTGCCCCCCTAGCCGCCCACCAATGTTAACCGTTTGCCTATTTAAGCTCCTTCTCGGTTTAACCCTGAATACCCGAGTCTCCATCCACGAAAAGTTCCGTAGCCGCCGTCATCATCAACCCTAGTTTGGGATGGTTCTGAAGCTCTCCCCGGCACCCTGTCGGGAGGGAAAATCATCACCGAAGGGATGTACATCATCAGGCCTGCCTCCGGAGTGATGCGTGAGTACTTCATCCTTGGACTACATGTCCATAGCAGTAGCTAGATGGTTGTCTTCTCCTCTTTATGTCACCATGTTTAGATCTTGTGAGCTTTCTATCATGATCAAGATCATCTGTCTGTATCGCTACATGTTGTGTTTTCTAGGATCCGATGAATATTGAATGTTATGTCAATTGATTATCAATCTATCATGTTATGTTATTTATGATCTTGCATGCTCTCCACTACTAGTAGATGCTCTGGACAAGTTGATGCTTGTAACTCCAAGAGAGAGTATTTATGCTCGATAGTGGGTTCATGCCTCCCTTTCACCTGTGCTCGAGTGACAGAAACGTGACAGATGGGGGATGTGATGTTGCCATTAGGGATAAAACAACAATGTTTTCATTGTTTACATTACACACTTCACTTAAGGCAATAATCTGTTGCTTGCAACTTAATACCCGAAGTTTGATTGGATGACGCTCTGAGGGTGGGTTATTAGTCATAGATGCAATTGAATACCGGTCTATGAATTATGTTGTAATGCCCGCATGAATCACATAGTAATCATCATGTCATGCATATGCACTAAGTTGTAGCCTTTATATATGCCACTTGCCCAGCTGTAATTTGTTTACCCAACATGTTATCTATCTTCTATGGAGAGACACCACTAGTGAAGTGTGGATCCCGGTCCATTCTTTTACACTGATAATGCAACCACTGCAAACAATGTTGTCTTTTCATTCACTGCCATCATTGTTCTCTTTTCATTTACTGCAAACAAGTACTGTTTTCCACACTATACATCTAATCCTTTGTGTTAGCAAAACCGGTGAGATTGACAACCTCACTGTTTTGTTGGGGCAAAGTATATTGATTGTGTTGTGCAGATTCCACATTGCTGCTGAGCCTGGCAGTGCGTCCTGCCAACTTCAGCTGTCATCAACCTTAAGAAGTGATTTCTTTCTCCTACTGGTCGATTAAACCTTGGTTTCTTTCTGAAATAAAACTTTCTGCTGTGCTCTTCATACCTTCCTCTTGGGGTCTCCCAACGAGCGTACATTTACGCGCATCAAGCACTTTTTCTGGCGCCATTGCCGGGGAGGATGAGGATTTGTGAAAGGGGAGTCTCTCACCTTGATACGTCCAAAACGTATCTCCTTTTCCGAACACTTTTCTTATTGTTTTCCTCTAAACTTGTGAGTTTTTTATACCACTAACACGGATTAACGTTGTTTTCAGCAGAATTCCCTTGGTGTCTCGTTTTTGTGCGAAAAAATCAACTATCGGGAAAATGCCAAGAAAAGGCCCCGAAGACCTTAAAACACCCGAAGACCCTCGGAGCCAGAAGGAGTCCGGGAGAGGGGCCAGGAGGGGGCCACACCACCCCTGGGCGCGTCCCCCCTTGGCCACGCCGCCTGGTGGTGTGGGGCCCCAAGCACCCCCTCGGGCTCCCCTTTCAACTACATATCCCCCATAGACCTAAAACGCGAGGGGGTTTGCCATATTCCACAGAAACACAACAGAGTGCCGCCGCCTCGAAACTCAATTCAGGGATCAGAAGTTCCTGTTCTAGCGCCCTGCCAAAACGGGGATTCGAAGGAGATCATTGCCATTGACACCGCCACCTCTTCTCCATCAACCATCCATGATTGCCCCGTCCATGTGTGAGTAAACAACGTTTAGGCTGAGAGGGATGGAAGGGATTGGATGAGATCGATCATGTAATAATGCCAGATTGTTAGGGCATAGTGCCTAGTATTCATTGTTAGTGTTTTCTACCGTTGTTGCAACTTGTTATGCTTAATGCTTGTCACTAGGGCCCGAGTGCCATGATCTCAGATCTGAACATGTTATTGTTTCATGAGTATAATTATGTTTCTTCTTTATATGTGCAAGTTGTTTACAAATGTCATTTTCTGGAACCCGAGACCCCAAAGTGACAGAAATTGGGACAACCGGAGGGGATGGCTGTGTTGTGAGGATCATGTGTGTTCACGGAGTGTTAATGCTTTGCTCCGGTGCTTTATTAAAATGAGCACCTTAATTACCAGTAGTTTCCCTAGAGGCCTCGCTGCCACGGGATGGTAGGAGAAAAAATGTTGTGCAAGTGTCGTGGTGAGGTAAAGACATATGCCATAGGATGGGTTGAGTTTGGGGCCGATGGACACTGTGGGTATCCGAGGAGGGATCGCACGCCTAGATGGCGCGCTCACTACACTGCAAACAACACAATCTACGTAGGTTCGGGGCCCTCGTGTGGAGGTAACACCCCTACTCCTGCCTCTATCTCTGTATATGTGGTGATCAAGTATAAGTGTTCCTCAAGATCAAGGAGCTAGAGGAAGAAAAAATTCTACTGCTATCTCACTCTCAACAAACTAGCAACACTTCTCTTCTCACGTAATGGGCGACCCTCACACAGGAGGGGTGTGGCCACCTTATATACTCGTGGCCACCAACTAATAGTACATGATTAGGTGACTACACAATGTGCCGTATAGCACGCTTCCGCTTCTCCGCTGACAGACGCCAAAAGTCTCCGCTGTCGTGGTCGCTGCCATCTCATGTCCCCTTTGTCAGAGACAGGACGTGGCCTCGCCCATACATTGCACTATACCAGCGTATGCATACGCATCATCACGCCTAGTAAGGTTAAACGCACACATGTACTCTCCCTGGATATATGGGATCGCAACGACTCCATTGACCTTCCTCCGAGAAGAGCAGGACCCTTGTCAATCTAGACTCACCAAGCTCTACTCGGTCAGTCCGGAGAATACTCCTTTCTTTACTTGGCTCCTTGTCCTTCCTACCGAGGTAGCTCCATCTCGGTAGCCATCCAACTCGGTACCTTCCTACTCCGTACGGCCCAACTCGGCAAGCAGTACCTCAAACACCATTTCTGACCAACCTCGCCCCTACTCGGGGGTAGCCCGCCGACATTAGTCCCTGAAGCTGGTATGGTCCGATGAACTCGGACGCTGGGCCGTGCTAGCTTAAACCAATATCCTCCAAGATGTTTATCCGAGATGCTCCCAACTCGGTCGAGTTTCACCTTGAACTCGGATTCTTCTCGTACCCTTCATAATGGACTTTTCATCGACGACCGAGTTGGCCACGCTGCTTTGGATTTTACCGAGATCCCAGCACTTAGCTAATTTTCCACAGGTTCTGCCGCGCAAGGCGAGATTGCCTAGTTATCTTCGCATGGAAGGCTTACCACGTGGCGCAGAACCGCTGCCCACGTTGCTTCGGTTCCTGTGCGGGCGCAGCGCACGCGCCACGCCCACGCCCCTCACTTCAAATTGGGCCCACGCGCCGTCGCGTCCGTTCGCATAAAGCACTCAAGTGCCCACGTCGTAGGACGTGGGATTTACTGCGCCAGTTACGCGCGATAATTTCACTCTGTGCGTTTCTCTGGACACAGTAACTCCCACGAACCCACGGTTATTCCCGCATTTGATCCGGAGTTGTTATTGCGTTTAGGGGGTATAAATACCCATGCCTCGTCTGTCGTCTCATTTTCCTCGCCATTTGCCTCTTCTCCTTCCCCGCACACGCGCACACATAGCTCATCGCTCCGCCGTACGACGTCCACCACCACCGCGTGCAGAGAAGAGTACCGCACCGCCGTGCGATACAGTTCACTGGAGCACGGCAGCGCACAGGGGACTCTCTGCTTCTCGCAAATCTCCACCGCTCAGCACCACTGCAGTACAACTTCCTCCCTCGCTGCTCTTCTTCAAGCTCCTCGCCGCAGAAAGCATGCCACGGCGTTTGTCTTCCGCGCCGCCGCGGTTCTTCTTCGTCCTCTGCGACCCAAGCTCCCCCTTACGCTCACGCGCAACTCGGAGGAGCCGAGATCCAGCCGTGCCCCGATGGAGATCGAGCCCGTGGACGACCTCAACCTTGAAGGGCCCGTGTCCACCCGCGGAGCCTGGGAGGGCTCCGATGTGGACGCCATGGACATCCAGTGGCTGGTCAACACACGCCGCGTGCCACCGGGCGTGATCTGCAGGCCTCCCGGTGAAGAGATGGAGCCCCAACCTGGAGACAGCGAGCGCGTCGTCTTCCTAAGCCACTTCAAGCGCGGGTTTGGCCTCCCCGTCTCCGATTTCATGCACAAATTCCTTCATCACTTCGGTTTGCAACCCCACCATCTACCTTCCAATGCTATTACTATGCTTTCTACCTTTGTGACCTTCTCGGAAGCTTATCTTGGCATCTACCCCACTTTAGATACTTGGGCTAAGTATTTCCACTTCCGCATACAAGTTCTCCCAAACACTATTAATCCAAATGCCCATAAAACCATGACCCAATGTGGCACGGCCATGATTGTCTACCGGAATGGTATCGAGTACCCCCGGATCCAGGGTCTTGATTCCTGCCGCAAGTGGCAAAGGGATTCTTCTATGTGAAGAATCCCGACCAGAAGGATTCCGATAAGGACGATCTCATCAAACTTCCTCCCTTCTACATCGACCACTCTACTGCGATGGTAAACTGGAAGTACAATCCGAGAAAGACTGTACCGGAGGTGAATCTCGCGAACAGCCGGCTGAAGCAGCTTGTCAAGGACGGGCTCCGAGCTGACGACTTGATCGCCACCTGGATGAGCTGCCGGGTCCTGCCTCTACAGCTCAGGGCCCACAAGATGTGCTTCATCGGAGGGTCTCGTGATTGCACGCGCACCACCACCTTCGAGCTCAGCAAGAAGGAGGTGGCCATTTGGGCCAAGTCCATCACCAAGGCCACCCTCACTGAGACTTGGGATTGGAGATTCGAGCCATACAGTCGAGAGGGGCCGGCACCCCGAGTAAGTATTTTCCATCCTACCGACTTGCTTCCATCTCGGTATCTTCCGAGTTCATTCGATTCCTTATGATTTATGTTTCGCATGCCCTACCGAGTAGAGTACATCTCGGTATCTTCCGAGTTCACTTAGTTCCGCTATTTATGCTTTGTGTTTCGCATGTGCAACACTTTGATCGCCAGAGAGAGGAAAACAAGCAGGTCCTCTCAGATAACTGGAAACCTGACCGGGCTGAGGATGATGTCGAGCAGTTCGACAACTAGGACACACTGCCTATTCCGCTCGCTCATCCTCCCGCTCAAGTCGGTAAGTTCCGAGTCCCATCCTCAATCCGGGACTGGTCTGAGGATGATGAAGGTGACAGTGATGAAGATTGTGTTCTTTTGGAGGTATCCAACCCCTTCTCAATCTCATTTGTGTATCCTTTTTCCTTGTTCCCAGCTAACATGGAAGAACAGGTGGTTGAAGCGGTGCCCGTGTCCATTGCCGCCCCTGTGGAACTGAAGAAGAGGGCCGGAAGCGGCGCTGTCGAGCCTCATTCCAAGAGGCACAGGAAATCCGGGAACAAGGGGTCCAAGGTTGACAAGGTCACAGCGAAACGCCGAAAGAACCTGCGGCCTACGGTTGACGGGTAAGTTACTTCCGAGATGCTTTATGTTTGCATAATCTTCGTTCTTTTTCTTATTTTGACCGAGATGCTTTGTACTTGTATTTTCTTTACCCCTCAGTTTTTTCCTTTCCTCGAGTGATCCAATTAATGTTGAACTCTCTGAGGCGCCCGCGGGACCGAGTAGCACCCATGGTGTTATCGATCTTGATCCCGAGGACATGGACATCAAGACCATTGATCGGTCCCAGATGCCCCTCCCGGACCGAGAAGACCAGGATCTCGGCGCAGGCGACATGGGCGCTGAGATGGACATTCAAGAGACTCCAAAACAGCCGGAGTCGGCCATTGAGCAGCACCAAGAGCAGCAGCAACCAGAAGCAACAGCACAGCAGCAAGCGTCGCAACAGCAAGTTACTTCAACCTCCACATCAGCAACGCCACCAACTCCACCGAGAAGAACAACACCACTGGAAGCAACAACAGCAGAAACAGCCGCAACAACAACAGCAGAAACAGCAACCGGCACCACACCAACGGCCACAGGCCCAACTACAGAAGCAGCAGCAGCAAGCCCAACCCCCACAGCAACAGATCCAACTCCTCCAGCAGCAACAGCAGCAGCAAGCCCAACACCATCGAGAAAACCAGCAGGCCAAACAGGAAATCCCCCTCACACTCGGCAGCAGGCCAAGTTTGCACCATCGCAGGGAGCGGTGGCTGGAGAGGGCCGTACCAAGGCCCCGACGGGACTTGTAGAAGTTCCGATACACTGGCCGAAGCAGCAGGAGGTGTAGCAGAAGAAATTCGGGGCGAAAGCAAAACCCGACACTTTGGCGATTAACACGGACACAAAGCTCGTGCCGCACCAGGAGCTTGCCGTGGAGCTGCGGGAGGATATGGATGCCACCCTGGACTGGATTGGCCACCTCGATCCTATCCACAACGAGAAGAAACTGGGCCCCTGGACCACAACCGGAAAGCATGGAACCTGGCCGATGTCGCTGCAATATCCATGCCGGTTTCAGCTTCCAGCACCACATTGGCGCACAAGATGTACTGCATGCGCACTGCTGCTGAAGATGTCGAGCTCACCTCCCGAGTAAGTTACGATTTCCCTTTTTTGTTTTTTCGAGATTGCGAATTGTGAATCTGAGATCAACACCTGTATCCAGTCCCTGAGATTTGGGCCGAGAAGGCAATACTCGACCGAGTTGAAGTCTACTCGGGTTGAATTTTCCAACAAACCCTTTTCTTGTTTCTCTTCAGACTTGCACCGAGGCTCGCACCCTGCTCTACCAGAAGCTTCTTTGGGCCTACCGAGATGCCAAAGAGCAGACCGAGAATCTGAAGGAGGAACTAGGGAGCAAAGGTAACTTTTTCCATACCGAGATACTGCATATGCTTTCTCCTGCATCAATTTTCTAACTCGGTTTCTATTTTCTCTTTCACAACTATTCTGGAGAAGCAACTGACAGATTCTGTCACCAAGATTTCTTCTCTGGAAAGTAAGTGTCGTGTTTTTTATCTTTGCATTTTATGTTTACGCTTTTCCTTCTCCTTGGTTAATTTTAGTTTTTTATGCAGGCGAGCATCAGATCTTCGCCGAGAAGCACCAGGACTGCATCGTGCTGGCAGAATCTGCCCAGAGCAAGATCTCGGCTTTAGAGCGTAAGCCCCTTCTTATTTCTTCTTATTCGGCTTCCTTGCTCCCACCATTTTGCTAACCAGACTGTTTCCTACACAGATGAGCACAAACTGTTTGTTGAAAAACACCAAGAGTGTCTCTCTCTAGCCGAGATACAGCAGCAAATCCAGGACGGCAAGGCCAAGCTCGAGGAAGATCTCCAAGCCGAGAAGAATGAGTTGTCCAAGCTTAAGATGGAGCTCGCTGATGCGATAAAGCTGGCACTGCAGGACGGGAAGGACAAGGCCGAGATGAAGGATGCAGCCGCTGCCGAGAAGCTCGAGTTGCTGCAGGAGATTGAGGTCCTCAAAGAGCGGAACACCGCACTCGACCATATGGAGAGTAGCTCCCGCGTCCTACTGGACAAACACCATGCCAACACCGACATATGGTTCAGCAGACTCAACCAACTCACCCTGGAACTGAGATGTAAGTTTCATCTCTTCCTCTGCTCTTTTCCAACTTCTCTATCCGACTTTCTCTATCTGGCTTATCTCTTGTTTTAACTCGGACATCTTTTTCTCAGGGGCATTCCCCGACCTGGATTTTGGTGACGAGAGGGCTATTGCAAGGGCCAGGCAAGTACGGGCTGACGTTGGCTACGACGTCACCGAAACCATCACTATCGAGGACCAGATCGAGGGCATCAAATCCCGAGTTCTGCCCCTCAAGGGAATGGGCACCAACATCTCCTCCACCGCTATCCGGTTGCACAAGCTCTTCTGGCCGGGAGTTGAACCCCCCCGAATCCATCCACGAGCTGGCCTCAAAGCTGGAGTACGTCAAGGAGCACCTCAAGAAGTGGGGCGCTTCCGCAGCCCGAGCTGGTGCAGATGAGGCCTTGCTCTTCGTCCTTTCTTGGTATGAAAATATCGACCTCAACAAACTCCAGAAGCTGCAGAATGGATCCAGATGGTCCACAGAAGAGGATCGTATCCAGGTTCACCAGGAGACGGCATATCGGTTGGCTTCATACGCTGACACCAAGGAGTTTATGGATGGCCCTACTGAGCCCAACACTGAGAGCGAGACCGAAGACGATGAGGAGGGCGATGAGAGCGACGAAGGGACCGAGGATGACGATGACTCCAAGGAGGTGTATGAGGAAATCTAGGCCGAGCAAGAGCCAGTCAGAGCCACGAAGATCATCACCACCGAGATGGTCATCTCGGAGCCTGCTCCCGAGTTGAGCGCCTTAGAGCCCATAGCCGAGAACGCCACCTCCGAGCCTCCCACTACAACTGTTGCTTCCGAGCCCCCCACCAAGACCTCCAACCCGGCAGGTACTGATGCAGATTCAACTCCCTTGGCCGCAGCCTAAATATCTTCCTTTACTCCTCAAACTTTTTATCAGATCCCCGGTA
Source organism: Alopecurus myosuroides (assembly GCA_028641055.1). Taxonomy (NCBI): domain Eukaryota; kingdom Viridiplantae; phylum Streptophyta; class Magnoliopsida; order Poales; family Poaceae; genus Alopecurus; species Alopecurus myosuroides. The sequence goes on along the minus strand of CM054057.1, from coordinate 472,042,550 downwards.
TGCCGGGTGTAGTTGTAACAAATATTGTCTTACCGTTTGCTACTCACTTTTTATTTAAGTTCGAGCAAGACTGGCTGAATAACAGATTGCGTTAATTCGAGTCCCCGAGTTGGTTTTCTTATCCACCTGCCTTTTTTCCTCTTTGCTCTTGCCTTCCACTTGTGGCTTTTTGACAGTCGAGTCACAAGATTTCGAAAACCAAGTTTATAATAGTTCACAACCTTGAGATTGAAATTAAAATTGCCCAGTACTTAGCCAAAAAAATGGAAGAAAAAAGCAATGTATATCGGTTGACTAACTCTTTCTTTCCTTAGTAGTTTTTCGTGTGTTCATTGACCCTTGGCTTGTTCTCTTGCTTGCGATGAAGTCGGGTTGCGGACAACAGCAAAGTCAAAGAGTTGGCCCTTAGGTTTAAACGCATTACTAGACTTACGCACGAAATTCCGAGATGATTAACCGACATAGCAAAGTAAGAAGTAAATAACACAGAGCAAGTTAGGCACAGGCAGTCCCCGAGTTCCTACTCGGAGTGCCGACTTGGATTTCAACTCGGTAAGGAGATGCACACAATGCATTTTCAGGAATGGAAACGGCGGAGTAGAGCTACATTCCAGGGGCGCTTAGTTTCCTCTCCGGATTTATCTGCCCTGTTCTTCTGTGCCTCCTGTGCATCAGTGAGACAGTATGCATCATTGTGCAGAACCTTGCTCACAATGAACGGCCCTTACCATGAAGGGTAAAGCTTGTGCATTCTGGTTGTGCGTTGCGCCATCCTAAGCACCAAATCTCCTTCTCGAAAACCCTTGGGCTTATTTTTGGGCTATGATAGCGTCTCAGATTCTGTTTATATACAGCTGATCTCAATAGAGTTAATTCTCTTGCTTCCTCTAGCAAATCAACATCATCTTCTCGGGCTTCTCTTGCCTACGCCTTAGTATAGAGGGTTACTCTCGGTGAGTCATGATCAAGGTCAGTGGGCAACACGGCCTCTGCTCCATATACCAGGAAGAATGGTGTGTATCCGGTAGATCGGTTAGGGGTAGTCCTTAGACTCCACAACACCGCCGGCAACTCGTCCAGCCAGCAACCCGGTGTTCACTGTAATGGCTCAATTATCCTAGGCTTTATTCTGGATAGGACCATGCCATTAGCTCTTTCAACTTGCCCATTTGATTTCGGTTGCGCGACTGACGCAATATCTAGTCGGATCCTCTTCTCCTTGCAGAACCGAGCAAATGCTCGCTCAGCAAAATTTGTTCCATTATCCGAGATGATCCCTTGCGGGTAGCCATATCTCAGGATAATATCCTTCAAAAAGGTCACAACTATGTGCCCATCACACTTCCGGATCGGCTTCACCTCAATCCACTTGGTAAATTTGTCAACCATGACCAGAATGTGAGTCATGTTTCCCCGAGCTGGCTTGAAGGGCTCCACCATGTCCAAGCACCAAATTGCAAATGGCCAAGTGATGGGAATAGTTTTCAGCTCGGAAGCTGGCATATGTATCTTGCTTGCATATCGCTGGCACCCATTGCACTTTCTAACTAAATCTTCTGCTTATTGCAAGGCAGTGAGCCAAAAAAATCCATGCCGGAAAGCTTTCTTCACTAGAGCCCGAGATGAGGCATGGTGCCCACATTCCCCCTGATGTATCTCTCTAAGAATCTCTTCTCCCTCTTCTGGCTCAACACAGAGCTGGAGCACACATGTGGTACTTCTCTTGTGTAGTTCCTTCTTGATGATGGTGTAGCCTTTGGATCTTCTCTGTATCTTCCTGGCCGAGATCTCGTCACTCGGCAAAGTGCCATCTGCCAGATAAGACAATATGGGCTGAGCCCAACTCAGTATCGCTCGAGTAGGAAACACTGGCTCATCCACCTTCATTGGATCAGCTGACATGACTTGCTCCGAGATGGAAACGAGTCCTCGACTCCCCGAGTACTGCGAGACAGTCCCCGAGATGAATGCGACAGTCCCCAAGATCGGAGGAGCAGTCCCCGGGTTCCCCTTCATGATCCCCTCATCAATTTCCATGGGAACAACTTCTGATTCGGGAACTGTTGGGACGAATATCGAATCTAACTCGGGAGAAGGCTTGATGGAAGGCTTCCTGAGATGCTCGAAAGCAATTCCTGCCGGGATGGACTACCGAGAAGAGCCAAATTTGGACAGATCATCAACAGCATCATTTTCAGCTCGGTGAATGTGGTGGAACTCACACCCATCAAAGAATCCCGACATATTCTGGACAAGGAACCGATATGAAGCCATATTGGCATCCAACGCGTCCCAAGTCCCCGAGGCTTGCTGAACCATCAGATCCGAGTCGCCATAGCATATAATCCGGCGGATACCAATCTCCTTGTCCACTTTTAGTCCATGGACTAGGGCCTCATACTCGGCCACATTATTGGAAGCCGCAAAATGGATTTGCAAGTCATACTTGAGTTGATCCCGCTTGGGTGAGGTGAGCACAACGCCAGCACCGAGACCCTCTTTCACCTTGGAGCTATCGAAATGCATTTGCCAAAAATTAGTTTCCAGAAAGGGAGGCTCATATTGCATTTTGACCCAATCAACAAAGAAATCCGCCAGGGCTTGAGATTTGATGGCTTCTCTTCTCGCATACATCGGGGTATAAGCAGCTAGCTCAATTGCCCACTTGGCTACTCGGCCACTTGCATCCTTGTTGCCCATAATCTCCGAGATGGGGGCAGTACTCCCCACCGTAGTCGGATGCTCTTGGAAATAATGCTTGAGCTTCTTGGCAGCCATATAGACTCCATATGTCATCTTCTGATAGTGAGGATAGTTTTGTTTCAAGTTGGAGATCACCTCACTGAGATAATACGCCGGCGTCTGCATCGACTTGCCCTCTTCTTCTTGCTCCACTACCACCACCACACTAACAACTCGGTTGGTAGCTGCAATATAGAGCAACATTGGCTCCTTAGGCAGGGGAGACGCCAGAACTGGAGCTGTACCCAGCATGGTCTTGAGTTCTCGGAAATCCACATTGACTTGTGGTGTCCAAACGAACTTGTCACTTTTCTTCATGAGCTGGTACAGAGGTAAGGCCTTCTCGCCCATTCTCCCAATAAACCGGCTAAAGGAAGCCAGACACCCAGTAAATTTCCGCACATGCTTCAAGGATCTCGGGAGAGACATGCTCTCAATAGCTTTTATCTTGGAGGGGTTGGTGATGTCTACGCACGCTTCTATTCTTGTAGATAGTGTTGGGCCTCCAAGTGCAGAGGTTTGTAGAACAGCAGCAAGTTTCCCTTAAGTGGATCACCCAAGGTTTATCGAACTTAGGGAGGTATAGGTCAAATATATCCCTCTCAAGCAACCCTGCAATCAAGATACAAGTAGTCTCTTGTGTCCCCAACACACCCAATATACTTGTCAGGTATATAGGTGCACTAGTTCGGGGAAGAGAGAATAAAATGCAAGTAATATGGATGATAATAAGTGATAATAGCAATCTGAAATAAAAATGGCAGCAAGCCAACATGTAGCAGAACAGGCGGAAAATGGTGTTTCAATGCTTGGAAATAAGGCCTAGGGATCCTACTTTCACTAGAGGACACTCTCATTAATGCTCACATAATTGAATGCGTAAATATCATTTCTTCACTATGCTGCTCCGAACCACTCTCCGGTCGAATAACGAACACTAATCATTGCGTAGGGATTTAACAACACTTCTCAAGTCTATATTCCCTCTCTAGGGCACCCCAATGTCACTACGAGCGCCATAGATTAGTAAACAAACGCCACAATTTCATAGGTCCGCCTTCCAACACAAGATACAAATATCATGCTAAACCACACGATGCACACACTATCACCTTTACCCCGTGATCAAAGTGTTTACGGAGATAACAAAACCACTTGAGTAGCATAACAGATGAAGGTCAATCTACATATTCAATTAGATTACAAAGCTCATGATCACATAAAGATCACACCATGGGAGAGAGAGAGATGAACCACATAGCTACCAGTAGAGCCCTCGGCCCCGGGGAGAACTACTCCCTCCTCATCATGGGAGACAGCAACGGCGATGGAGATGGTGGTGGATTGGAAGGAGATGGCTTCCGGGGGCACTTACCCGTCCCGGTAGGGTGCCAGAACAGAGATTTGTCCCCCAAAACTTGTCGGTGGCGGCGGTGGAGCTACGGATGTATTTTGTGGAAAAGGTTGATTGTTCTAGGGTTTATGCCTCGGGAGTATATATGGGTGAAAGGGCGATGCCGGGAGGTGGCCGGGGGGCCCACACCCCTAGGTGGCGCGGCCAGGGAGACCCGCGCCACCCCATGGTGTGGCCACCCCGTGGCCCCGCTCCGGGGCTCTTCGGGACTTCTGGATACTTCCGGGACTTTTAGGACTTCTGGCTTTCAAATTTTCCAGATCCGAGAATATTTCCAGAACAAATTTTCTAAAACTAAAAACAGCAGAAAACAGGGAACTGGCTCTGTGGCATCTTTTTAATAGGTTAGTCCTGGAAAACATAAGAAAACATAGGAAAACATACGGAAAACATGTAGCAATTGGCATAATATCAACATGGAATATCATAAATTATAGATACGTTTGAGACATATCAAGCATTCCCAAGATTAGTTCCTACTCGTCCTCGAGTAGGTAAACGATAAAACAAAATAATTTCTATAGTGACATGCTACCACACAATCTTGATCATAATATGTAAAGTAGAACATGTAAACTAGGATAAAATGAACTAAAGCTGTGATCTATATTTGATATCAACAAGTAATGCATAAACAAATAAGAAGAAAGAAGCAATTTTTTTAATGAATCAATACTAAAAGACTATCAACTGTGCAAAGTTTATTAGAGATGATTTAAGATTTCAAGAACAACAATATCATGCACGTCAAACTATCTTCACAACCCCTGTTAGGATCAAGTCAAGCTTTCCACACGATGCAATGCTTGAATCTTAAGCTATTTGCGCACTAAAAACAAGCAAGTGTTCTGCGTTGGTCCCTGGCACCAGGATGTTATGGCAAAGAGAACATTATGGGGGGTTTGGAAGGTAAATGGAAGAAGGGCTCACAAAGCTGAAAGTGGTCATTAGACAAGAGAAAGTCTTACAACCGAAGCTATGCAAGGAGTAGGGATTGCCACACAACGTATGCACATAGAGCTATAAGTGTATGAAAGCTCTCCAATGGAACTAGTGGGGGTGCATCCAACTTTCTTGCTCACGAAGACTTAGAGATCATTTGAGGAGGCTCATCATTGTAATATACAAGCAAAGTTTTATAATGTAAAGTTCCCCACATAGTTATGAATGAATGATAATATGAAAACTCTCTCCAAACTGAAGTATTGGTGCTAAACATGATGCACAAGTGTGGTATAAAGGATAGTGATGCGCCCCCTCTCTCTTTATTCTCTCTTTGCCCCCCCCCCTTTTTTTTTGGGCTTTTTCATTTTTTTTATATATATCCTCACCGGTAGGGGCAACATCCTATATTACACTTTTAGTACTTAGAACTCATAAAGAAATATCTCTGGTGTCTCTAACTGCATGCTCCTGCCAGTGTAGCAGTATGCATAAATAACCATGAAGCTCATCATAAAGTAACATAATGGAGGTGGATGTTGTGCAGCAATATAACTCAGAATGGATATGGAAATGACATGAAAGGTAGGTATGGTGGTTGTTTTGAGGAAGAATATATGGGCTTATGTGTAGGATAACAAAGTCCTCCCACGGGATTTGGATGCACTGGCGAAGTTTGCACCAACTCTCAATGTGAGAAAGGGCAATGCACAGTACTGAAGAGTCTAGCAAATATGGATGGTGGAAGTGCCAGGAACCGCAACATAGACTCACGAGTTAAAAGATTACAGCAACAAAATAATCTTACAAGGTACAATGCAAATCACTCCAAGAGGGTCTGTGGCAGTGACAAGTCACTGTTAGCTACCCCGACCGTAGCGCGTAACAAAAGGCCGATCAGAAATGTATCACTCGTAGCAATCATATACCATTGTTTCTATCAGCTGGTAATTTAAGTGTGGCATAGTTTAAGTTTCTTAGACCAACCATTAAAAGTTTCTACTTACTATTCCTTCACGTTTATCCATTAAGCAAATTAATATCTCAAAACAACAACAGTGATTCAAGTGAAGCAATTTAGTGATCTACAAGACCATGCGAATTTTTCCACTATACCAACTACCACATAAGCATTTCTATTTCCAAGAAAACACACATATGAGAACCACCTAACTACAAACTAACAGCTCTGAACAAGAGTTGCATGAAAACAAAGGCTAAACGCAGTACTAGCAAAAAGTGAACACTCACATAACAATAAGAATGAAAACTAGAGTGTTCTAAGCAATAAAAACGGAGTGTGTCTCTCTCCCACACAAGTATGATAAAATCCAACCATTTATTAAAGAAAAGAAAACCAAACAAACTGAAAACAAAAATAAAAGAGGCTCCAAGTAAAGCAGATAAGATGCGACCGAATAAAAATATAGTTTCACTAGAAGTGACCTGATAATTTGTTGATGAAGAAGAGGATGCCTTGGGCATCCCCAAGCTTAGACGCTCGAGTCTTCTTGGAATTTGCTTGTATGTACCCCCGGGGCATACCCAATCTTAGTGGCTTTTCGCTCTTCTTGATCACATCATATCATCCTCTTCTCTTGACCCTTGAAAACTTCCTTCACATCAAAATTCTCACAATCTTCATTAGCAACGTTAGTGCAATCGAAATAATAAATTCACATGGTTCAGCTTCAACAAAAATCAAACACTCAGAAACACATTAGCTACTTTTACAACTTCTTTCAAAACTCATTTTCTCAAAAGAACACCAAAAGAAAAAAAATTAAGATGCAAATGCGATAAATGGCAGAAATGTGTCAAAACAGAACAGCAGGTAAAGATCGATTTTTGACAAAATCTTCTGTTGCTCAAATCAAAAAGTGGTATTCTAAGAAAAGTTGCGTATATAACTCATAATTAATCACAAAAAAGCTCAGGTCATTTTGAATTTTATGTGATTTTTAACGGAATTAACAGTGGACGGCAGAAATCTGTTTCCTGCGCAGAAATCCGAAATATAGGCTCAACTTTCCACTAGAGACTTTACTTGGCTCAACAAAAACTCAAAAGGAAAGATACAGCTGGGTTTCTAAGGAAATGGACAACACCCAGGTGCAAATAACACCAAAGAAAACGAAGGAAAACGGGTTGAAAACGGAGAAATAAAACGGGTTGTCTCCCGGTAGCGCTTTTCTTTAACGCCTTTCAGCTAGGCACAATGATTTTTAAAAGATGCTCACATAAGAATAAGAGCTGAAGCACAATAAGAGAGCATCAAGAAACAAATATAAAACACATTTAAGTCTAACTCACTTCCTATGAAAAATAATCTTGTAGAAAAACAAGTCAACGAAGCACAAAGTGACTAGCATAGGAAGAAAAAATAAGTGCAACTTCAAAAATTTCAACATAAAGAGGGGAAACTTAATATTGTTGAGATGCATAAAACCATGTTTCCCTCTCTCGTAATAACTTTCAGTAGCATCATGAATAAAATTAACAATATAACTATCACAAGAAACATTCTTATCATGAGCCACATGCATAAAAGAATTAATACTCTCCACATAAGCATAGTCATTCTTATTAATAGTAGTGGGAACAAATTCCACAAAATAGCTATCATTATTATTCTCATCACCATATTCATTAAATATAGGAGTCATATTGTAATCATAATTAATTTTTTCCTCAATAGTAGGTGGACAGAAAATATCATATTCATCATTGTAAACATGTGGAACTAGAATACCACAATCATTATAATCATCATATATTGGAGGCAAGGTATCATCAAAGCAAATTTCCTCCTCAAAACTTCGGGGACTAAAAATATCATATTCATCAAAACTAGCTTCCCCAAGCTTAGAATTTTCCATAGAATTAGCAATAATGGTGTTTAAAGAGTTCATACTAATAACATTGCCACTAGCATGCAAATAAACTCCCATCGGTTTTTTAATTTTCTCTTCAAACACTTCATGTCCTAACTCAAGATAAATATTATAATGCTCTCTCATATTTTGGTTGTTTTCCATTAAGACTAACTAGTAAAAATAAAAACAAGCAACAAGTAAAATAAGCCTAACTAGTGAAAACAAGAAACAAAAAGATATAATTGCAGAATCTAAAGGAAATAACTTCGAGCAATCACACCCGAGGATATGAGCACCTTTTACCTGACCTCCCCGGCAACGGCGCTAGAAAAGATCTTGATGTCTATGCACACTTCTATTCTTGTAGACAGTGTTGGGCCTCCAAGTGCAGAGGTTTGTAGAACAGCAACAAGTTTCCCTTAAGTGGATCACCCAAGGTTTATCGAACTCAGGGAGGTAGAGCTCAAAGATATCCCTCTCAAGCAACCCTGAAATCAAGATACAAGAAGTCTCTTGTGTCCCCAATACACCCAATATACTTGTCAGGTATATAGGTGCACTAGTTCGGCAAAGAGAGAGTAAAATGCAAGTAATATGGATGATAATAAGTGATAATAGCATTCTAAAATAAAAATGGCAGCAAGCAAACATGTAGCAAAACAGGCGGAAAACGGTGTTTCAATGCTTGGAAATAAGGCCTAGGGATCCTACTTTAACTAGAGTACACTCTCAACAATCCTCACATAATTGAATGCGTAAATATCATTTCTTCACTATGCTACTCCGAACCACTCTCCGGTCGAATAACGAACACTAATCATTGCGTAGGGCTTTAACAACACTTCTCAAGTCTATATTCCCTCTCTAGGGCACCCCAATGTCACTACGTGCGCCATAGATTAGTAAACAAACGCCACAATTTCATAGGTTCTCCTTCGAACACAAGATATAAATATCATGCCAAATCACACGGTGCACACACTATCACCTTTACCCCGTGATCAAAGTGTTTATGGAGATAACAAAACCACTTGATTAGCATAACAGATGAAGATCAATCTACATATTCAACTAGATTACAAAGCTCATGATCACATAAAGATCACACCATAGGAGAGAGAGATGAACCACATAGCTACCGGTAGAGCCCTCAGCCCCGGGGAGAACTACTCCCTCCTCATCATGGGAGACAACAACGGCGATGGAGATGGCGGTGGAGTCGAAGGAGATGGCTTCCGGGGTCACTTCCCCGTCCCGACAGGGTGCCAGAACAGAGATCTGTCCCCCGAAACTTGTTGGTGGCGGCGGCGGAGCTACGGATGTATTTTGCGGAAAAGGTCGATTGTTCTAGGGTTTATGCCCCGAGGAGTATATATGGGCGAAAGGGCGATGCCGGGAGGTGGCCAGGGGGACCCGCGCCACCCAATGGTGTGGCCACCCCGTGGCCTCCCTCCGGGGCTCTTCGAGACTTCTCGATGCTTTCGGGACTTTAAAGACTTGTGGCTTTAAAATTTTCCAATTCCGAGAATATTTCCAAAACAAATTTTATGAAACTAAAAACAGCAGAAAACAGGGAACTGACTCTGTGGCATCTTGTTAATAGGTTAGTCCCGGAAAACATAAGAAAACGTAGGAAAACATACGGAAAACATGTAGCAATTGGCATAATATCAACATGGAACATCAGAAATTATAGATACGTTTGAGATTTATCAGTTGACATCGATACCTTGGCTGGACACGAGGAAACCGAGTAACTTTCCTGCCGGAACACCAAAGGTGCACTTGGTCGAGTTTAGCTTCATCCGGTACTTTCGCAAGTTTGCGAATGTTTCTTGGATATCTTCTAGGAGTGTGTGTTTCTCCTTGGTCTTGATGACTATATCATCCACATACATCTGTACATTTTTGCCTATTTGCTCGTGCAAGAATTTTTGCATGCACCTCTGGTATGTGGCCCCAACATTTCTCAACCCAAAGCAGATGACATGATAGAAATAAGCCCCGTACGGGGTAATGAAAGCAGTCTTTATTTGATCAGCCGGATTCAGGGGAATCTGGTGGAAACCAGAGTATGCATCGATGAAAGACAAAATTTCACATCCGGCTATGGATTCGATCACCTGATCTATTCGGGGCAGCGGGAACGGTTCCTTGGGGATGGCCTTGTTCAGGTCGGTGTAGTCCACGCACATGCGCCACACCACGGCGACCATAGGATCATCCTTCTTCTTCTCGGCCATGACTGGATTGGCCAGCCAATCCGGATGCAGTACCTCCATGATAAATCCGCTTGCTAATAGACTTGTGATCTCGTCACCAATGGCTTTTCTCCTTTCAGCAGCAAACCGGCGAAAGGCTTGCTTCACCGGCTTGGCATCCGGCCGCACATGCAAAGAGTGCTCAACCAACTCCCTTGGGACACCCGACAAATCCTGATTGGACCATGCAAAGACATCCCGATTGTGACGGAGGAAGTGGATGAGCGCGCTTTCCTATTTCTCCTCCAACCCGACACCAATAATGGTGACACGCTTTGGGAACTCGGGGTCAATCTGCACCTTCTTGGTCTTCTGAGAGGCCTTAAAAGTGGCACCGTGCTGAGAGCTAGGCATCTCGGGCATGCCGAGTTGAGTTGCCTGGGCCATGGCCACCACCTCGTGTATCTTCTTCTTCTCGGTCGCAACGACCATTGATTTGGCTAGCCAAGATCTAGCTGATGCGCACTCTAGAGAGCGCTTGTAATCACCCGAGATGGTGATAAGGCCATTGGGGCCAAGAAGCTTCATCTTCAACTAGGCCGCATGAGTAGAGGCCATGAACTTGGACAGAGCTGGTCTGCCGAGAAGAGCAAGATAAGGGCTCTCGAGATCAACTACCTCGAACTGCAAGCACTCAGTCCGACAGTTCTCCCAGGTGCCAAAGAGCACATGAATCCAAACCCTGCTAATAGGAGCACAAGATACTGCTGGCACAATGTCGTGGAAGGTAGTCCGGCTGGGTAGCAGCATGTTCTCGGCGTACCCGAGTTTCTCCATGGTATCTCGGTAAGAATGTTGATGTTGTTGCATTGTCAATCAGCACCTTGCTGAACTTCACATTGACCTTGGGCCCAATAAAGGTTGAGTCCACCACCAGGGCATAGCTACCCGGGTTGGGCATGATCCTGGGATGATCAGCCCGAGACCAGACGATATCTTGGTCGCACCAGTGCATGTAATCCGCCAGTGCTGGCATCACTGCATTTACTTCCATTGCCCGCCTATGCACGCTCTGCTTGTCATCCGGCTCGGTGGTGAACACCATGTAACTCTGATGGTGCTCCTGATACTGATTTCGGCCTCCACCGCCAGCATTGTCATTGTTGTTGTTGTTCCGGTTGAAGTTGTTGTTGCGATTGTTGTTGTTGTAGTTGTTGCGGGTGTTGTTGTTGTTGGCCCCCTGCGCCACTTGATTCACATTCTCCCTTCTCTGATTCTCGGTAGGCCTGGGAGCTGCTGCCCGGATAGGCTGAACGTTGGAACCCGGAGCCGGCAGAGGCAGAGGAGGAGGAAACTAGCCAAACCCCTCGCTCTTAATCCGGTCCCACCAGATGCACTGTCGGGAAGTATGGTTTGCCGGCCTACTCGGATGCCAAGTGCGGTAGCTGCATGGCCCATCCCTCATCATCTCAAAGCTAAACCTTTGTGGCGCGTCTCCGGACTGCTTGGGATCCGTCCACTTCTTCTTGTAGTTCTGGTTCTGCCCATACTGGGGCCTAGCATTCTTTTGCCTTTGGCTGCTTCCTGCATCAGGTTGATTCGGATCAACCGCGGCTACGTGATACGAGCCATAGCGGATATCCGGCATGTCATCTCGCCTCTTGTTCCGGTAATCCTGACGATCATTCCGCCTGGCACCATCATTTCCATGGTTCCTCCTTCTCGGCTCAAACGAGTCGATCAAAGGTTGGGTGGGATCTCCGAGTGCATACATATCAGCGATCTTGATGTTCTCGGCCAGTGTACTCGGCATCTCCCTCTACATTTTCTTCCACAGCATGTTGCCATGTCGGCAACCTTGAGCGAACCAGGCAATGACCCGAGACTCATTCACACTCTCACATGTGTTCCTCAACGTGCTCCACCGAGTCAGATAATCTCGGTCAGTCTCCTCTTCCCTTTGCTTGCACGTAGAGAGCTGTGTGGCCGGTTAGGCCTCTTGTGGGTGCTGGTGAAGTTGCTGATGAAAGCATCCGAGAAATCAAGCCATCAATTGATGTTGTCTCTCGGCAAGTTGTTCAACAAATCCGGGCCGGGCCCTCCAGCATCTAGGGCACGTACCTCACCACCCATCTGCGGTTACCACCGGCAATGTGCACGACAGTGACATAGTCATTCAGCCAATCTTCCGGCTTGATGCTGTCGTCATAGGTTTTGGTCCCTCTTGCCAGCTGGAACTTGGGCACACAGCCGGCTCATTCATGATTCTGGGACCAAAACAGAGCGGTCCAGGTGGGCCTCGCGACTCCATCTCCTCCGGCAGATAGATTTTGTCCAGCTTGTATCTTGTGTCACTCGGCTCTAGCACTCGTGCCCCCAACCGAGCTACAACACCTCCAGCATCAGCATAATGATCATTTCTTTGATACCCGGCTTGCTCCATTGCCGAGTAACCATCATTGTACCAGTCCTGCCGTTCGGCACCGAGTTAGGGAACCGGGTTGACCACAAGGGCAACCATTCGTGGCTGAACAGCAGGTCCGACACCGGGTTGACGCTGAACTGGGTTGGCAGCCGGGTGCCGAGATGGACCATCTGGGTTGCCTCCTTGTCCTTCTTGCTAAACTCGGGCAGCATTATGGCCACCACCTTGAGCAATGTGTTCTTTCCCGGGCTGCCACTATAGCTAACTGTTTTCCAGCGACAGCTGTTGGGGAAAGATAACCTGGTACCCCTAAGGACGAAGAAAATATGACCAGCCAGAAGCGAGACCCGGCCAGGAGGCAAAGCCTGGTCTGGGGGTAACTCAGCTTTGGAAGATGCTATAGAAGGAAGATTCTGGAAGACCCGGAAACCTTGTACAAGTTGGAGACTCAAGACTTGGAGGTCACGCAGGGGACCTAGATTAGGACTCTTAATATGGTATGACCCAGTTTTTACCTTGTACGACCAGGAGACCAGCCGCCCATATAAGCAGGCTCCTAGGTCATAGAGAGAGAGAGATTTCGGGTAGAAACCCTAGATTCCAGGTCTCGGCGAGAGTCAGCCCGAGCCAAATCCCAGGTCTCGGCGAGAGTCGGCCAAATTCCAGGTCTCGGCGAGAGTCAGCCCGAGCCAAATCCCAGGTCTCGGCGAGAGTCGGCCAAATTCCAGGTCTCGGCGAGAGTCAGCACGAGCCAAATTCCAGGTCTCGGCGAGAGTCAGCACGAGCCAAATCCCAGGTCTCGGCGAGAGTCGGCCAAATTCCAGGTCTCGGCGAGAGTCAGCACGAGCCAAATTCCAGGTCTCGGCGAGAGTCAGCACGAGCCAAATCCCAGGTCTCGGCGAGAGTCGGCCAAATTCCAGGTCTCGGCGAGAGTCAGCCCGAGCTAAATTCCAGGTCTCGGCGACATTGCAGTCCGAGCCTCTAGATCGATTGCTAATAAGATCCCAGCTGGAAGTAAGCTATTATCTCCCATGGAGAGGTCGAACCAGGATAATCCTTGTGTACAAGACAAAGAGATCTAAGAGCCTTAACAATATCGCTTGGTATCGAGCATCCAGTGTAACACGAGAGTTGAGTTAATATCTTGAGATCGGAGACTCGGCGACTTGCTTGCCGGCTACCAGATCGTTTATCATCATGTTTTCCTCTGAGCTAAACCCTCTCCCAAACACCTGTGTCGTATTGCCCCAAGATAAGTTACCCCCGGTAACGTCTGCCGTGATTATCCCACGACAGTTGGCGCCCACCATGGGGCCCACGTCCAAGGGTGTTTACATCACGGGAGAAGCTCGGGAGAACATGAAGAACCTCATCATCGGCGCGATCTACATCAACCCCGAAGGAGAGAAGATGGTGGACGATTTTGGCTGGGGGCCAGAGTCGGATCTGCTCGAATCCGGATCTGTCATCACAATTGGCCGGGTCAACATCCTCATCGGCATGGTACGTACGTCCGGTTCAATCCTTGATGATTTTGAGTATGATTCTATATCAGCTTAGCCCAAGAGTGCTGCGCAACTTCGGTTAGCATGGCCCGGAGCGCTTCGCAAAAATTTATATCAGCTTAGCCCAAGAGTGCTGCGCAACTTCGGTTAGCATGACCCGGAGCGCTTCGCAAAAATTTATATCAGCTTAGCCCAATAGTGCTGCGCAACTTCGGTTAGCATGGCCCGGAGCGCTTCGCAAAAATTTATATCAGCTTAGCCCAAGAGTGCTGCGCAACTTCGGTTAGCATGGCCCGGAGCGCTTCGCAAAAATTTATATCAGCTTAGCCCAAGAGTGCTGCGCAACTTCGGTTAGCATGGCCCGGAGCGCTTCGCAAAAATTTATATCAGCTTAGCCCAAGAGTGCTGCGCAACTTCGGTTAGCATGGCCCGGAGCGCTTCGCAAAAATTTATATCAGCTTAGCCCAAGAGTGCTGCGCAACTTCGGTTAGCATGGCCCGGAGCGCTTCGCAAAAATTTATATCAGCTTAGCCCAAGAGTGCTGCGCAACTTCGGTTAGCATGGCTCGGAGCGCTTCGCAAAAATTTATATCAGCTTAGCCCAAGAGTGCTGCGCAACTTCGGTTAGCATGGCCCGGAGCGCTTCGCAAAAATTTATATCAGCTTAGCCCAAGAGTTCTGCGCAACTTCGGTTAGCATGGCCCGGAGCGCTTCGCAAAAATTTATATTAGCTTAGCCCAAGAGTGTTGTGCAACTTCGGTTAGCATGGCCCGGAGCGCTTCGCAAAAATTTATATTAGCTTGGCCCGAGAGTGCTTCGCAATATTGTAAAATATTCTATTAATATTAGCTTAGCCCAAGAGTGCTGCGCAACTTCGGTTAGCATGGCCCGGAGCGCTTCGCAAAAATTTATATTAGCTTGGCCCGAGAGTGCTTCGCAATATTGAGAAATATCCTATTAGTATAAGCTTAGTCCAAGAGTGCTTCACAACTTCGGTTAGTGTTGCCCAAAGAGTTCTTGGCAACAGTATGTGGATCAATGTGGTAATGTTGCACAATTAAGCCTTTACTTTATAAACATTGATCCGGGTCTTGGGGGCTCTTACTTGAATAGTTTGTAGCTGCAATCCTAAGACCTGGCTTTTATGCCGCCAGTATAATCCTTGCCTATCTTGCTTAAGCTCGATGTCACTCGCACTTATATGGCCTGTTTGCTCTCCTGTAATCTCAATCAGTTATGATGCCCATGGGGACTTAACTGACCCTGTTTTTCAGAGTGAGTTCAGCAGTGATAATCCATGCGAAAGCCGGCTTACAGTTAAAGGTTTGCAAAAGAGTCATCTAAACCATCGACATATTGAGAGGACCCACCTCGGTAACCTGGAGGCATAAGAACCCAGGAAGAAACATGATTTATGGGATGTTATTGAGATAAACCTGGAGGCGTATGAACCCAGGAAGAATAACCGGGTTTTATCCTTTTATATATTATTTGTCTTATTTCGGGAGTTTAACCTGGATGATCGAGCTTGCTGCTTCACCTGAAACATGACGCCTAAAATCAAGATCATGAAGGAGAACAAGACCAGCTCGAATCCAGCTTAAACTTGGGGGCTACTGTTGGGGGAAAGATAACCTGGTACCCCTAAGGACGAAGAAAATATGACCTGGCAGAAGCGAGACCCGGCCAGGAGGCAAAGCCTGGTCTGGGGGTAACTCAGCTTTGGAAGATGCTATAGAAGAAAGATTCTGGAAGACCCGGAAACCTTGTACAAGTTGGAGACTCAAGACTTGGAGGTCACGCAGGGGACCTAGATTAGGACTCTTAATATGGTATGACCCAGTTTTTACCTTGTACGACCAGGAGACCAGCCGCCCATATAAGCAGGCTCCTAGGTCATAGAGAGAGAGAGATTTCGGGTAGAAACCCTAGATTCCAGGTCTCGGCGAGAGTCAGCCCGAGCCAAATCCCAGGTCTCGGCGAGAGTCGGCCAAATTCCAGGTCTCGGCGAGAGTCAGCCCGAGCCAAATCCCAGGTCTCGGCGAGAGTCGGCCAAATTCCAGGTCTCGGCGAGAGTCAGCACGAGCCAAATTCCAGGTCTCGGCGAGAGTCAGCACGAGCCAAATCCCAGGTCTCCGCGAGAGTCGGCCAAATTCCAGGTCTCGGCGAGAGTCAGCACGAGCCAAATTCCAGGTCTCGGCGAGAGTCAGCACGAGCCAAATCCCAGGTCTCGGCTAGAGTCGGCCAAATTCCAGGTCTCGGCGAGAGTCAGCCCGAGCTAAATTCCAGGTCTCGGCGACATTGCAGTCCGAGCCTCTAGATCGATTGCTAATAAGATCCCAGCTGGAAGTAAGCTATTATCTCCCATGGAGAGGTCGAACCAGGATAATCCTTGTGTACAAGACAAAGAGATCTAAGAGCCTTAACAATATCGGTTGGTATCGAGCATCCAGTGTAACACGAGAGTTGAGTTAATATCTTGAGATTGGAGACTCGGCGACTTGCTTGCCGGCTACCAGATCGTTTATCATCATGTTTTCCTCTGAGATAAACCCTCTCCCAAACACCTGTGTCATCTTGCCCCAAGATAAGTTACCCCCGGTAACGTCTGCCGTGATTATCCCACGACAACAGCCGGGTCATACACTTGAATCTGTTTATGTCTCCCGGAGTTCACACTCTAAGTCTCCCACCACCGAGATGAGGTGAGGAGGCCTGGCCTCCGGATCTCGCCCATGCGACTGAACAACATGAGACACACCGGCTCCCAGATTCGCCTTCCGAAAAGCCTCGTTTTTCCTGCCAGCCTCAAGAACAAGCTCATTAATCTAGTCCTACTGCCTAATGCGAGCTTCACCGGTTAGATTCGGCAACTCGGCAGCAACTTCCTCTGCTGCACTAAGTGTCTTAGCAGGAGAACTATACTTGGGCCTACCAGCGGAGGCCACACTAGCAGATTTATTAGCAGTTCTACCATCTCTAGCCAACTCGGCATCAACATTTCCGCCTCGGTTCCGTGTAATCCCTATCCGGCTAGGGTTCTTGCCAACATGAGTCAAACCATGAGTTCTATTATACTCATTCTGGCAGAGATCGAACTCTTTCCTGATTTTTGCCATCTCGGTGGCCTCCAGAAGGAAGGTCTGGCGCTTCTCCTCGAGCTGATCCCGCAACACCACTGGATCCGCATCCGCGGCTAGGGGCATGCTCAGATTCTCAATGACATCGGCGAAGGGAGCCTGTTGTGGTGTTGTCACGGCAAGTGTCCTCATGCGAGAACTAGATTGCGAGGCCATTGCTACTGAGCGAAACTTCGAAAGGGTTAAGGCAGAAACGAGAGACACGAGTTTACCCAGGTTCGGCCCCTCAACTGAGGGTAAAACCTACTCCAGCCTTTTCACTACAAGGAAACAAGGTCTCGATTACAAAGGGCGATTTCGGCTCTCGATGTCTTGAGTTACCTTGCTATCAACTTATACCTTATCTTTCTACATCTCAGGGTCTCGCCTTATATATGGGACAAGACCTCCGGGTTACAGAGGATCCGGGTTACACCCGTTATCGGAGTTCTACTCTAATCCGGTTCTAGGTCTTACTTTGCCGGCTAACCTCGTTGCCTGGTCATCCCCGTTCGGCCTTGGGCCGTCCTCTAGGCCTTGGGCCTCTTCGCTACTAACCACAAACTCTTGGACGGTCTCCTATCTTCTCCAGGTTACGAAATGGTAACCCGGACCTCCTTTCTTTAGGGTGACAACCATAATCCGGATCTCCCTGTTATAAACCGGACCATCAGTCTCGAGTCCTATTAAGTGGGTTCCGGTTTATATGAGAGGTAGGTGAGGCTCCTCCTCACCTATTCCCCCAACATTAGCCCCCAGGTTAACGTGAACACTTAAGTTTTGGACTTACGATGTTCACGTTAAACTTCTTGGAGCGCAAGCCAGGCAAAAAATCATTTGCCTTTATAACAGAACTCTCAACAAGATATCCGGACCGGATTTCACGGGTTGAGCTCTTTATCTCCAGGATCATATCTTTCCATTTCTTGGAAAGATAACTCCCACGTTTTCATCTCCCAGATCTCTGGAACCAGAAAAAATCTTAACTAGCCCAGATTCTTCTGCACGCAATTACTCCATTTTTTCAGAGAAAATCTCCTCCTGTGATCCGATCTTGCTGTATTTTTACCGTAAAAAGTTTAATATTGAGGGGCCTTTGTGAAAAAAATACCACTTAACGCTAGGGTTTAGGCCCCGCCTATAAATAGCAGGAGTACAACCCCCATGGTTCATTCGCACCTCGCGCTCCCCACTTCATCTTCCACCTCTAGACCAAGCTCGAGAGCTCCATTTCCTTTCATGCGCCGCCGCAGCCGGAGCATCACCGGCGTTCACCTCGAGATGGGGAAAGAGAAAAGCTTGGCGTCCAAGGCCGGCGGAGCGGGAAAAAAGAAGAAGACCGGAGGGGCTTCCGGTTCTGGTGCTGCCGGTTCAGGGAGAGGAAACGTGCCAGCAAATTTGTGCAAGTCAGAGATGACGCAAGGCCGTCTCACAGAGATGGAAGACTCCGGGTTACTGCCCAAGAAGTTATCTTGGCGTGCCCCGGGGAATGAGATCCGGCCCGAACCTGGGCCGGGCGAGGTAATAGTTTTTGAAGCCCACATTCTCCGTGGATTTCGCCTACCCGGGTCTCTCTTTTTTCGTCGGCTCTTGAGTTATTATGGCCTCCATCCTCAAGACCTTCCACCAAATTCCATTCTTAACGTTAGCAATTTCATAGTCCTCTGTGAGGATTACCCCCAAGTAGAGCCAAACTTAGAGCTTTTTCTTGAGTACTTCTATTGCAACAGGCACCCAGAGGTAGCTGGGGGTGAACTTATACATTGTGGGGGGGTCTCGTTCCAGAGGCGGAAGGATATTGCCTACTCGGGTATTCCTCTGGCCAGTCACACCAAGCTGTGGCAGAAATCTTACTTCTATATTAAAAACACTTCTCCTGAAGGTGAACTGGCACTTTCGGGTAACCGTCCTGAACGTTTAGTCTACACCAGCACCATGAATTATTATGCAAAATCCGTTGATCGAATCAAAATCCGGCCTCTCCCGAAGCGTGTAACCTTGTTGATAGTTCATGGGCTTACAGGTTTAGATTTAACTGAAACCTGGGTGGATTGGCGTATCCAACCCCTCGGTATCAGGAACCGGCTGTTCCACGAATATGCCGGTTCATCAAATTCCATGCGATATTCTGAGTCTATAGTATCCAAGTCAGAGATGACAACTTCCTTAAAGCTCTTAGTTGGAGTAAAGAAAGATAAGTTCTTCGATGTTGGTCTGGAGCCCTTCAGCTCTTCTAACCCGGCTCCTCCTGTAAGCCTCCATATCTTTTATTTTATAAGTACTTTTCATTCCTTATACTGCGCAAGCTCTAACCTTGACATTGTTCCGGTTCACAGGCTACAGAGCCCTTCTGGGTTACCACAGAAGAACCGGCTTCTCCACCTGAGGACGAAGAATCAGAAGAGCAGAGCGATGACGAGGAAGAGGTTTCTGAATTTGATTCCCTCGGTTAGTTGCACAACCAATTTGCTGATGCTGATTACTCGCAGGATGAACATGCAGAAAAGGAAGGTGTCGGGTTAGGTGATGGATAGGCTGGTGAAGAAGCGTCGGGTCATGAAGCTTCGGATCAGACTATGCTGGATCTCGACCCCTCTACTCCCATCACCGGTTCAAACCTAGTGATTGAGAAGGAGTCCCCCGTAGGTCAAAAGAGGACCCGGCAGGCTGTTGCAAAGGTGCCTATCTCTAGACTGTCAAAAAAATCCTTTGAAACCAACCTCACACACAGAGAAAACGCAGGATGATGAGGAGGGCAGCAAAACAAGGAGGACCCGGAGCTCTGGCTCAAACGAGTTAGAAACATGTTTGCCTTAGAAAACTCCTCTTCGCCGGGTCTCCAAATTTCGAGTTTCACCCACTACTTCACACCCCTTAGCCGGACAAATAAGGCCAGAGATGAGTCGTCCTTTTCATTCAGATTCTCCGAAATCAGATTCGTCTCATTTTAGCGGGGCTAGTGAGTTCTCCATTAACTCTGGGTAAGCTAACTTTTCCATCCCTTGTTTTACTACTGCTAATATCTTAATCATGCAATGTAACTTAGGGTTTTCTTTTTGCCGGAGAGCTCAAGCTGTACAGAAAGCAAACCTTGTCTCATCTGCTGCTCCCTCTGTGAACCTTGAAGAGAAAGCCCTTGGGGAAGAAGATGATGAACCGGCCGCTCCATCGCCGGGTCATATGGATGTTATGGTTGAAGAACATGAAGAAGAGGTGAACCCGGTTGATAATATCCCGGGTAATGATCCTCCGGTTGAAGAGGCGAATGTTCAAGACCCGGATGTGGTCATAACCGGATCTCAGGCTGCCCAGGTTACTAGACCTTCCACCGTGCTCTCCAAAGTCACTGAAGACCTGAAAGTGAAGCCAGAAGAAAAGAAAGCTACTCCTAGCATGAATATTGAAGGCCAGGACTTTGATACGCTTGCTCAAGAACTCTGTGAGAACCGGCGCCGCGCTGATGGTATTATAGGATATCTGAAACAGAAATATGAGGTAACCTTGATATACATACCATGTAGCCCTCAATCTTCTAGTTTATATTCGTAATATATACTTGGAGATTTATCACTGAATAGTTGTAGACTGAGTAAATGTAGACTGAATAGTTGTAGCCCCCAAGTGTCGGTTTATAGTGGAATTATAAACCGGGAATTATTATGCTTTTGTTCTCATCGACTTTAGCTAAGATTGAAATAGTGTAGCCACCAAGTGTCGGGCTGCGAGCCTGCAGCTGGCCGGGACTTAGACATAGATTATAACCCAATGCTTGAACCTGAAATAATGTAGTCCCCAAGTGTCGGGTTTGCCAGCCTGCGGCTACTCGGGACTTTTTACTTTATTCTTGAAAATGCTATAAGTTTACCAGTTTCGGGGTTATGCTACTATAATCCGGATTTTCCTCAAGTTATGGCTATAACCTATAGATAACTTTATTCTGTTGTGACCAATGAATTTGCAGAGTCTTGAATCTTCCTCGCAAAAGGAGGTTTCAAACTTGAAGAGCCTGCTCGCCCAAGAGGCCAAGAAAACTGAAGAAGCCAGGAGCCGACAGAAGAAGCTGGAAGATCAAATAACTGAGGCAGCCAAGACTTGGTCTGTTCTGCAGCAGGACTTTGAGACCCGGGAGAAGGCTCTTATAACTAGAGCGGAAACTGCCGAGAAGGACTTAGAGGAAACCCGGACCAGCTTTACCAAGGTCAAAGATCTGCCAAGAGATATCACCTGCAGTGTGTTTGGTAAGTTTGTCCGGTTTATTATCCCCTGTGAATGTACTGCTTTTCCAATTCTGTATTTCCTTTGTCTTAGTATCAATAACGTGGTTCTGACCAAAAAAAATCTTGTAACCTATAGGCAGAATGCATGGCAATAACCTTCAACTTCCTGGACCTGAAACTGAAGGTTTTGTTCACCCTGATTTGGCAGGTATACATTGGAGGTGGAGAATGTATTAAAGTTGTCCGGAACTGGAACACTCCTCCTAAAAGAGTTAGCGAAATGCTTGTGGAGCTAACTCAGGTCCCTCAGTGGATAGAAGAGCATAAGCTATCATCCTGTCGCCACGGAGCCATCAAGGTTATGTCCCTGGCGAAAGCCTATCACCCGGAATTGAACCCGGATCTTCTTGTGAAGGGCTTCCCGGAATATAAAGCAGATATGTCCAAGTGTGACAGAAAAGACTTCGCCAGGATCGAGAAGGAGTGCCGGTTTCAGGCTTGCACTATTGCTGAAAAGGTTAAGCTAAAGGATATGTGTCCGGGTTATAATTTGTCGGGTGAGCGTAAAATGCCGTTTACTCCTCAAGTTATGGCTGATGTCCGCCAAGCCCCACAGAAGATCCGGCTCTCTATAGTCTCTTCATCTGGTGCGCCTCAATCTGTCACTCCTTCTGTTTCTGCTCAACCTCGCCCCTTATATGAACCGGAGAACATTACTGATGCTCTGGCTCAGCTGGAGTGGAAGTACATTCCTGCCGATGAGGTTGAAGGGACAGAAGCTATCCAAGCGACAAATGAGCCGGAGACTCAAGACCTAGAGCCTGAAGACCCGGCGACTCAGGACGCAGCCCAGCAGAAAGGAAAATCTGTTGTGGAGTAATCGTTTGATCTCTGCAAAAATAATAAGTTGACCCCGATGGGTCTGTAATAGGCTATATAAACTGCTTTATTTCTGGTCCTATTTTTGAAAGTGTGCATGTGCACTTATGCTACAATTTGGTGTGTAATAACTTGGTTTCCCTTTGAGGTTATGCAAAGTGTTTCCGGTTTTGCTTTATTTTTGCCACATCTTCTATTTGCATGTGAAACTTTTCTTGACTTGGTTTTTCTTTGCTTTCTAGCTCAGCCGTTTTTTCGCATGACTTATTCTAGTGTGTACAACTCTGGTAAGTTCAGGGTCATAGTAACCCGGTTTTTCCGGGTTATAACATGATTGACTCAACCAGGTTTAAACATCTAGGTCATAAAAGTGTGTGTAACCACTATCTGGCAGGCAAGTATAACCAATATACTTTGGCTTATGCCAGATTCTTGAGATACAGACTGTGCTCTAGCATCAGCCCCCCAAGTAATCATATAGAAAAAATGTTGTGACTTTCTGTCATAATGATATGAAAATAAATCCCAATAACTCAGATGTTGTTAACACTGCTTCTTATTGCCAAAATAACATAGTGATTACAATGATCCTATGTATAATATGGCCTCAACTGGGCTATGTTCCATGGCCTTCCAGTTTCTTCCTTAGATGTTCATGATTTATCAGCATCACGCATATAATTGAGGTAATAGGATCCATTATGTAGTTTTTTACTTACCACAAATGGTCCTTCCCATGGAAGACTTAGCTTGTGCATCCCGTCCTTTTTCTGAATTAGACGTAAAACCAAGTCCCCTTCCTGGAAACTTCGAGTCTTAACCCTGCGGCTACGATAGCGATGCAGGTCTTGCTGATATATAGCTGACCCGGATGCTGCGAGGTCTAAAGCATCTAGCGAGTCTTGACGAGCTATCTCATTCTGGGTTTTGACATAAGCAGTCACTCGTGGTGAATCGTGAAAAATGTCACTTGGCAAAACTGCTTCAGCTCCATAACCAAAAAGAAAGGTGTATAACCTGTTGACCTATTTGTGGTAGTTCTTATACTCCATAGAGCAACATGCAACTCTTCGACCCAACAGCCAACAGTTCTCTCCAATGGAACCTGAAGTCTAGGTTTGATACCTTTAAGTAATTCCTGGTTAGCCCGCTCTGCCTGTCCGTTAGACTGTGGATGGGCTATGGAAGCAAGGTCTAGCCGTATATGGTTCTGTTCACAAAACTTCTGCATTGCTCCTTCTGACAAATTTGTCCCATTATCTGTAATAATGCTATGTGGATAGCCAAATCTGAAAATCAGCTTTTTTTAAGAACTTGACTGCTGTAACCATGTCGCATTTACTAATTGGTTTTGCTTCTACCCACTTTATAAACTTGTCAACTGCCACCAGTAGATGAGTCTTTTTATCAGTTGACCTTTTGAAAGGTCCTACCATGTCAAGTCCCCAAACTGCAAAAGGCCAGGTTAAGGGAATCGTACGTAAATCCTGAGCTGGCACCTGATCCTGCCTTGCATATCTTTGACATCCTTCACATGTTTTAACAATATGTTCTGCATCGGCATTCGCGGTTAACCAGAAAAATCCATGTCTGAAAGTTTTATTGACCAAAGATCTAGAACTTGCATGGTGGCCGCAATCTCCTGAATGGATTTCTCTTAAAATTTGACATCCTTCTTCTAGAGAGAAACATCTTTGAAAAATTCCAGTCGCACTTTGCTTGTGTAACTCACCATTTATAATTGTATATGACTTGGATCTTCTTGTAACTTGGCGAGCGATAACCTCGTCCTCTCATAAGGTATGCCAAGTATGGCTCAGTCCACTCTGGGGTTATATGCAGGGCAGCTACTAATTCTGATTCTGGATCTAGATTTGCTAGGTCTTCCTCTGTTGGGATTTTAACAGACGGGCTATGAATTTCATCCAGAAAAACATTTGGTGGAACTTGCTTTTTCTGGGAACCTAGACGAGCCCGTGCATCAGCTGCTTCATTGAGACGTCGATCGATATGATCAACCTGATATCCTTGAAAATGTCGAGCCAGCTGTAACCGCCCGTCTATAAGCTGCCATAACTGGGTCTTTACAGTCCCAGATTCCTGTAACTTGCTGAGAGACTAGATCGGAATCACCCAGACATCGAATCCAGGTTATGCTCATTTCTTTCGCAATCCGAAGCCCATGGAGCAAAGCTTCATACTCTGCTGCATTATTAGTGCATTTGAATCAAATTTGCAAGACATAGCAAAACTTATCTCCTCTTGGGGATGTTAACACCACACCAGCTCCTGAACCTTCCAGTTGTCGAGACCCGTCGAAATGCATAGTCCAGTATTTAGTATCAGGTTTATCCGGTGGAACCTATAACTGTGTCCAGTCATTTATAAACTCGATCAAGGCTTGGGATTTTATTGCGGTCCTTGGCTCATATTTGATATGATAGGGCCCCATCTCAATAGCCCACTTGGCAACTCTCCCTGTTGCTCCTCTATTTTGAATAATATCAGACAAAGGTGCTGAACTAACCAAGGTAATAGGATGTTACTAAAAATAATGTTTCAGTTTACGACTAGCCATGAATACTCCAAAAACCAGCTTCTGCCAATGTGGGTAACGATGTTTAGACCCTGTCAGGACCTCGCTCACATAGTAAACCGGCCATTGAACAAAGCCTTCTTTACCTTCCAGCTTACGCTCCACAACTACCACTGCACTGACTGCCCTGTTATTCGCCACTATGTATAGTAACATGGGTTCTTTCTTCTTAGGCGCAGCCAATATAGGTGCGTTGGAAAGTTGTTTTTTCAGGGCCTCCAATGCCTCATCAGCCTCTTGATTCCACACAAAGGTGTCAGTTTTCTTTAACAGTCAGTATAAGGGTATAGACTTTTCGCCTAGTCTGCTTATAAACCGGCTCAAGGCAGCAACGCAACCTGTCAGCTTTTGAACGTTCTTTAGGCAAACCAGTTTTTTCAGGTTATGTATGGCCTGAATTTTTTCCGGGTTTGCTTCAGTGCCTCTCTCTGAAATAATGAAACCCAGTAACTTCCCAGCTGGTACGCCAAAGACACACTTTGTTGGATTAAGCTTCATCTGGTACTTGCGCAAATTGGCGAACGTCTCTTCCAAGTCTGAGATCAAAGTGTCATCTTTTTGGGATTTGACTACTATGTCATCCATATAAGCATGCACGTTTCGCCCAATCTGACTTTCCAAGCAATTCTGGATACACCTTTGATAAGTTTCCCCTGCATTTTTCAAACCGAAGGGCATTGACGTATAATAAAATGCTCCAAAGGGAGTAATGAATGATGTCTTCTCTTGATCTTCTTCCGTCATTTTGATTTGATGATAACCTGAGTAGGCATCCAAAAAACATAGCAGTTCGCAACCAGCCGTAGAGTCTATAATCTGGTCTATACGGGGTAACGCGAACATGTCTTTAGGACATGCTTTGTTCAAATCTGTGTAGTCTATGCACATTCTCCAGCTTCCGTTTTTCTTGAGAACGAGAAATGGATTGGCTAACCACTTTGGATGGAATACTTCTACTATAAACCCTGCTGCATAACCTGGCAATCTCTTCTCCAATTGCTTTCCTTCTCTCATCATTGAAACGACGGAGGAACTAACGAATAGGTTTCAGTTTAGGATCCACATTTAAACTGTGCTCAGCAAGTTCCCTTGGGACACCTGACATGTCAGAAGGTTTCCATGCAAAGATATCCCAATTCTCATGGAGGAACTTGATGAGCGCGCTTTCCTATTTTTCTGTCATGTGAGCCCCCACGCTGAACTGCTTAGATGAGTAATCGGGGGTAAAGTCCACCAGCTTGGTGTCTTGAGCAGACTTAAATTTTAACTTGGACTCAGCTGATGGATTTTTGAGCGAGGTCATGCCTTCTGGATCAACTTGCAGTTTATACAATTTCAATTCCTCTTCTGCACAAGCAGTCTCTGTATAGGTTGCATCACCTTTCTCACATTCCAAAGCTATGTCTCTGTCACCATTGACAGTAATATTTCCATTGGGACCTGGCATCTTTAGCTTGAGGTAAACATAGCAGGGTTTGGCCATAAATTTGGCATAACCTGGCCGCCCGAACAAAGCATGGTATGGACTTTTGAAATTGACCACTTCAAATGCTAGCATCTCTGTCCTGCAATTTGCAAATACCCCAAAAGAAACTTCGAGGAATATTTTTCCGATAGGTTGTGCAGACTTACCAGGTACGATCCCATGAAACACAGTTGATGATGGCTGAAGATGTTTCTCTTGCAGGTTCATCCTTTTGAACGTGTCGTAGTAAAGTATGTTTATACTGCTTCCTCCATCCATCAATACTTTGTCTAACTTATATCCTCCAACTTGTGGAGCCACGACCAGAGCCACTCCTCCTGGATTATCAACTCGCGGAGGATGATCGGCCCGACTCCAGGTTATGGGTTGTTCTGACCAGTTAAGTCATCTAGGAATAGCAGGAGCCACTGTATTGACAGCGCGCTTCTGCACCTAGCGTTCTCTCCTGCATGAACTGGTGGTGAATACATGATATTGTCCTGAGCTTAGCTGCTTCGGATTTGTTTGAAAACCAGAATTTCCTCCTTGGTGACTGCCACCCGGGTTAGTTCCCTGGTTACCCTGACTGTGATGACCCGGATTATGATTTCCCAATCCCGAGCTGCCAGCTCCCGGATGTCGACCTCCCATATTTCCTGGGTTGCCTCCTCCACTGTTTTCTTCCATAGTTGTTACTTCCGCTAGGTCTTAAACCTTGCATAATGAAACAGTTTTCCCAAGAGTGATTTGCTAACTTTCCGTTTTTGCTGTGTCTGGGACATGGACCTTTTAAAGCCTGCTGAGCCTATGCAAAGTTGTATGGTCAAAAATTTTGATTTCCTCTGAAATTGTTTCCCTGGCGTTGGTTTCTGTAACCTGTATTCGTATTTGCCACCAAATCTGAAGTCCCATCTCCGTTTTTACGCTTGTTATTATTCTGGTTCTGAGGATTGTCGTTGCTCTGATTCGGGTTCTGGCTACCCTTGGTCCCAGTTTTCTTTCCCTTTGCGTACTTCTCATCATTTGAGTCCGCGTCCTTTGTTTTGTCAGACTCTGCATACTTGTTCATGGCATCCATCAACTTGCTCATATCACTTACGTAGCGCTTAATGCATTCCAGCTTATGCTTTAGAGGGTCAAACCTGCAATTTCTCTCCAATGCTATTACTGCTTGTTGGGCGGTGAGTCTGACAGATGAATGTATGATTTCCGCTATGCGTCGAGACCAATGCTGGGCAGACTCCCCTTCCTTATGAACGCAGTTTTCCAGGTCTGTAGTAGTCGTCGGTCGCTTACATGTTCCCTGAATTTTTTTGATGAAAACTGGTCCTTCAGCTCCTGCCAGCTATTAATTGAGTTTGTGGGCAAGTTCTTTAACCAGGACTTTGCAAGTCCTTCTAACATCACGCTTAGGTACCGTGCGCATACTGCGTGACTTACTTCCAATATTTCCATTGCCATCTCATAACCTTCTACCCAATCTGCTGGGTCCATGTTTGGCGTATAGTTTACAACTCTACGGGGTCCTTTAAAATCAGCCGGTCTTCTCTCGTTCCTAATTGCTGGACCAAGACACTGGATGCCAATCCCGTGAGACCCAGTTGGGGGAAAGGTAGAGACTATGTTCTGGACTGTTGGTTGAACATGACCTTGGTTCCTGTTTTATGGTTCCGCAACTCTATGTCATGCATTTATAACTCCAGGTTCATAGGATACGGTCGGCCTGGGCAGGTTTGGCTGCTGCCGGTTTGCAATGCTAGAGCCGGCCAGAACTGGTGAATTTCCATGATGACTTCTCAGCAAGGAATTCCTGCTGTTCTAAGGAGTTGAGTGTATCCTCTCCTGATAACTGCAATTCATCTGCTGGACCACTGCTGTTTGTAACATCTCGATTGCCCTCCGAGCTTCAATTCCAATAGGATCATTGGGGTTGACTGGATTCCGTGCCAGACTGTTTGTTGCTGCCCAAATGTTATCCATTGGATTGTTGAAATGACCTGGCGGTGTATGAAACCTTTCCTGTAGAAGTTGCTCTGAGACCGGGACGGGATTCGGGTTACCATGCAGCTGGATAGGCGGCTGAAAACGTGTCGGATGAACAGGTACTGGAGCAACCGGCGGGTTCATGACGTGAACCGGCTGGGCGGGGTTTGGTGCCCCAGGCGTCCCAACCGGAGACGCGAATAAGTTCTATAGGTTGGTAGGCCCCAGTCCTGCGCCGAATTTGTTGTTCAGCTGGGTATGATAGCGCCTGTCGTGTATTGAAGCTAACTCCCTCTGTCTGAAGTTCAGATGAATCCCTTCTCTCTCCAGACGTGTTGCTTCCTCCAGGACTTCAACCGAGCTTTGTTTATACATGTTACCTCTTTCTCGATCTCACTACGGGCACGAGTTATTTCTTGTCTAAG
The DNA here is from genome assembly GCA_028641055.1 of Alopecurus myosuroides. Classification (NCBI taxonomy): domain Eukaryota; kingdom Viridiplantae; phylum Streptophyta; class Magnoliopsida; order Poales; family Poaceae; genus Alopecurus; species Alopecurus myosuroides. The sequence continues at coordinate 472,013,762 of CM054057.1, read as the reverse complement.
CCTTTCAATCTCTGTATTAAGCTGCACCATGTTCTCCGGGGTAATTGGAGTAGCCAAGACTTCATTTAATGAAGCCATTGCAGCCATCAGCTTGGGCCTTGGGTTATATGACGGGGGCGCTGTAAAGTCAATCACTGCCTCGGCCGTCCTAGAGTTAGTCCGGCCGGGTCCTGTTGAGCGCGGTTCTGTAGGTCCAACTGGGGCTACCGTTGGGCCCGTTGATGCTGTTCCCGCGCCTCCTGGTCCTCCTGGAACTGGATTCGAAGTCGAAACAATATCTGTAATTATATTACCACTAGCGTCATACTTGGGCTCCGTGGGTCGTGTTGGTGCAGCCATGTAAACAGTTGTGTGATGAGTTGCTCTCCTTAGACTCTGCAGATCTGGCTCAAGGTCTCCTCCTAACCTGTCTTCAAAGAGCTGATGGATGGATCCCGTTTCATCACGATCATCATTGTTCCCAACTGAAGACTCACCATCAGAGTATATCATCGTAGCCTCCTCCGAGACTGAGTCTGACTGCTGGTCTGGGTCCTGTGCTCCCACAAAGCCAACAAAGACGTCGATACCACCGAAGGGGACTCGAAATCCTGACTCCACCGATGCGAACTCTGGACCCCATGTGTCATGGTTGTAGTAGTTTCCATGTCGGCTCTTCCTGAGCCGGCCTATTGCGAGCTTCTCGATCCCTGGTAAGGCTCCTTCCAAAAAGACGACGCTTCCGCGAGGAGGCCCCACGGTGGGCGCCAACTGTCGTGGTGTTGTCACCGCAAGTGTCCTCATGCGAGAACTAGATTGCAAGGCCATTGCTACTGAGCAAAACTTTGAAAGGGTTAAGGCGAAAACGAGAGACGCGAGTTTACTCAGGTTCGCCCCCTCGATTGAGGGTAAAACCTACTCCTGCCTTTTCACTATCAGGAAACAAAGTCTCGATTACAAAGGGCGATTCTGGCTCTCGATGTCTCTAGTTACCTTGCTATCAACTTAGAGCTTATCTTTCTACGTCACAGGGTCTCGCCTTATATAGGGGACAAGATCTCTGGGTTATAGAGGATCCGGGTTACACCCGTTATCGGAGTTCTACTCTAATCCGGTTCTAGGTCTTGCTTTGCCGGCTAACCTCGTGGCCTAGTCATCCCCGTTTGGCCTTGGGCCGTCCTCCAGGCCTTGGGCCTCTTCGCTACTTACCACAAACTCTGGGCCGGTCTCCTATCTTCTCCGGGTTACGAAATGGTAACTCGAACCTCCTTTCTTTAGGGTGACAACCATAATCTGGATCTCCCTGTTATAAACTAGACCATCAGTCTCGAGTCCTATTAAGTGGGTTCCGGTTTATATGAGGGGTAGGTGAGGCTCCCCCTCACCTATTCCCCCCAATAGAGTCGGTCTCACGGTCGATGTAGTAGGACCCTTATAACCCGGCTGGTTCTCATTTCTCTCCAGCGGCTTGTGAGGAGGCCGAGTCGACTTGCCAGCAACCTCAGCACCACCGGTCGCGCTCTTCCCGGCAGCAGGAGTCGGACCGGTCATCATCACCTCTACGCTGTCCGCAAAGCCACCGGTGTGCTGCCCGCGGACAGCGAGAACGGCAGGAGGATCTTCAGCAACGAGCACCACCTCGGGGTACTTGCGGATGACGGTGGTGGAGACGTCACCAAGTGCACGCCAAAGATGATGACAGAGCCGCCTGCGGGCACATGCCTACCGCCGAAATCACCGGCATTGTCGGTGACGAAGTGGAAGGAGCCGAATCTGTGGACAAGGCCACAAACCACGCGCTCCCCCGAACGAGGAAGAGGTCCCGTCCAGATAGAAACCCCAGTGGGCGCCAACTGTCGTGGTGAGGTAAAGGCAGATGCCATAGGATGGCTTGAGTTTGGGGTTGATGGACACTATGGGTATCCGGGGAGGGATCGCACGCCTAGATGGCGCGCTCACTACACTGCAAACAACACAATCTACCCAGGTTCGGGGCCCTCGTGTGGAGGTAACACCCCTACTCCTGCTTGTGTCTCTGTATATGTGGTGATCGAGTACAAGTGTTCCTCAAGCTCAAGGAGCTAGAGGAAGAAGAAACTCTACCGCTATCTCACTCTCAACAAACTAGCATCACTTCTCCCCTCACGTAATGGGCGACCCTCACACAGGAGGGGTGTGGCCACCTTATATACTGGTGGCCACCAACTAATAGTACAGGATTAGGTGACTACACACTGTGACGTATCGCACGCTTCCGCTTCTCCGCTGACAGACGTCAAAAGTCTCCGCTGTCGTGGTCGCTGCCATGTCCTGTCCCCCTTGCCAGAGACAGGACATGGCCTCGCCCATAGAGCGCACTGTACCAGCGTATGCATACATAACATCACGCCTATTAAGTTGAACCACACGCCTGTACTCTCCCTGGATATACGGGATCACAATGGCTCCATTGACCTTCCTCCGAGAAGAGCAGGACCCTTGTCTATCCAAAATCACCAAGCGCTACTCGGTCAGTCCGGAGAATACTCCTTTCTTTACTTGGCTCCTTGTCCTTCCTACTTAGGTAGCTCCATCTCGGTATCCATCCAACTCGGTACCTTCCTACTCGGTACGGCCCAACTCGGCAACAGTACCTCAAACACCATTTCTGACCAACCTCGCCCCTACTCGGGGGTAGCCCCCCGAGAGCAAGTTTCTCATTGCGAGCACATATGACTATATTGGAACACATGCCTATGGTTTGCCTAGAAGTTGGATTCTTTATTATTATTATCTGCAATGCCCATGTTTAGATTATTGCATGACCTATGTTATCCATGCAACTCCCGTTCATCCATTCCCTCTATGCCTACGGTACTCCCATCCTGTTGTTTTCCGCGATTGCTACTGTTGTTACTATTTTATTCCTACTGTTATTTTACTACTACTGCTGCTATAAAACTGTTACCACTGATAAATTGTTGCGAGCAAGTCTACTTTCAGGTGCAGCTGAATTGACAACTCAGTTGTTAAGGCTTATAAATATTCTTTGGCTCTCCTTGTGTCGAATCAATAAATTTGGGTTTTACTTCCCTCGAAGACTGTTATGATCCCCTATACTTGTGGGTCATCACACCTCCAATCTCTTTACTTTGTTTTTGTTTTTCTTATTTTATTTTATTTTGTCTTGTTTGCTTCTCTATATAAGAAACACAAAACAAAATTAGTTCTTTTTCTAGTTGTTATTTTTATCCTGTTTTTAATCTTGTTAAAATGAGTACTCCTGAGAACACTAAGTTGTGTGACATTACTAGCACAAATAACAATGATTTTATTAGTACACCTATTGCTCCACCTGCTCCTACTGTTGATTTTTATGAAATTAAGCCCGCGCTATTAAATCTTTTTATGAGAGAGCAATTTTCTAGTGTTAGTTTTGATAATCCTGCTGCTCACCTTAATAATTTTCTTGAACTTTGTGAGATGCAAAAATATAAGGATGTACATGGAGATATTATTAAACTGAAATTGTTTCCTTTCTCTTTGAGAGTAAGAGCTAAAAAATGGTTGCTATCTTTGCCTAAAAATAGTATTGATTCTTGGACTAAATGTAAAGATGTCTTCATTGGAAAATATTATCCTCCTGCTAAGATTTATATCTTTAAGAAGTAGCATTATGAATTTTAAGCAACTTGATACTGAGCACTAAAGCTTGGGAAAGAATGAAATCTTTGGTAAAGAATTCTCCCACTCATGGGCTGACTACTTGGATGATCATCCAAACCTTTTATGCAGGTCTGAATTTTTCTTCAATAAACCTTCTGGATTCAGCTACTGGAGGAACCTTTAGGTCCATCACTTTGGGTGCTGCAAAAAATCTTCTTGATAATACGATGATAAATTATTCTGAATGGCACATTGAGAGAGCTCCACCGGGTAAGAAGGTAAATTCTGTTGAAGAAACCTCTTCTTGAGTGGTAGGCTTGATGCTATTATGTCTATGCTTGTGAATGGTAAAACTTATGTTGATCCAAATAATGTTCCTTTATCCTCTTTGGTTGCTCAAGAAGAGGATGTTGATGTCAACTTCATTAAGAGCAACAATTTCAACAACAATGCTTATAGGAATAATTTGGGTAGCAACAATTATAGGCCATATCATTCTAATAATGGCAAGGGTTATGCCAATTCTTATGGTAATTCCTGCAAAAACAATAGAAGTGTACCCTCTGATCTTGAAAACATGCTTAAGAATTTTATTAGTACACAAACTCCTTTTAACAAATCTGTTGAGGAAAAGTTTGGCAAAATTGATGTTCTTGCTTCTAAAGTTGATAGCCTTGCTCTTGATGTTGATCTTCTTAAAATAAAGGTTATGCCTCATGATGTTAAATAAAGTAAAACTTTGAATGTCATTCAAGTTAGAATTTATGACAATGTTAGGATGTTATCTGAATTGCATGCTAGGTGGGAAAGAGAAGATGAAATTGCTAGAAAGAATAATATAACTAAAGTTTGTACTATTACCACCACTATTAAAACTGAAGTTTCTAATGCTAGTAAACCTTCAGTCATTAATGGTAAAGTAATTGGTGTTGACAATGTCTCCACTTCTTCTGTTAAACATTTAAAATTGCCTAAAACCACTGAAACTGTTCCTGATAAAAGTGCTAATTTTTTTTCGAAATATGGGAGACAATGGTCCCATTACCTTTGATAAAAATGATATTGATTTTGATGATTGCAATATTTATGAAGTAATTATATTCCTACAGAAACTTGCTAGTAGTCCTAATGCTAGTGCTATGAATATGGCTTTCACAAAACATATTACAAATGCTCTCAAGCAAATTAGAGAAGAAGAATTAAAACATGAAGCCTCTATCCCTAGGAAGTTAGATGATGGTTGGGAGCCCATCATTAAAATGAAGGTGAATGATTCTGATTGTAATGCTCTATGTGATCTTGGTTCTAGTATCTCTGTTATGCCTAAGAAACTCTATGATATGCTTGACTTACCACCTTTGGAACACTGTTATTTGGATGTTCGTCTTGCCGATAATGCTAGAAAGAAACCTTTGGGGAGAGTTGATGATATTTTTATTATGGTTAACAATAACCTTGTCCCCGTTTATTTTATTGTTATGAATATCGAATGCAATGCTTCTTGTCCTATTGTTTTGGGAATACCTTTTCTTAGAACTATTGGTGCTATTATTGATATGAAAGAGAGGAATATTAAATATCGATTCCCACTCAAGAAAGCTATGGAAAAATTTCCTAGGAAGAGAATGAATTTGTATTTTGATTCTATTATTAGAACAAGTTACAATTTGGATGCTTCTTCACTTGAAAATACTTGATTCTTGTTTTCTAGGTCTAGCTAAAAGGCGTTAAAGAAAATCACTTCTTGGGAGATAACCCATATTTTTATTCTTGCAATGTTTTATTCTGTTTTCTTTGATTCAAGGTGTTGTTTACTTCTGTAGAAACTCCTTTGTATCTTTATTTTCTTGTATTTGTTGTGCCAAGTAAAGTCTCTAGTGAAAAGTTCAACTTAGATTTGGATTTCTGCGCAGGAACAGATTTCTGCTGTCCGCTGTTAAATTCGTATAAATTCACAGAAATATCAAAATGACCTGAAATTTTTTGTGCTTTATCCTAAGCTATTTCCAAAACTTTTTCTAGTTCTGAGTTTTTCGATTTGAGAAACGTAAGGGCCTCGAAAAAAATTTGTCTTTACAGACTGTTCTGGTTTTGACAGATTCTGTCTTTTTACTTTGCATTCTCTCTTTTACTATGTTGAGTGGATTTCTTTGCTCCAAAAAAACATCAGTGGATGTAGCTAATGTTTTAAAAGTATTAAAACTGCTTGTGTCCATGGAGAATATGTGAGTTTTTGATTATGCACTAACCCTCTAATGAGAATGAGTTTGGTGTGAAGGAAGTTTTCAAGGGTCAAGAGAACATGGTGATATAATATGATCAAGAAGAGTGAAAAGCCAAAGCTTGGGGATTCCCCCGTGGTTCATCCTGGAAAATTCCAAGAAGAATCAAGCGTCTAAGCTTGGGGATGCCCAAGGCATCCCCTTCTTCATCAGAAACTTATCAGGTCACTTCTTGTGAAACTATATTTTTATTCGATCACATCATATGCACTTTATTTGGAGCGTCTGTTTGTTTTTATTTTGTTTTCTTTTGTTTTCCTTGCTGCAACAAAATTAGTTGGAACCCAGAATTCTTGTGTGGGAGAGAGACACGCTCTGCTTTTTCATATTAATACTTGTATTATTTATCATACTCGTATTCTTCGTTTTTCTTCTAGCTGCTGCAAATCCTTTTTAGCTCCTGTTTTTCATGCATCTCTTATTCAGATCTGTTAGTTCTAGTAGAGTATTAGTAGTACTCTCTTGTTTCATTGATATATCATTTGGAGAGTTTTTGTTTAGATAAATGATTGGTGTTGGAAAGCAATAAAATATTTCATGCTTATAACAGTGCAAAAAGAAGCTTCTTTAGACTGTGGCTAGACTTTATCATGCATGTTGGATGTTATTTTAATTCTATGCTTAGTAGTTATTATCGTCACATGACTTGTCTCAAATATCTGAGAGTGCTTAATGTGTCATTGAAAGAATCATGAGTTGTTTTTATCACACCGAAACATAATATTGTGGTATTCTCCTTCGAATGTTTTATTTGGTTGACTTGGCGCATGCTTACACCATGTTATGACTACAAACCAGGCACCTATATCCTTTATTATCATTTAGTTTTTGACTTGTAAAACCATTTATGCTTTGATTAATAATGTTTTTGGCGTTATGCATGATTATGACCATTATTGCTCTCTTAATTTGTCGCTCCCAGTCTTTTTCTAGCCTCCACCTGCACTGAGTATGAGCTCTACTCGTGCATCCAACTCCCCAAAACCAAAGTTTTCGAAATGTGTCCACCATACCTACCTACATGCGGTATTTAACCACCACTCCAATGTAAATTTCTCATGTTCTACCTTTAAAACCTTCAAAATTATAGTTGTTTTGTGTTCTTGTTTTAGATCACGAGGAAGTAGTTTAAAGTTTATTGTGGTTCATGTCAAGCAAAGGTCTTCTCCCTCTTTCACCCGATGAGTATGGAATCTGTGCTCATTTACATTTGCAGAGAGCTGGTGCCAATTTATATAACCAAAAAGGCACTTCCGCATGGATTGATGAAAGTTGTTGGGTACCCGTGGACACGACTAGCCTTGGTTTGTGAAAAGCATGGTGGGGGAAGTGCCAAACTAAATAAACAATGGAAAATGCTCTCAAAAGTCTAAAAACCTTGCTTGGCATGAGTTATGATAAGTTTTTCATTACCATTCGTTGACATAAGCATACACCTCTCTAAAAAAATTGTTTTCAATACCTCTGTTTTAATAAAATAAAAATCTCTAGCACATGAGTTAATCCCTGCTTCCCTCTGCAAAGGGTCTTTCTTTTACTTTATGTTGAGTCTTCATCTTCTAACATTATGCACAATTAAGAGAGCGTAGTTGTCATTCTGAGTATAATGTGCATCAGTCCTAAAGATTATTATTGATTGATTCGTGATATGTTATTACTTGCTCTCAAATTATTTGTTTCTATTCACCACTTGAACTTCGAAGGTGTCCTCACATTTATGTTTTGCTCCACTTTTAAGGACAAGCGGGATACCACTTTGCTATGTTTTCATTATGCTTGAAAAAAACGTATAACATTCAAGTGCATTATTATTTATGATCTTTTATTTGTGTTACTTTTCATGTTGCAACATGATTGCTAATTTTCATTGTTAGAATTATATCTATCATGCCTATGCTTAGAGTACTACGATCTCATCTTACAATTTCTTTTACAAATATGATGATCAAGATTATGTTGGTAGCATGTCACCTCAGAAATTATTTTGTTTTTATCGTTTTACCTACTCGAGGACGAGTAGAACTAAGCTTGGGGATGTTTGATAGGTCTCAAATGTATCTATAATTTCTGATGTTCCATGTTTTTTCATGACATATGCTACATGTTTTCTATACACTTTATGCCATTTTTATGTATTTCCTAGGATTAACTAATTAACAAGATACCACAGAGCCAGTTCATGTTTTCTGCTATTTTTGGTTTCAGAAAAGTTGTTCTGGATATATTCTCGGAATTGGACGAAACAAAATCTCAGGGTCTTAGAAATCTGTCACGTACACGGAGTCCGGAGGGTGGCCCTGGAGCCACCACACCATAGGGTGGCGGCGTGGCGCGCCCCCCTTGGCCACGCCACCAGGTGGTGTGCCCCCTGGTCGCCCACCGATGTTGCCCTTTTGCCTATTTAAGCTCCTTCTCTGGTTAACCATAAATACCTAAGCCTCCATCCATGAAAAGTTTCATAGCCTCCGTCATCGTCAACCCTAGTCCGGGAGGGTTCTGAAGCTCTCCCCGACACCCTTCCGGGAAGGGAAATCATCACCGGAGGGCTCTACAGCACCATGCCTGCCTCCGGAGTGATGTGTGAGTAGTTATCCTTGGACTACAGGTCCATAGAAGTATCTAGAAGTTGTCTTCTCCTCTTTATGCCACCATGTTTAGATCTTGTGAGTTGCCTAACATGATCAAGATCATCTGTCTGTAATGCTACATGTTGTGTTTGCTAGGATCCGATGAATATTGAATGCTATGTCAAGTGATTATGAATCTATCATATTATGTTATTTATGATCTTGCATGCTCTCTTTTACTAGTAGATGCTCTGGCCAATTTGATTCTTGTAACTCCAAGAGGGAGTATTTATGCTCGATAGTGGGTTCATGCTTTCCTTTCATCTGTGCTCGAGTGATAGAAATGTGACAGATGAGGGATGTGATGTTGCCATTAGGGAGAAAACAACAATGTTTTCATTGTTCACATTACACACTTTACTTAAGGAAATAATTTGTTTCTTGCAACTTAATACCCGAAGTTTGATTGGATGACGCTCTAAGGGTGGATTATTAGTCATAGATGCAGTTGGATAACGGTCTATGAATTATGTTGTAATGCCCGCATGAATCACATAGTAATCATCATGTCATGCATATGTACTATGGTGCAGCCTTTATATCTGTCAATTTCCCAGTTGTAATTTGTATACCCGGCATGTTATATATCTTTTACGGAGGGACACCACTAGTGAACTGTGGATCCCAGTCCATTCTTTTGCATGATAATACAAGCACCGCAAACACTATTTTCATTTCATTCACTGACATCATTGTTATCTTTTCATTTACCGCAAACAAGTATTGTTTTCCACACTATACATCTAATTCTTTGTGTTAGCAAAATCAGTGAGATTGACAACCTCACTGTTTCGTTGGGGCAAAGTATCTTGACTGTGTTGTGCAGATTCCACGTTGCTGCTGAGCCTGGTAGTGCGCCCTGCCAACATCAGCTGTCATCAACCTTCAAAAGTGATTTCTTTATCCTACTGATCGATTAAACCTTGGTTTCTTTCTGAGGGAAAACATGTTGATGTGCTCTTCATACCTTCCTCTTGGGGTCTCCCAACGAGCGTACATCTACGCGCATTATACCACAAGGGGTAGCGCGAATTACATGTGCATGGGCGCGGGATCCTACACCAACATCCTTCTCTACAAGCCTATAGAAGGCTGTAGAAGATGATTGTCGAGACCTTGACTCGGCAGATCCCTCGTATGTGATACTAGGGTTTGTAGATTCGGAGACTGATGCACGCTAGTAACCTCGACAACTAACAAGGAGTCGGTTTACCCAAGTTCGGGGCCCTCCTAGAGGTAAAACCTTTACTCCTGCTTGTCTGATCTGTATTATGATGAGATAGCGCGATGGTGCGGTGCAGATTGGATCTGCCGCGGATGATGCGTACGGGGTGTCTCCCGTGTATTTTCTAATATATGGTTGCTTCCTCTAGTTGTGTCTTGTCTTTTCGCTCCTCCCTCCTAGCTTTATATAGGTAGGCAGTAGGGGTTTACATGAGTCCTAGTAGACTACGACTAGAAGTTCTCGTCTTGTGCTTCAAGAAATCGACTATGGTTTCTTGGACCCGGATGAGCCTTCGAGTGGGCTCCCCGTAACGTAGAAGCCGGTAGGCTGAAGTTGGGGACATGGCGAGTGTCCCCACGTCAATGATTTCATCATGTTCTTCCCGTCGACGGGTTGGTGACGGCAAGAGCGGAAGGATTTTGGCGGGATGGAGGGGATAAACACGCACCGCTCCTAACAGTCAGTCCCAACAGGACCTAGAGAATCGGGCCATTGCCATGGCCTTGTCTTCCATCTTCTTGGCCTCCAAGTCCTCTCTTGGTCATATCTCCACACTTACATGGAGAGGGTTTGCTGCCCAAGTGGCGACACAGACGTTTCCAGGGGAATGTGACTAACTCATGGTCCACTAATAGGAAAGTGTTTATAAATGAACGCATATAAGTGGCGGGTCATTATAAGTCACGCCACTGATATGCTGCGTCGAGGTGGCAAACAATACCAGTGATGTTGCACATATAACCACCACTAGTATTGAGTTACCACTTACCGGTAGTGTGGCGAAATAATTCCACTCTACTAGTATGTGAAACTGACACGAAGAAAATTATTAGTGACGTGGGACTATAGCCCATGCCACTGATAGTTACCAGTAATACTCATTATTTGCCAAGAATGACAATAGGAGATAATGAATAATGCATTGTGCGACTTATATTTATTGTCTTCTCTAGATGATACGAAGGTCTAAGAAAAAAACGGTGCTCTACATTGCAATGCCGTAAGAAATGTCAGGCAGGGTCCAAATTTCAACAGCTATACTAAATGATATATGACGGTAAGGTCCCTACATGCCAAATTATTTTCAGAAACTCAATATTTTGAAAAACGGACGAGGGACTCTATCAAATAGAACTGCAACAGAATACAAGTTATGCCCTACAAACATGTGCGCAGCCCGCGGTATTTCTCCTTTTTCCAAAACCTACTGCTAGTAAAGAAGCTAAAAGTAAATGTCCCTAGAAACTGTGGTAAAAGTGTAAAACACATGTGGGTACAGAAAAAAAAGTCCCCATTACGCATTTCCTCTATCTGGAATTCTGGACACTACTACCAGTACCATCTGCATCAGGTGGTCAGTTTTACAAACTTTACAATGTTCTCAAACGAGAGCTGGCAAATGGCGATCGGGGTCTCGAGAAAATGTTGAGTTTTCTTGGGATGTACCGAACCGACTTGGAAATTGGTTGTTTGCAAATCGAGCCATCGGGCGAGCTCTCTACTGCACCATCGCCAGCTTGAGCTACCCTTGATTCCGCCAGGAGTTGGAGCAGCTTGGCTGCAGAAGCTTTTGCAGCCTCGGTCCCATTCACCGACAGATCAACAAGGGCAGAGACGACACCTTCCTTCATGACAAGAACACGATCCTCTGTGCTGCGGGAACATAATACTGTCTGAAGGATGACAGACGCATGCTCCTGTTCCTTGCGGCTTCCTGTGTCTAGATGATCTGAAATGGAACCGAGACAATCGTCGGATCTCGTGATAAGATTGGCGGCTTCTTTCAATTCGCACAAGCTGCGCAAAATCTTGAGGCAATACTCGGTCAAGCTCACTTCACCGAGCATTGTGGACAGCCTCGCGATCATGCCTGCGGAAACAAGTAGCGGTTTTACATCGTTGCTGGATGAAAGCTCGCAGATTATCTGAAGAGCGAGCTCCAGGCACTCCTTGTCTCCGGTATCCAAAGCTCCAATCACTGAAGGAGCCACAACAGAGGCCATGAGAGGAGATCCCCGACAACTTGGATGACGCAGCAGTTCGCGGAGTATCAACAGAGCTTCCAGTTTTAACTCGGAATCGAGGAGCGATACAATCAGCCGCACCGCCTCCTCGCCAAAACATAAAAGTCTGGTCCTGGATGTAAAAGGAAAACTGAACATTACAAATAGTCACTGGCTTACTGCCGAGAAAACAGTAATCAACAGCCACTAGAGTCTGCACATGGAGAATATAAACGTATAAATATTCGTACCTGCTGTTGCAGAGAAACGTAAGAAAAAACTGAATTCCAGTTCTCTGAGCCTGCAATGTGTATCCGACATTCTCATTCCTGACAAACTGAAGGAATGCTTCTAAGAAGCCATTGGAGAGCATATATTGCCAAATCTGATTTTCACCGTTCAGAACCTTTTTCAGGTCTTGTATAGCCTTCCTTTGCAGCTCCATGGGAAGCACAGACAGTTCGTGAAAGAAATTTAGAAACATTTCCTTATCAAAGTTGCAGAAGGACAAATACAGCTGGCAATTGGCATTGGAATATAACTTGGCAAAACTAGTCTTGGACACACCCGTTTCCCTCGCTGGGGATGATAAGTAACCAGCGCCAGATAGTTCAAACGATGAACTGCTGTGATCAACCATGTAATCCATGTTTCTGTCAGCAATTAGAGGCGCCGAGATACCGTGCAAACTGGATAGAGACTGGGTATAACTAGCCTTTGACACATATGTTTCCCTCACTGGGGATGATAAGTAACTAATATCAGATAATGCAAACGACGAACTGCTATGCTCAAATATGTAGTCTCTATTTCTGTCAGCAATTAGAGGCGCCGATATATCGTGTAAACTTGACAGGGAGTAATCATGAATCTGCTCGGGCAAATAAGTGCTTTCAAGCCTGTGTTCTTTACACCAGTTGTAAATAACAGCCTGCATGCAAGTATTTGGAGTTATCGTAAAGTTTTCTAACTTCAGTTGTGTCCTAGGACAAATATCATATCCCTCACTGAACCATCTCTCGATATTTTCTCTTTCATAAGTTTGTCCAGAAGATATTATCACCGGATCACACATCAGCTTCAAAGATATTGGGCAGCAGAGCTCTGCAGGTGGTGTAGCAACTTCTGAAAAACTATGCTGATCTTCATCTCTCCCATTCCAAGAGTTTGTATGTGGAGTGAAATTTTCAAGGTTATTGTTGTCACTAGCAATTGAATTTGTGTATATACACCGATTTGCGCTATTCACCGTTTCATTCTTTGCACCTGGCTCAGGCTTGATGTCCTTTCCGTACTTCCTGACTAGGTATAGGAAAAAATTGAGGATTCCATCCTTTTTGGGATCATTGCCATTGATCTTACTTACTAATTTCTTGATTGCACGTCTTTCAACTAAGATATCTTTGGGTGATGTTAGATTTAACTTTGAACATGCTAGAAGGAATGTCTGGCGCTCATGTTCTTGTGTTGCATCTGACTGCCGAAGCATGCTCAAAATCTCTTTGCCAGCTTCCTCTTCTGCTGGATCAACGTGGAATTTCATATCCCGGAGATCATCATGGATATCAACGACCTGTGATAAACAGTCAGGTGTAAATATACTATTTGAAACCTGCAAGATCCATATCGTCATAGTAATAAATGCAATTATTTAGTAAATGAAAGTTTTGTAAACCATGTTTGTAAATTTGTGAATGAAAATATACCAATTACACTACTACAGTTTGATTACTCCCTCAGTTTATAATTACCATGCGCTGTGGGTTTAGTCATAGTCAAACTTTACAAAGTTCGACTTTGACTAAACCCACAACATAGGGTAATTCAAAACCGAGGGAGTATTAATCAAACAAATGGTTCCCAGCGAACTACTATCTTCCACTACAGAGTAAGTCATGTAGCTAGTAAGGAGCAATGTAGATTTTCCGTAAACTAGCCTGATTAGCCAACATGGATGGGATCATATTCTGAATCAGGAACAAGCTCCGCCTCATCGAATTTCTAATCCTTTCACATCGCATTGCTATCGCTTCTCCGGTAATAGCCTGAAATGTGTGTACAGTGTACTCAATATAAGAAAAAAAACAATACTTGAGAATCCAAGAAAACCATTTTATCAAGAAAAAGGTACAGGAAAATACATATTCGTAATATTATAACTATTTAGCATGATTTTTCATTAAAAGGGTTACATACCAAATACAAACTACTACACTCGATGCAGTTCTGGATAATAAGTTTCCCTTTGTCAACTGTGTTGTATAGGTTGCATAGTTCCTCTATGCCTGCTTTGCATCCTGGTTGAGCAGCTTCTATTGACGGAAGAATAGAACTCACTTTATCCAACATTAATCTCAACTGACGGCACATCGAGCTATGAACCTACAAAAATACAGCCACGAAAGAATAGTTGTGTTATGAGCATGGTAGGTGATAGGATAATGTCACTAAGGTCAGTATGAGATGGCCCTGGACAATGACATGCGTTGCCAAGCCAAGATTAGGTTGCCGCAATAAGATCAGGTTGAAACTTGGGAGGGATAATTGGGACTTTTTTCTTTCTTGCTTTATTGATAAAAGTGTGAGCATTACGTAGCATGCTTACAATCTTGGAGACCAATCCAAACTGCTAAAATTTAGGAAAATAACCAACTTGAGAATCAAGAAATATCTTAAAAGATTTGACTGCTAAAGATAAATAATAATAATTAAGGAAACCTATAATGATAACTAGAGTCACTTCCTCCCTCTGCACTGGCCTTTTCCATGGTGGTTTTCTTGCACCACGGAACAAGTTGCAAAAAGAGGCTCGTAAAATTCCCCGCAAAAAAAGAGCCTCATGAAAATGATGTAATTAATAGATAATATCATGCATATACAAAATAATGGTTTAAACTATGGGCCAAGTTCTTACTGAGATATTACACTTTTTCGCTATAACTAGTACAAAGGGATAATACCGGAGAAATCTAATCACCAAAATACTCTCTTAAAAAATGCATATTCTGCTCACTATTTTGTGTCGTATTATGGCTTAATCGTTTGAGACTATTGTGTTTTGAAGTATTGTTGGGCACAATGTTTAGCTTCTCTAGTATGATATTGTTTCACACTTATCTATATATTTTATAAATAAAAACTCCACTAGCATTTATTAATGATACTTTATCTTAATATGCAAGCTATCCACATCACCAGTTCGTTTAGTCACTCAATTGTTCACTTATCCCCGCTAACCTTCATCAATGATATTCTATCTCTACATGCAACCTATCCACGCATCCATTCTTTCAACCATAAAATTGTCCACATCATGTTTTTGTTTAGATGTATGATCGATGAGATCACACATATTAAGTCATGTCCAACTAGAACATCGCAATTAGTTTCATCATTAATTCTTACAACCTACCAAACGAATTTTATTCCTATTATTTTTAGTGATGAACTTTGTTGAACTTCTATTCACGATCACCTTCTCGTCTATATGTAATTGCTCAAGATATTTCCAAAAAAAATGCGCCATCACTTAATGCAAGCTATATACATTATCAGTTTCTTTAGGACATTGATTTCATCTTATCCACGACTTTATTAATTTGCACTCAACATCAATCTGGCACATTCTTGAATCTTGGTGACATTTAATTATTCAAATACACAACCATTTCACATCGACTAAATTTAGCATCTCGAATATTGTCGGAATCTTGCGTTTCCCTACAGAGAACTTCATGTTTCATGAGTCCTATACCATTTAATTTACACAATAGAATTCTTAAAAGAGTTTTTTTTGTAGTAACACACGGGGTATCCTTCTAGCTATATTAACCGTACACGGTAGACCCTGCTTAAGATGTGAAGTATATTGTAATACTTCCTTACAAAAAAACACGAGCATTTAGTACACGCATATCTTCCCGGATCAAAGAAAAAATGATAGGACATTCTCCGGTAATTAAATAATGTATGGACACAATCATCTGAACTTCAACTCAGAGGACAACATGAGTTGCAAGAAAGGGAAATGGTAGCAACCAATATCCATACCTTAATATGAGAGTTGCACTGAGGTGTACCAATCATTGCATGATTATTATTCTCCATGTACAAAAACACATATAATCACAAGAGATTCTACCTGCGAGTCAACACAACATAGTGGTATCAGACTTCAGTACACAAATGCACAAAGTTAAAGCTGAAGTGTATATATTTACTGATGAACACATAATAAAAATGGTAATCTTGCTATAAGCCAAGAGAGTCTGTCGAAGTCAAACTAAAATCAAAGACACCTAGATTTTTTACATGCAAACTTTCCTTGTTTTTATTTTTTTCTAGGGGGTATTTCGATAGAATTCTCACTAAGTGGGATTAAATGTGTCACGGGCACACAACTATGAGCTAAAAAAAGTGGAATTCACCCATTCTAAAACGCCGATCAAACACGTAAAACGACACAAATCGTAAAACGCCGGAGAGCAAGCTTGATTGACTAAAAGCCATACCTCTTGAGAAATAAGAATCTTCCGCTGATTCTTGATTGGCGTTTCTCCTCTCTTTTTTGCAACGAAGGGAATTCTTTCGCAGGAACGAGCTTGTTTCCGCGAGGAGAGACCTTTTTTCAAAGGGAACTCTTGCGCGAAGGAGCTAGCAGCTTGTTTCGGCAAGGAGACCGCAAGAAAGGATTGGAAGGCAGACGGAACAAAGCCAGGAGTCAGCAATGGCTGCTCAGCTCCACTGGAAACCATTGACGATGGAAGAAGTTAGGGAGGATCGAGGGGGGTTGCTCGGCATCTCGGACGTTGATTTTCTCACTTTTCTTGGACAGGACTCGGTGCGCAGCCGGGGAGAGTGAGTGCGGGGAACTCTGGAACGCACTGGATAGTGGACGCCACGGCGATACCCTGTCGTCGAGGGCTATTACGATTACACATGGTGTGTTGGGCAGGCCTCAGACGTATCAAATTGGACGTGGTTTTAGCACAAAAGTGGTATTGAGCAGTAATATCCCTGTGAATAAGAAAAAAGAGGTGGTATTGAGCATGTGGTTTATTTTTGGTAAAATAAAATGAGCAGCTCGAAATTAGCTGGCATGGATGACAGGTTATTGCGCTTTCGCATTACTTTCAGACTTTAATCTTAGGCTGATCGCTTCCATTCCCTGGGCGCGTGTTCTATCAGACTACCACCACTTCAACCTCGTTTCGTCTTCTTGGTGGCCATTCGTGGGTCCCGCGTGGGTCTGCGGCAAACTCCCTTCCCCGTGCTGTCTTATCACTTCATCAGCTGTCTCTAACAGATGTTTATTCCTTTGCTTTGTCATATAATTAACAGCTACCTTACAAACTTCGACTTTTCGACTGTATAAGGGTCCTATTTAGTTGTAAATCACTTTCTTAGAGATTTTGGAAGATTATTAAAAATCCTTTTATGAATTTCCTCATGTATTATCATATATGACTTTTTTTATGGATTCGTCCGCAGAATTTTGGGGACTCTCCGTTGACATGAGCCTCCTCAAAACATGAAAGAAAGCTTGTTTTCTATGGGGCAACCAAAGTATTTTTGGTGTAAATTAGATCAAGTAAGTTTGGGCGGACTTGCACGTTATGATCCGTGTAATTTTTATAAGTATTTTTACAAAAAATGACGACCGGCCTTTTAGTTTGGAGAAAAGTGAATTACATTTGTGATCACACAAACTACATGATTTTTTTTTCGACAACTGTATAGTTAGTACTTTCTTTTGTTCAAGATATTTATAGGGAACATTCAAATTAAGATCAAGCAGAAGAGAGAGAGACTTTCCGGGAGATATTTGTTGTGATGTTCCTATCATGGTACTATTAAAAGCCTTGTATGTCGATCGTTTCCATTTAATTCTATGGAAAGGAAGTTGCATACCTGGTCTGGGCAGCCACGGTGTGTGTCAAATTTGGCTGTCAAATAATATATTTGGCTTTTGCCATCGGTTTTCTACATTGTAGAGCTGCCAACTCTTGATGCTAAAGCCAAATAATTTGGCGTAGTAACTAGAAGATCCAAATGCCAAATTCATCTATGTGAATAAAATAATAGGGTTTTTTAACAGGGTGCCCTCAGTTGGCACCACGACCTCAGTTTTACCCCTAGCGCCGAATCGACCTCAGTTTTGCCCCTAGTTTGTGCCAAGGACTCCTTTCGTTGCTCCCACCGTTATTTTCTGCCCCCGTTAGTATGCTGACCCGTGGGACCCATCATAGAACCGTTGGCGCGGCATGTGGGCCCCAGCTGTTGAGCGTTGGCGCGGCTTGTGTGCCCCACTGTTGACGGCTGGCGCTGCATGTGGGCCC